>ML663557.1:12796193-12849997 GCA_007570785.1 Antilocapra americana | reverse complement strand
CTTGCTTATAGTTTCCTTTGTTGTGCAAAAGCTTTTAATTTTAATTAGGTCCCATTTGTTTATTCGTGTTTTTATTTCCAGTATTCTTCTCCCAGAGTTTTTTTCAGTTTCATGCCCATTCATATTTCATCAGCTTTACTCAAGCTTAATGTTTTCATGTTAGCATACTACATTAGTTATCTATTGCTGTTATAAACAACCATACACTCAATGACTTAAAGCAACGCCTATTAATATTTATCATTTCACAGCTTCTGCAGAACCAGAGTATGGGCAGGGTATAGTTGGTTATCTGCTTGGAGTATCCCAAAGTCAGAAACCAAAATATCAGCAGACTGCCTCCTCCTCTGGAGCTTGTAGTTGTAGCACTGAGATCCTTCTCAGCTCATAGAGATCATCTTTGGGTCTCATTCCTGTGACACTCCGAGAACAGAATCTTACTCTAGTCTGCTATGATGGAGTCCATATAAAATGCAACATAATCACAAGAGTGACTGTGCCATCATCTTTGCCATATAATACAGCTGAGTCAAGGAAGTGGCTATCCCATCATATTAACAGATCTGGGGTCCTACCTACACCCAAGGGTAGATCAGTTCAGTTCAGTCACTCAGTTGTGTCCGACTCTTTGCGACTCCATGAACTGCAGCATGCCAGTCCTCCCTGTCCATCATATATCTCTGCTTTTTAATATGCTGTCTAGATTGGTCATAACTTTCCTTCCAAGGAGTAAGCGTCTTTTAATTTCATGGCTGCAATCACCATCTGCAGTGATTTTGGAGCCCAGAAAAATAAAGTCAACCACTGTTTCCACTGTTTCCCCATCTATCTGCCATGAAGTGATAGGACCAGATGCCATGATCTTAGTTTTCTGAATGTTGAGCTTTAAGCCAATTTTTTCACTCTCCTCTTTCACTTTCATCAAGAGGCTCTTTAGTTCTTCTTTGCTTTCTGCCATAAGGGTTATTGATATTTGAGGTTATTGATATTTCTCCTGGCAATCTTGATTCCAGCTTGTGCTTCTTCCAGTCTAGCGTTTCTCATGATGTACTTCTTCTGCATAGAAGTTAAATAAGCAGGATGCCAATATACAGCCTTGACATACTCCTTTTCCTATTTGGAACCAGACTGTTGTTCCATGTCCAGTTCTAACTGTTGCTTCCTGACCTGCATACAGGTTTCTCAAGAGGCAGGTCAAGTGGTCTAGTATGCCCATCTGTTTCAGAATTTGTGATCCACACAGTCAAATGCTTTGGCATAGTCAATAAAGCAGAAATAGATGTTTTTCTGGAACTGTCTTGCTTTTTCACATGATCCATCGGATGTTGGCAAAGGGTAGAGGATTATGCAAAAATGTGGGTACAATATATATCCACATCATAAACTTCAAGCCTTTGTTCATGATTCTTAATTGTCCTTCTTTTTTTCCCATTCAAATTGAATATAGACTATTCCATTGAAATTAATGATACTCTAATTCTGGCAGGTTAACAATCTTATCTTTCTTTCAGTTAATATTAGTTTTATGAGGCCTGTGCTTTTCTGTGACAGCAGCATTTTCATTCTCAATCTGCCACCCATTTTTTAATAAAATAAAAACACAATATAAATGTGCAAATATTGCCAAACAGATTCTGATGCCAAATTAACTGTTGATGAACATGTGACCCTGCCTCATATTTATCATCAACCAGTGAATGACAGTCCTGAATTGTTTTAAATTACTGAATTAAAAGTTACAGACCTATGCATTCTCAAGTTATTTTACTGTTGAAGAATGCTGTAAACTCTCAGGAAATCCCTTGGCATCTGAAGATGTTTTAATATCTTTAAAATTTTATGCTAGTTTAATATTTCAAAGAAAAATAATACATTGCAGATGTCTTTTCATTTCATAATAGTTATACCTGTAGATCCTTAAAGGCTGCATATTATTCCATTGTAGATTTACCTGTTCCCCTCCTTAAGAATACTTAATGTTTTTGGTTTTTGCCACTACCAACTGTTTGTTAAACATCCTCGTACATACGTATCTATGTTCAGTTGCTTGTGCTGATGTATCTGTAGGACTGGTTCCTAGAAATAGAAACAAAGGTAATTTCCATTTCACACTTGATAGATACTGTTAAGTAGCCTTGCAAATTTGTTCAGGATGTCTTTATTTTCTATTTGAAGTCTTAAAGTTTTATGTTTCCTTAATCTGTCTTTTTTATTGTAATTTCTGGCTTTTCTGTGATGCTTACAAAGGTCTTTCTCAATAAGATTAGGTGTTTATCTGAAATTTATTTTTGGATTTTTGAAATGAGAATTTCTTTTTTTTTTCCAGTTGTAGAGTCAGTTGTCTCAACACCTTTTGTTGAATAGCCTACTCTTTCCACACTGATTTGAAAAGTGCTCTTTATCATCAGCTAAATGTTTGTGTTTTTTTTTCTGGATTCTTTTTCTGTTCCACAGATCTATTGTTCTGTTTCTATGTCATATCAAAGTATTTTAATGATTATAGATTTTAATATGTTTATCCTACTGATGTAGCAAACTCTCTCTAATTAGTTAGTCCTTCCTTTTCAAATGTGTTTGGCTTTTCACTCATACATTTACTTTTCCAAATGAACTGTAGAAGCAAATCATCCCCCACTGCCAGCCAAAAACAAAATGTGTGTTGACATTTCACCTGGGATTACAATGAGCATATACATTATTTGGTGGAGAATTAACTTTCATACACATTTCTAAGTTTTAGTTGTTTTAAACTGTATATAAAAGGCAAGTTTTATATATTCTTTTGGGACTTATTTTTTTCACTTAAATATTATATGACTAATATCTTTCCATTTTGTTGTTGTGTTCTTTATATTTTTAACTACTGTATGACTTTTACATTATTGAATATGCCAAATGAATTTAGAGTTTAGATTGGGTTTGGTTCTAGGGTTCTATTAAAGTGAATTGGTTTGTTAACTAAATTTTGCTATCAGTATCAGTGCTACTGTGAACTTTCTTGAACATATGTTATTCATTTGCAGCAGTTTCTTTTTGCTGTATTCCTAGGAGTGGAATTTCTGGATATTAGAGTGGCTAATAATGCCAAGCTATTTTCTACCAACAGTGTGTATGAGAGATTCACATTCTCCCTAATACTTGATATTTTCAAATTATAAATTTTGTCTTATAATGAAGATTAAATGCTTGGTTTGCAAAACCTGATTGCCAGTGATACTAAATAGTTTTCGTAGGTTTATGGCTATATATGTTAATGCTTTGGTGAAATTATTTTTCTCTCTTGTTCATTTTCCTATTGAGTTGTTAGGATTTTTCTGTTAATATAAAGAAGTTCTCCACTGATCTCCCATAGCATATTGGGCACCTACCAACCTAGGGAGTTCATCTTTCAGTGTCCTGTCTTTTTGCCTTTTAATGCTGTTTATGGGGTTCTCAAGGCAAGAATATTGAAGTGGTTGCCATTCCCTTTTCCAGTGGACCACATTTTGTCAGAACTCTCCACCATGACCTGTCCATCTTGGGTGGCCCACGGCATGGCTCATAGTTTGATTGAGTTAGACAGGGCTGTGGTCCATGTGATCAATTTGGTTAGTTTTCTTCAGTTGTGGTTTTCCTTCTGTCTGCCCTCTGATGGATAAGGATAAAAGGCTTATGGAAGCTTCCTGATGGGAGAGACTGGCTGAGGGGGAAACTGGGTGTTGTTCTGATGGCCCATTCTCAGTAAATCTTTAATCCAATATTCTGTTGATGGGCGGGGCTGTGTTCCCTCCTTGTTGTTTGGCCTGAGGGCAAACTATGGTGGAGGTGATGAAAATAATGGCAGCCTCCTTTGAAAGATCCCATGCACTGCAGAACTCAGTGCCCCCCAACCCAGCAGCAGGCCACTGTTGACCCACACCTCTGCCAAAGACTCCTGGACACTCAGGGGCAAGTCTGGGTCAGTCTCTTGTGAGGTCACTGCTTCTTTTTCCTGTGTCCTGGTGCACACAAGGTTCTGTTTGTGCCCTCCAAGAGTCTGTTTCCCAAG
The DNA here is from genome assembly GCA_007570785.1 of Antilocapra americana. Taxonomy (NCBI): domain Eukaryota; kingdom Metazoa; phylum Chordata; class Mammalia; order Artiodactyla; family Antilocapridae; genus Antilocapra; species Antilocapra americana. The sequence continues at coordinate 12,845,970 of ML663557.1, read as the reverse complement.
GCTGTATATTGTCACCCTGCTTATTTAACTTATATGCAACTTATTTAACTTTACATCATGCAAAATGCCAGGCTGGATGAAGCACAAACTGGAATCAAGATTGCTGGGAGAAATATCAATAACCTCAGATATGCAGATGACACCACCCTTATGGCAGAAAGTGAAGAACTGAAGAGGTTCTTGATGAAAGTGAAAGAGGAGAGTGAAAAAGCTAGCTTAAAACTCAACATTCAAAAAACAAAGATCAGGGCATCTGGTCCCATCATATAGATGGAGAAACAATGGAAATGGTGAGAGACTTTTATTTTCTTGGGCTCCAAAATCACTGCAGATGATGACTGCAGCCATGAAATTAAAAGAACCTTGCTCCTTGGGAGAAAAGCTATAACCAACCTAGACAGCATATTAAAAAGCAGAGACATTACTTTACCAACAAAGGTCCATCTGGTCAAAGCTGTGGTTCTTCCGGAAGTCATGTAAGGATGTGAGAGTTGGACTGTAAAGAAAACTGAGCACTGAAGGATTGATGCTTTTAAACTGTGGTGTTGGAGAAGACTCTTGAGAGTCCCTTGGACTACAAGGACATCAAACCAGTCAGTATTAAAGGAAATCAGCCCTGGATATTCATTGGAAGGACTGATGCTGAAGCTGAAGCTGCAATACTTTGGCCACCTGATGCGAAGAACTGACTCCTTGGAAAAGACCCTGGTGCTGGAAAAGATTGAAGGCAGGAGGAGAAGGGAACAACCGAGGATGAAATGGTTGGATGATGTCACCGACTCGATGGACATGAGTTTGAGTAAGCTCCAGGAGTTGGTGATGGATAGGGAAGCCTGGCATACTGCAGTCCATGGGTCTGAGTCAGACACAACTGAGCAACTGAACTGAACTGATGAAGAAGTCCTTTTTATGTTCTTGACAATAACTTTTAACGGTTGTGTGTATTGTGAATATATTCTCAAGTTTTAATATGTTGTTTCACTTTCCTTTTTTAAGATCATTGAATGGACAAAAATTCATAATTTTGTGTAGACAAACTTAGCAATGTTTTAAAGTTAATATTTCATGTTTACAAAATTATTTCGTACCCCAGGGTCTCAAGATAATTTTTATTAGGAGTTTTAAATTTTTGTTCTTGACTTTTAAGCTCTTACTCCAAGAGGAGTTGGTTTTTATGTTATATGTTTATGCTTTTTTCTTATTGATACCTTTTACTTGCCATATTTATTGAATAGTCTTTCTTTTCCCTTTTGGATCTAATAGCACTCCTATCTATCATATGTAAAGTTTCATATTTTTTCCGCAAATGTCTTAAAATTTTTTATTAATCTTAACCCTAGTTTATAGGGGTTTTTTTTAATGGGATCTTTTCTCCCTTTATATTTTTCTAATTGGCAATTGCTAGTATATAAAGAATTATATATTTTTATTTTCATCATATACATATCAAATACAGTATATTTATCTTTATTCTGATCATATTACTGAATCCTTGTATTGTTTTCCTTTTTTTGTAATAAGTGGATTTATTTTTATAATCTCATCTCTGAAAACTGCTTTAGCTGAACTCTATGGATACATAATGCCCCCATTATTAACTTCTAAACATTTTGTAAATTTCTCTAATTTATGTTTTTTTAAATGTATTTTCAAACATCCTTGTATTGTTTTTCAATTAATTATCTTGTCTCCTGTTGCCATCCTCACTAAATAATACATCTTATCTTCTGCATATACTTATCACTTATTTTTTTTTCTTTCCGATATTTATATCCCTTATTTGCTTGTCTTAACCACATTGCCTAGAACCTCTTACCAATAACATAAATAGACTCTGCTGAGCCTACATCCTGTTAAAAAAAGTGCTGATTATAGATATTTTTATGTTAATCTTAGCCTTAAGAACATGTTTTTAATGTTTTATGTTTGTATATAATAGAACCACTGATTTCTGTGTATCTTTTTTTAAATTAAAGTTTTAGTCTATGCCAAATATTCTAAGATTACTTTCAGAAGGGGTATTGGATATTATCAGTTGCCTTTCAGCATCTTTTGTTTTGATTATTTGGTTATTATCTTTTATCTATCATAATAACATATTAAGCTATCTATTTCTCCCAGGTCACAGATATAAAGCCAGGAGGACTAAATCCAGTAGGGTCACTGGTAATATAAGTATTGTCCTTTCTAGTATTCTCAAAACCCCTTAGAATATTTAAATACTTTTTATTCAGCATACTGATTTCATGCTTATCCTTTTAGTCTGCTTATCTAATTTTATTTAATAAAACATCACTAATGAATTTCCCAAGAGATTTAAAGTTTTGTTTTTTTTAAATTATCTACAGAAAAACCTGAGAATCTCTCTTCACAGTGACTAATAAATATATCACTGCTGAAACATGAGGATACATTTGAGGGGAAAAAAAGACAGTGACTTATTACCATAGATTCCACACCATAGGCAAGTGACGTTATCTTTCTCTGAACTATGAATGATTCTGTTATAAATGGCTATAGGACTTGGAGAAACCTTTGACTGTATTACTTTGTTGAATGAAGTCCTTTCTATGGCAGCTTCTGCTGCCACAAACCTCATGATCTTTTCAGCATAAGAGACTTTAATAAAACAGAAAACCAGAAAAGAGAGATTTGTGTTTGTAGCTTTGTAATGTTTTTCTTAAAGATAGCCTGCAACGTCTACAGGCTTTCAGCCCCTCTGCCCTGCCCCCCAAGTCTGCCACCGGGTAGAAGCCAAGAGTGGGGGAGAGGGGTTGTTTTCTCCAAAGTTGCCTTATTCCTTGCCTAGTTTGCTGGCAATCTTTGACATCCCTTGGCTTGTAGAAGCATTACCTGGTCTCTGCCTTCATCTTTATATGGTGTTATCTCTGTTTGCATGCTTCCGTATCCTAATTTCTCCACTTTATAAGGATATCAACAATATTGGATTACGCTACACTGTAATGATCTCATATTAACCAAGTACATCAGCAGCAGCTGTATTCCGATATGGTCCTGTCCTAAGATACTGGCAGTTAAGCCTTCATAAATGTTGCTGCTGCTGCTAAGTCGCTTCAGTCATGTCCGACTCTGTGCGACCCCACAGACGGCAGCCCACCAGGCTCCCCTGTCCCTGGGATTCTCCAGGCAAGAACACTGGAGTGGCTTGCTATTTCCTTCTCCAATGAATGAAAGTGAAAAGTGAAAGTGGAGTCACTCAGTCATGTCCGACTCCTAGCGACCCCATGGACTGTAGCCTGCCAGACTCCTCAGTCCATGGGATTTTCCAGGCAAGAGTACTGGAGTGGGTTTCCATGGCCTTCTCCACCATGAATGTTGGGGAGGACACAATTCAAACCATGGGCTTTGTCCTCCCCTCCCTCTACCTGCCTTTGTGCAGCAGGTCTCCTGCCTCAGCTCTCTCAGTTCAGTTCAGTTTAGTCACTGTGTCATGTCAGACTCTTTGTGGACCCATGAACTGCAGCAAACCAGGCTTCCCTGTCCATCACCAACTCTCAGAGCTTGCTCAAACTCATGTCCATTGAGATGACATTGCCATCCAACCATCTCATCCGCTGTCATCCCCTTCTCCTCCTGTCTTCATTCTTTCCCAGCATCAAGGTCTTTTCAAATGAGTCAGTTCTCCACATCAGGTAGCCAAGGTATTGGAGCTTCAGCTTTAGCGTTAGTCCTTCCAATGAATATTCAGGACTGATTTTCTTTAATATTGACTGGTTTGATGTCCTTGTAGTCCAAGAGACTCTAGATTCTTCTCCAACACCACAGTTCAAAGCATCAACTCTTCAACACTCAGCTTTAGTTATTTTCCAATTCTCACATCCATACATGACTACTGGAAAAACCATTGTTTTGACTAGATGGACCTTTGTCAGCAAAATAATGTCTCTGCTTTTTAATATGCTGTCTAGGTTGGTCATAGCTTTTCTTCCAAGGAACAAGGGTTTTATTGTGGCTGCAGTTACCATCTGCAGTGAATTTGGAGCCCAAGAAAAGAAAGTTTCTCACTGTTTCCATTATTTCTCCATCTATTTGCCATGGAGTGATGGGACTAGATGCTGTGATCTTCGTTTTTTGAATATTGAGTTTTAAGCCAGCTTTTTCACTTTCCTCTTTCACTTTCATCAACAGGCTCTTTATTTCCTCTTTGCTTTCTGCAATAAGGGTGGTATCATCTGTATATCTGAGGTTATTGTTATTTCTCTTGGCAATCTTGATTCCAGTTTGTGCTTCATCCAGCCTGGCATTCCGCATGGTGTACTCTGCATATAAGTAGGGTAACAATATACAGCTTTGATGTATTCCTTTCCTAATTTGGAATCAGTCTTTTGTTCCATGTCTGGTTGTAACTGTTGCTTCTTGACCTGCCTACAGATTTCTCAGGAGGCCGGTCAGGTGGTCTGATATTCCCATCTCTTGAAGAATTTTCCACAGTTTGTTGTGATTCACACAATCAAAGGCTTTGGCATAGTCAATAAAGTAGAAGTAAATGTTTTTCTGAAACTCTCTTGCTTTCTCTGTGATCCAGCCAATGTTGGCAATTTGATCTCTGGTTCCTCTGCTTTTTCTAAATTCAGCTCTTTAACCTGGAATGAATGATTACTCAGACACATCCAGTCTTTATAAGTGATTCTTTTGGTGCTTCTTTGGTAGTGAAGGGAGGGGTGATAGATAAGCAGGGAAAGTACTCCTTTCTAGACCAGCACTGACATTTTGGAAGATAATCTTGAATCCCTTTTGCCTTACCTAACCCACTCCTCTGTTCTTGCCTGGAAAATCCCATTGACACAGGGAGCTGGCAGGCTACAGTTCATGGGGTTGCAAAAAGTTGGACAGACTGAGCAACTGAGCATAAAGACTGAGATCATCAGATAGCAGAGAGAGGCTGTCTGCTAATAACCCTGAGGAGGCATCTGGCTCCAGTTGTATTGCGGTTTCTTTGAAATATGGAGATACTCAATCCACTTTGACTTTATTTTAAATGTGTGTGTCTGGGATTGCAATAGGAATATCTTACTCAGTGTTCGTTTTCCAAGAGAGGGAGGAGAAGAACCATGACAGTCTGTGTACAAACTTAAGCAGAGGAGTAGATTTTTCAGGCAATTATAACCTAAAATGCCTTCAAATAATAAAGTACTATCCTCTTACCCTTCTTTGGGTTGTACTTTTTTTTTTTAAATGTCCTCTTATTTAGGGATCAGCTTAGTTTAAATGAGAAAGACCTTAAAGATACTTAGTTTTCTTAAATCTGGGTAAAAAAGATGGACTATCAGAGAAGTATGTAGACCATGAGCTTCTTGGGAACAGGTTTTGTTTTGTTTTGTTTTCTGATTCATCTTTAGATGCCACAATTTTATGTGTTCCATTTTTGTATGAATAACCTCCCAGGTAGATGATAGTAAAGAAGTTCTGCCTTTTAAACTCAAGATCAAATGAAGTAATTTTTGCATATCTCTTGAACTGTTTTGTTCCACTTCATTCTTATACTAAAGCCCAATTTGCAACATATTCAAACATTAACCAAAGGAAAATAAAGAGTTGATTGCAGTGTTTGTTTTCTGGGCTTGTCTTTGTATGGCGTTTTAACTATCCAGGTGAAAATAAATCTATTGAAACTTTTTGATAGTTATGGTTTTATTACCAAAAAAGATGTGAAACCACTTATTTTGACAAGCCCATAAAAAAAATATTAATATAATATAATAATATATAATATAATAATATATACTCAATTATCATAATCATTATGTATCCATAATCGTTAGTACCCATTAACTTTTATTAAGTACCACATGTCCAAAGTTAGGTTTTCTCTTAAGTCCAACAGATATTTTTCTTTTTCTCGAAGTATGTTATATTCCCTAACTTGAAAAAATTACTTAATATGATGGATAAAATTTGACATGGTTTCCACTAGCATCAAACAGCCTCATTAAAATGCCTGTAGGGTCAAATACCCATGTCACATATCCTGATCAGGCCTGGAAAAGTATTTTCATTTATTCATTCGTTTAACAGAGTACTTACCCTGTGCCAAGTGTGCCAATGCAATAACTTTCCCTTTGTTAAAAGATACTTGTGAAAAACAAGCAGGTTATCAGAAAGGTAGAAAGCAATAAAACAAATGTCTATACTCTATGAAATCCAAGTTGATCTTTTCATTCCTTCACTTTGGAAACTATGGGATCAGGCTTCCTGATTTTGTTGGCATCTTTGGATTACTACACAATTTGTTTACCCTTCTTGTGCTATCTCAGATCATTGAACAATATAAACAGTTTTGCTTCCCACTTAATAACTGTTCACCTTTCAAATGTTTCCCAAAATATCTAAACATTTTATAGAAAAAACTCTCAATATGGAATGTCATTAGGAGGGTCAGCTCTAGAATAGGAATATCTAACTCCTGACACCTCCCACCTCCAACCCGTTATTGACTGTATGACTTGGTCAGTTCTCTCAACCTTTGTTGTTGTTGTTCAGTCACTAAGTCATATCTGACTCTTTGTGACTCCACGGACTGCAGCACGCCAGGCTTCCCCCATCCTTCACTATCTCCTGGAGTTTGTTCAAATCCATGTCTGTTACATCAGTGATGCTGTCTAACCATCTCATCCTCTGCTGCCCACTTCTCCTTTTGCCTTCAGTCTTTCCCAGCATTAGTCAAAGTGTAGTGAAAGTAGCAAAGTCTCAAAGGTGACCCTATGGACTGTAGCCCACCAGGCTCTTCCGTCCATGGGGTTCTCGAGGCAAGAATACTGGAGTGAGTTGCCATTACCTTCTTTAGGGACTCTTCCCAACCCAGTGATCAAACCTGCCTCCTAGCATCAGTCTTTTCCAATGATTTGGCTCTTTGCATCAGGTAGCCGAAGTATTGGAGCTTCAGCTTTTCAGCTTCAGTACTTCCAATGAATACTCAGGGTTGATTTCCTTTAGGATTGACTCATGTGATCTTCTTACTCTCAACATTAGTTAGTTTTCTCTAAACCTTAGTTTCCTCAGATATAAAATGGGGGAAATATTACTACCACACAGGTTGTTATGAGGGGTAAATGAGATTAAACCTCTGTTGACTGAAAAAAATGCACAAGATGAGAATTGTGAGTTAAGTTTTATTTGGGGGCCAAATGAGGACTATAGCATCTCAGTTAGCTCTGAGTAACTGTGCTGAAGAGGTTGTGGGAGGTGGGGGCAGAGTAAGTATATATGTTAAGAATTCTAGTATTTTTTTAGATATGAGAAGATATAAAAATTTGACCTCATAAAATCATCTCCTAACAATAACTGTCTGAAGGCCTGTTCCACATGTTTTCCCCGCAGCACAGAGTGCCTCATTCCCGATCTCCACCCTGAACTCCTTTCAGGGTGTGTTGAAGGTCAGCAGCTTGAAGTGACTAGTGATTTAAGTCTTGTAGAAGCAGATGGCAAATGCCAGTTTTCAGTTAGCATATGCAAAGCACTTCATGTACTACCAGTACCTTTTAAACACACAATACATTTGATCTTTTATTGTTCATGATACAAATGTTCAAACTATTGCTGGTTCTAGACACATTACAGAAGATATATTCAGTTTGCTTGCATAGCATCAATGATCTTAGATGTATAAGTTTATCCCATCCGTCTACCCACTCACTCAATGAATGTTGAGGGTCTATTTGCTTGATATTGTGTCAAGTACTTAATAATAGACTCCAGGAACTGCTTTGAGTACAATTAATTGAAAGGGTTAATTTTTTTATTTTAAAGAAAATTAATTTAAGAATAATTACACATTAGCTGCTTTCTAGATCTTTTTGAGAAATAACTTTTCTGTTCATTAACTACAGTTGTCACTTTATTTACATTTTTTCCTTAAAAGAATAGCTTTAGTGTTTAAGGAATCTAATTATCTTAATTCTATATAGTCATCAACTTCCTCAAACAAAATCTGCCGTTAGTCTTTGGCACATTACTTTTAAGCTTCTGTTTTATAATAGTGTTACTACCTTTATTTAAAAAACTGCTTTACATTTTGACACCAGTTTTCACTAGAGGATATTACCTGTTTTAAATAATCATACAATAGGAATGCCTCTTACAGTGTTAACACCCATATTTCTCTGTGGCTTCACATTTCAAAAATGCTGCTTCCTAAGTCCAAATGAATGAAAATTCAGCTTAGCTTCATTATTTCTTTGGCTTTAATCATAACGTTTCTGACAAGTGAAAACAATGCTTGAGTGCATTCATTGATATACAACTTATAATATGTAAGTGATTTGAGGAACATATATACGTATATGTGTGTATATATGGTACTATTTAAATGTGTTGAAGTGAAGATTTTGTAAAATTCAGCTCTTCTCCTCTTATAGTAAAACATCTCATCAAAATAAAAGGAAAAGTTATGGTTTGACATTCACTTCACAGTTTTTAGAGGCAAAAGGTTGTACATGTCGAAAAGAATATCAGGATGGAAATGCAGTCACTTACTTATCCATTAGTTACCTTTTTTGAAAATTAGTTATTTCTACTTCTAGTCCTTTATCACAACAGCATATTGAATGTTAATAAGTTCAATAATAATCCTTCAAAAATACAACAGACATTATTTTAATATGATGTAGACTCTCTTTGAATTAATTATATTTGCAGTCAGTACTTATGATTTCTCAGTCACCATTGCTTAAAATCAGTTTATTTCTCAAATAAAACACTTTGTATGATTGAAATATAATATAGTAGATTTTGCACGTAGAGGAAAATTTAATTTTATCCTTAAAATATCAACCAATATCAGTTTTAAATTTTCTGATTTTGATAGTTGTTCTGGATTATATAAGAGAATGTCCTTTGTTTTAGAAAATATTTCCTGAAGCCAGCATAATGCCTCCAAGTATCCCAATAGTTTAGAAAAATGTCTATATAAAGTAACAGTATACACAGAAAAAATAATTAAGCAACGGTAACAAAATGTAAACAGTTGGTGAATCTAGATAAAAGGCATATAAGGGTAGGGGTACTCCACTTGCACTTTTTTGTAAGTTTTAAACTATATCAAAATGTAGAACTACCCCCCCCAAAAGACTCTACCCACTTTGCCACTTTTAATTATCAATTTATAAAAAGATCTATTTTCATATATTACTTGCCTTTGCTCATTCTCTTTTCCCGTGTATCAGAATAGTAGAGTAGGGGAAAAGAGACCGTTTCAGTAGTTTTTGTTGCTTCAAGAAGGAAGGAACCCTAGAAGGATTAGGAGGAAAATACTGTATTTGTAAAATTAGAAAATAACCCTCTTCTGCTGTACAATTTTAAAATTTCTGGTGTAGAAAGAGCAGATTATATGATACATCTTATTTGGATGTCTTTTAAAATATTTATTTGTTTGTTTCTGGCTGTACTGGGTCTTTTTTGTTGAATGAGCTCTAGTTGTGAAGAGCAGAGGCTGTGCTCCAGTTACGGGCTTAGTTGTTCTGAGGCATGTGGGATCTTCTCAGAACAGGGACTGAACCTGTGTCCCCTTCATGTCAGGAGGATTCTTAACCACTGGACCACCAGGACCAAAGTCCTGGATATCCTTTTAAGGTGTAAAGGTTCCCAGACATGAACTTGTAGGAGAATGTTCATGACAGCCTTATTTATGATTTTAAAAAATGGAAAGAACCCACATGGCTGTCAGCGGAATACTGTCTAGCCCTTAAAAACAAGTAAGTAGTGACCCATGCTGCAGCATGAGCACAAGTAAATGAAAATCAGGCGCAAAAGCCACATGGTATATGAATTCATTTGCATGAAATGTCCACAATAGGAAAGTTCATAATAATGAAGCATAGATTAGCTAGTTGCCTTAGGGGCTGAGTGGTTAGAAAGAATGGAAGTGAAAGTCACTCAGATGTATCTGACTCTTTGTGACCCCATGGACGGTCCACTGAATTCTCCAGGCCAGAATACTGGAGTGGGTAGCCTTTCCCTTCTCCAGGGGATCTTCCCAACCTAGGGATCGAACCCAGGTCTCTCGCATTGCAGGTGGATTCTTTACCAGCTGAGCCACAAGGGAAGCCCAAGAATACTGGAGTGGTTAGCCTGTCCCTTTTTCTGGAGATCTTCCCAACCCAGGGATCGAACCTAGGTCTCCCACATTGCCAGTGGATTCTTTACCAGCTGAGCTATCAGGAAAGCCCACAAAGAATGGAGAATAACTGCTAATGGACACAAGATTTCTTTGTGAGATGAGGAAATGTTCTGGAATTAAGTTGTAGTGATGATTATACAACTTTGTGAAGATATTTAAAACCCCTTTTAAAAGGTGATTTTTATGGTATGTGACTTTTATTTCAATAAAGTTCTTATGTAAACAAAAGTAAGGCCTAATGAACTACTCCTGTCTCACAGTCTTTCCATCTAAATAAGAACAAGAGCCAAAGATCCTATAACCTTATATCATCTGGCTTCCTATTATTTCACAGACCTCGTCGTCTTTTATGAAGATGAGGTTCCAATCTACCTTCACTGGTCTCCTGACTATTGTTACTTCTAGGCCTTTTTATTGGTTTTTCCCTCTTCCTGGAAACCTAGCAACCTTTACTCAAAATTCAGTCTCTCAGAGGTGCCCTCCTTGGCTACCTCGAAAATTTAGACCTTTCAAATATTACCTATTGTTGTTCTTTGCTTTACTCTTCTCCTTGGCTCTGTTCACCATCTAACACAATCTTTATTTTACTTTTTAATCTTATGTATTGTTTATCTCTTCCTCCTAGAGTATAAACTCCACGAAGGCAGAGATTTTGCCTCTTTCATTCACTACTGAATCCTAGAGCTTAGAACAGTGTTTGGCACTTACTTACCTAATGTTATCAAATAGGTACATCTGAAAGTATAAGAATAGACAGCTATAAGGAAAATCAGGAATGTTAAATAATTGAAGAGAGAGCTACATATTTTATACTTTGTTCAAATAAAAATTGTTTCCTATAGGACTTTGAGACTAAGGAAATAACTTGTGTTCAGTGTCTTGCAAGTAAAATAAAAAGACAGTCATTCAGTTCTTAAAATGAAAATAAAACTATTTTGACCAAGGCAAATATTTATTTTTCAGTCATGGAGGCCTGGCAGGCAACTACACATGTATTAGTTACTTTAAAAATATTGACTGAATTGACAGCATAGACCTAAATCAGGAGTCAGTAAACTATACTTCTCAGCTTGTTTTTTCTTTTTGGGGGGGGGTAAATAAAGTTATATTGGAATATAGCCATGCCCTTTCATCAACATATTGTCTGCGACTGCTTTTGTGCTCAATAGGCTTTCCAGGTGGCCCTATGGTAAAGAACCTGCATACCAATGCAGGTAGACGTAATAGACACAGGTTCAATCCCTGCATCAGGAAGATCCCCTGGAGGAGGGCATGGCAACCCACGCCGGTATTCTTGCCTGAGAATCCCATGAACAGAGGAGTTTGGCAGACTGCAGTCCTTGTTGTCACCCTACTTATTTAACTTATATACAGAGTACATCATGAGAAATGCTGGACTGGAAGAAGCACAAGCTGGAATCAAGATTGCCGGGAGAAATATCAATAACCTCAGATATGCAGATGACACCACCCCTATGGCAGAAAGTGAAGAAGAACTGAAGAGCCTCTTGATGAAAGTGAAAGAGGAGAGTGAAAAAGTTGGCTTAAATCTCAACATTCAGAAAACTAAGATCATGGCATCCAGTCCCATCACTTCATGGCAAATAGATGGGGAAACAGTGGCTGACTTTATTTTTCTGGGCTCCAAAATCACTGCGGATGGTGATTGCAGCTATGAAATTAAAGGACACTTGCTCCTTGGAAGGAAAGTTATGACCAACCTAGACAGCAAATTAAAAAGCAGAGACATTGCTTTGCCAACAAAGGTTCGTCTAGTCAAGGCTATGGTTTTTCCAGTAGTCATGTATGGATGTAGGAGTTGGACTCTAAAGAAAGCTGAGTGCCAAAGAATTTATGCTTTTGAACTATGGTGTTGGAGAAGACTCTTGAGAGTCCCTTGGACTGCAAGGAGATCCAACCAGTCCATCCTAAAGGAGATCAGTCCTGGGTGTTTATTGGAAGGACTCATGTTGAAGCTGAAACTCCAATACTTTGGCCACCTGATGTGAAGAGCTGACTCATTTGAAAAGACCCTGATGCTGGGAAAGATTGAGGGCAGGAGGAGAAGGGGATGACAGAGGATGAGATGGCTGGATGACATCACCAACACAGTGGACATGGGTTTGGGTGGACTCCGGGAGTTGGTGATGGACAGGGAGGCCTGGCGTGCTGCGGTTCATGGGGTCTCAAAGAGTCAGACACAACTGAATGACTGAAGTAAACTAAAGTCCATAGCGTTGCACAGAGTCAGACACGACTGGAGCAATTTATCACGCACTTAGGCACAATAGAGTTCAAATAGCTCTGAAAGAGACTGTATAGCCCACAAAGCCTAAAATGTTTACTGTCTGGCCCTCTATGGGAGAAGTTAGCTCACTCCTGCCTAAATTAGTCCTTGTAGGATATAGATTAGTGTATTGGGAACCTTGGCCAAATATTGAGAAGTTTAAGTTTCATTTCTCTGACTACCTTTGTTACCTTGAACAAGTTTTATGATCTTTGGTTTTCTCATCTGTGAAAAGAAGATAATACGCATCTTACATTGTCATTTAATAATTTTAAATGAGGTATTGTATGTAAAACACTTAGTAAAGTGCCTAAAAAATACTTCAGTAAGTTGTAGCCCGATGTGCAGCACATGCATGCACATGTGCACACAAACACACACACGAAAACATAAATGCCCTCAAGTAGACATTCTTTCAGTCACATTTTTCAGATACTTTCAGCGTTATTAGGAAAATAAGGAATAAAGTTAACAAATGTTGATTAAAGTACACTACAGGCACACCGTAAACCACCAAAATCTACAGGATTTGGTCATTTGTTTGAAAGACTGTAGTTAGGCATTATGTCTTAGCTGTGAGCCCAACTTACAGTATTTCGAAGTCTTTGGCTCATATTTTAACAAAATGTACAGTCCACTATAGAATGGTTTCATTTGTCAGGTAAATTTCATTGCTTTATCTGTAAGGAAAATTTTACATAAGGAGGACTAATTCAAATTATGTTTCTATTGTAAGCAAAGAAAAACAGTGTAATACCCCATATATTATGAGAAAATGTCAACCTAGAACTTTTTCTTAGATGCCTCATATGCTAATTCTGTTTCCAGAAGGTGAGTTTATAGTATTAGATTATTTTGATGATGCCTTTCTGTCTGTACAGCCTTTTCTTTGGTAAAATACATAAAAGACCTTTTCCTTAGCTAGATTCTGTTTCGGCTGTTGGTTTGGAGACTCATGGTATGAAGCCTTACATCAGGAACATAAGGGATTCTTTTGTATTAATTGATCTTTAGTATATAGGATCACAGTTTTACTTTTAGTAATATATCATACAATGAACATTCACTAATCATTCACTATACATAGGCATTAAAATTTTTGCATTAGTAGAACACACTTTTTGCCTTCTAAAGGTTTAGTGGAGGAAATAACTACCTAAACAAAATATTTTGGTAAAGTATTAGGAGTAATAACAGTGCCCGTGTGGATGAGAAAACTATTAACTCTGCATTGACGTGTCAAGGAAGACCTGGAGAGGTGATGTTTGAGCTGAGCCTCAGTGGGTTAGACAGTATGAAAGTATGAAACTCAACAAAAATGTTTGAACACCTATTGTTTGCCAGATGATGATTGTATTAGAGATACAGCAATGAACAAAGCAGATAGACTTTTTTTCCTGCTTTGGTTAGATTACTCTAAGTCATACATGAAGAGGCCTTGGAGTGATGTAAATAGTACATCATGGCTGAGCCAGGGAGAGTCTGAGGGTCACTACCAAGAAAAACAAAGTAAGAGCCTTTTCTCACCAGAGAGTTTCAACTTGATGCTCTAAGCCAATGATTTCAACCTAGGAGCTCCAAAAATACTGGAGTGTTATTAAGTTACTACAAAGGAATTATCAATCCATGCTTAGATGATAAGCAAGACATTTCAATTAAAAAGTCTTTTATACGTATTTACTGCTATTTTTCAATTTTGTGTAGTTATTTTGAGTAACAAAATATAGATTTATTTAAACATTATGACTTCATATTACCCTCCCTCCTGCTTTTTTATGTTTTCTATTTTCTTAATCAATTGGTGCCATTCCTAGAACAGCTTTTAAGTCACTGTCTGTCAAAATGACTAATTTTAAAAAGAGATCCTGAAATATCCAGCCTGAGATCTCCTGCCAAAGTGGAAGCTGTTGAAACTTTCAGAGCAGCCAACCAAAACTTCAGTAAATATTCAGTGAACCCTTCAGTGCCAGGCACTGCTCTAGCTGCCAGGGTTACAAAGCTGTATCCTCAGGGAACTTAAAAAGTGAATAAGAGTCCAGATGAAGAATAATGAAGTAAACGTGGGAAAGAGGGTATGGATTCAGAGTATATTGAGATAGTAATCCTTAAGCAGTAAGAATGCTCTCTGAAGGCACATTGCTAGAATAGAAAGAAAGAGTGGATTGTGGGGAGCAGAGCTAATGTTTTGCTAATGCAAGGGAAAGATCTGAGTGATTTTTTTTTTTCACAGTAACAAACCCAATCAATCTCCAGAGAACAGGGATATTAGTGATTTATGGGTCTCTCAAAATACATCTTCTGCTTGATTTTTCTCTGCCTATTAATAAGGTATAAGCCTGTGAGATAATCCTAAATCAAACCATGTAGATTTGTAATGTAAATCACATTAAAAAAATCCATCTGGCTCTGACTCCTTTGCAATGACATTGTAAGTGTGACGGGAGTTGAAGGACAGTAGTTTGCTCCGTTCGTGGATCTCTGAATCTTTAGCCCAGCAAGCTCACTTCTCTTACTTCTTTCAGGTTTCAGCCTTCTTTCCTTTACACACACACAGACACACACACCCTTTTCTTTCTGGCTAAGAAAGACAAAGCTATTGACTACAAGCCCAGAGTTGCCCCCAAGTTCCGACCACCGGCTCAAATTCTTATGAAGTGGACTCGTAATATCCTTAATGTTGCTGTTGGCAGTCAGTTACAGATTCCATTATTGTCGATCAATGCAGTCGCCATGCGAGGTGGGGGGAGGGATGGAGGAGGAGCAGAAGAAAGGAGGGATGAGAGCTTCCTATTCACAGATTTATCAACCTGCCTTTGCTTGCAGGAAATCTTCTTCAAGGGGGCTGGGATGCTGTGGAAACAGCTAAAGCAGGAAAGGGTTAGGGGGCTGCAGTTCTTTCTCGGCAGACTGAAAGGGAATTTGAAAACCTTTCTTCTCAGAACAAAACAAAATGCTGAATTTGTTCCTTTGCCTTTGTTTTTGTTTGATGATATGATTTACTTAACTGATTAGCTATTGTGCTGTCCGGTTATCTAAGCTGTCTCAGTGTAGGAACCTGTTTCTTTTTCTTTGAGTATCTTTGTTCTTTCTTTTCCTTTTGCTCTCCCCTGACATTGAACACAAATCATTATTCAGTCTTATGCTGGCTTTTCTTTCAGGCTAAAGCTTAACACCAAGAGACTGAAGGACAGACCTTTCTTCCCTTCTCTTCTATCACCCTCTTTTAACCCTCTCTATTTCCTTCCCCCTCCTCTCGTTGTATTAGATTGGTGTCACAGAGACAGAATTCAGAGTGGAGGGAGGATCACAATTTCTCTCTCATTATTACTGCCTAGCCAGCAATTTAAGTGTTAGACCACCAAGAATTTAGTCTCTGTGTCTTTCTTTTCCCGCTCCATCATTCAGTAATTGTGCTCTGTATGGAAAAGTTTTCTGGCTGGAGAATGAGTCTCCTTTCCCCCGGTGATGTGGCCGAGTGGTTGGATAGTAGCACGGAAGAGGAGAAGAGCCTTCTGTCATTTCTGGGTACGGTAGGGCTCTGCTTGTTCTTTTAACCCTTTGTTGTCTGAACTTCTCTTACTTTGGGGAGTATGACGCCCCCCCCCCCGAATTGTCTAAAATCCACTTTTGTAGTTTTTAAAGGGGGAAGAGAAATTAACAGAATTTGTTTAAGTTGTTTGCTTTTCAAGGTTTGTTTATGTTGGTAGCAATAGTGCCACCAACATTGGCTACGAGAAATAAGAGACAGTTTGCTTGGCTTTAACAAAGAGTGCCAGCTCCATGCAAGGCTTACTGTGTCATCTGGTCAGCTGTTTGTGGTATTTAGAGAACTTCTACTAGCCAAAATACATTATTGTTTTACTATGCCTTTCAATACAGTGATGATGAATCTTGCCTTGTGAGCGTGGGAGTAGGCTTTGTGTGCAAGAAAAGCCAACATATGAAATGAGAAGTACCCTTGATGCAAGGTTTAAAATATTTGTAATGTTCATGTAAAAGATTTCTACTGAGTATGTAAAAGAGAACACAAGGACCCACTATTACGTTAACTTTCCATTTATGGGTGCTTTCTAATAAATTTCTAAGTAAAGC
Source organism: Antilocapra americana (assembly GCA_007570785.1). NCBI lineage: Eukaryota > Metazoa > Chordata > Mammalia > Artiodactyla > Antilocapridae > Antilocapra > Antilocapra americana. Next base: position 12,829,456 of record ML663557.1, on the reverse strand, counting down.
AATTATTGGTTATGGTATTATTGATATAATAAATTCCTAGGAAAGTTAGGTTATAAATCCACTGCACTTAGATATCTTAAATTAATAGGAGAGCTTGATATTTATAAAAATCATACTTGTGGATACTTTGCTAGATTAATAATTGCCTTCAAATTTATCTTTTTTTATAAATTTGATTAATTTCATAATCTGTTTCCCTAAATACTAGTATACCTTTATTATAAAGGGGCATAATTTATGGTGTTCTAATTTATTCCTCATGAGTACTCTCTATGACCTGTGAAAAGTCTTCTGCCATTCCAAAAGATGTCTCTATCTTATTTTACTTTCTTTTGTTATATTTAGCATAAGTTTTTGCTTTATTAACTCAATTAGGTTTTCAACTTTAACATTCCACCAATGATTTCTTTTTTTTTTGCAGTTTAGATGTTTAACCTTTTTTTTTTTTAAATTTCTACAAAGACTTGGTACATATATTTAGATATTAATCCTGTTCTTAATTTGTTTATCATAGCCTCACTTATCTTGGGCATTTGGGTGACTTTAAGAAATGCTTGTATCTCTTAAGTCTTCATTTCTCTGAAGCCGCTCGAAATCTACTTGCTTTACATTCCCTTCCCCCACACCCATAGAGAAATAGCAGTGAAGAAAAGCAAATATCAATATTCCTGAGTAAAACCAACCACTTAGACCCTACTGCATTGTGGGCAGGAGAAGTAGTCATCACTAAAGATTTTTCCTTTGCTCTTGCATGATATTTTTATGAATTCTTATTGTTAATCCTCAAGATTAATTTCTTTTTTTTTTTTTGCCATTTCCCTACTATGCCTAAAAAGGATTTGACCAAATAAATAGAGATGGCAAATAAAAAGTACTATAGCTTGTGCCCCCTCCCACCCTACCCCACCCCACTCCCATTCTTCTTTAACCACAGATGGTGATAATAAAGACAAAGGATATTAGGACATGTTTAGAAGAAAAGTATAAATTCCTCCAAATTATCCACCTAGTGGAAGGAAACCTCCTAGGCATATATAATAGATAAAACACAGGTAAATCAGAGTTGTGACTCTGCTCAAGGGCTGTAGCAAGAAGTTAGTTACTGAGTGAGTAGATAGCTAGGTATCCTGTACTCTACTGTGGCAGGGCTGAGCCCTGGGTGACAGCAAGTCTTAGTTTAGGGACTGAAGCTCAGTCCTGACCACGGGTAGCAAACTCCTCCATCTGTGGATAAATACACATTTAAAGTGGGAGCAAACTCTCTTTGATATAGCTTAGAATAACTTGCAACGAGTCATTTGCTAATGTAGTTACCATTAATGAGAATGTGCTTCTCCCAAGGAAGATGCCAAGAGAAAGCAATCTACTTTATGGTGAATCTAGGATAAGTGGAACTGAAAGGGACATTGAATCAGATTACCAATGCAACTGTCTTTCTCTACCTAAGGAATTTTATGGCAGATTTCCCTCTAGGAGAGGAGATGAAAGAAAAGCACTCAGTGCTGGTCAGGCTTCACTACTTCATCTCTGCACAATAGCCACTCAACTGGTGTTCAGGCCTTCCTATTAATTTAGTGCACTGCTTGTTTGATGAAACTTCATGAAACCATGCCCTCTTCATTAGCCTATTTAAAAATTCCATGGCTCCCTCATCACCTGTCAGATAAAACTTCTTACTTTAGAACTTATTCTGGCCCTTCCACCTCACATCCCAGTATTCATTTTGGCATTGCTAAGTCAGAGATAGGGAGGACCCTTCATTCTACCAAACTGATTAATTTTCTCTATCTGGGACAAACCTTGTCCTTTCTAATCTTTGCATGTACTGTTTCTTCTATTAATATCATCTGTGTTCCTTCATCCAAACTGAACTTTCCAAACCCTACCCCTGTTTCAGATCTTGCTCATAAACAAGATACTGTACTAGGTACTGTGGCTAGATACAAAGAAATAGAAGATAGAACTGCTGAGAAGCATAGAGTCTGGTTGGGGAGAAAACACGAACTATGTACAGTTAAGTGAGAAAGAATTAATAATTCAAGACAACAGTGGAGAAAATAAAATAAGGCAGTACCTGATTGTAAGATGATTTACGCAGGCAAAAATTGCTTTGAGCCTTTGAAGAATAGAGACATCATTTTTGATTAGTAATACTGAAGTTCAGCTTATAGAGATAAGTTCTAATCTGAATCTTCAAAGATAGAATGTATTTTTATGGAAATGGTGGAGTTTTCTGTATGAAGGGAGTGTCATGGGGAATATTAAATTACATTCATGTCCAAAGAGTAAACTGATTTGAAAGGAATGGAAGGTTCATTTGAAGAAGTGTTGAGAAATAATACTTGAAGGATATTTGGTGGCTCACTGTTGAGGGTCTTTCATGACCGGCTAATTAGTGACAATGTTAATCCTGAAAGCTATTAAGAAGAATTAAGATTGTTGAACAAGAAAAAGATATGGTCAAGATTGTTTTTTTAGGAAGATATATCTGAAAGTGTCACATTGGGGGAATAACCTTGAAGCAGTTAAACCTCTTTGAAAGCTATGACAGTAGTCCAGATATGAAATAAGTGCTTCTATTTTAACAATTAACTCTCCATATTGTAATTAGTTGTTTCCTTATTTATTATTAATCTAGACCATGAATGCCTTCACATCAGGGGCTCAATTCTCTGTCTTTTCAGCACCCAGGTACACTTCAGGTACACATGAATATTTGCACAGCTCAGATGAATAATTGAGATGAAAAGAGATTACAAAGGATCCATCAGCAGAATTTATGACTGATCTGAGGAATGGGAAACAAAATGAATCAAAGACTGTTTTTGAAGTTGGAAGGATGGTGTTAATACTACTAAGAACAGAAAAGTTGGAAAAGGAAGTCAGTTTTTAAGGGAAGAGAGTGATTTCTATTTAGATGTATTGAGTTTGAGGGGACTGGTATACATCTGGATAGAAATATAGTTCTGATGATTGGAAATGAAGTCACAGGTAGAAAGTGGTGTTTGGGAGCCACCCTAGAAAAGAAAGATTGTTGAAACATTTGTAGGTGATCTACTATTGAGAGACTGTCAAGAAAAAGCAGAGAGCAGGAACCTAATCTTGAAGAACGTCAAAGATGGGGGTAGGGTGGATAGAAAAAGAGGAGATACAGAACAGTCCTAGTGGTAGGGGGAAAGCCAGCCAGGATGGTGTGTTATTGCAAGTGGCTCAGTGGTAAAGAATCCACCTGTGAATGCAGGAGACATGGGTTCAATCCCTGGGTCGAGAAGATCCCCTGAAGGAAATGGCAACCCCCACTCCAGTATTCTTACCTGAGAAACATCATGGACAGAGGAGCCTGTCAGGCTACAGTCCATGGGGTTACAAAAGAGTCAGACATGACTTTAGAGACTAAACAACAACAACAGAAAACAAAAGCAAGATAGAAAAGGTCAACAGTGTGATCAGTAGTGTCATTGGTTACAAAAGCCTAAGAAAAGCCAGAAAATACACTGGATTGGACAATTAGGAGACTTTTAATAACCTGTGTTGGTATCAGTGCTATTTCATTCATTAGAACTGAAGGAGAAGAAGTCAGATTTTATAATATTGAGAAAGAGAGAAGATGGTGAGACAATGAGTTCAGTTCAGTTCAGTCACTCAGATGTGTCTGACTCTTTGCGACCCCATGGACTGTAGCACACCAGGCTTCCCTGTCCATCACCAACTCCCAGAGCTTACTCAAACTCATGTTCATTGAGTTGGTGTTGCCGTCCAACTATCTCATCCTCTGTTGTTCCCTTCTCCTGCCTTCAATCTTTCCCAGCATCAGGGTCTTTTCCAGTGAGTCAGTTCTTCGCATCAGGTGGCCAAAGTATTGGAGTTTCAGCTTCAACATCAGTCTTTCCAATGAATATTCGGGACTGATTTCCTTTAGGATTAACTGGTTGGATCTCCTTGCATTCCAAGGGACTTGACAGTGAGAGCCACAGGTTAAGTCTCTTGTCTGGAGAAACCTGTGAGTGACAAAGGAAAAGGTACCTATCTTTTAAAATTAGGGAGACTTGTGCATCTTCTTAGATAGAGGAGAGAGCAAGATACTGAACTTACAACTAAGTATCTGTTGAAACAAACATTTTAAACTAAATGGCTGAACTCTCCTCTCTGGAGGGAAAGGAAATTCCCAGGAAGAGAACAAAAGATAACAACTGAAAATTCAGGCAGTGAATTGCCCTGGAGGCATTTGCCTGACTCAGAATTCCTGAAAGTAGAGTGTCAATTGGTCACAACATAGGAGATAGGTTTAGGGACTGAAGTGAAGAATTAGAACTGAAAGCCCCACTCTATTGTCCCTCATAGGAGGAGTTCCTTGAAGAGTGAACATGGAAATTTAAAAATCTGCTCACAGACAAAAATTGACAGATCTTATTTATCTTAGTCTGGACTGATGAGGGAAGAGGACAGAAATCCCCTGGGAATTCATAACCACTGTTGTGATAAGGTAAAACTAAAACAGTGAACAATAGTAGTTGTGTCAGAGATAGGAAGGGGTGATTGAAATTGAAGTATTTTAAGATCTTTGAATTATTCAAGAGAAGGTGAGAAATAGGACTAGCTTTAGGCTTTAGGTACACATGTTAAAATGTTAATGACAACTATTTGAAGAGGAAAAATAGAGTGTACAGCTTCAAAAGCTGTAGAGGGGAAAATGAGCTTTAAAAACTTGGTCATTCTGAGAAACAAAAAATCAAACAAAAAGTACAGAAATACAGTAACTAGAAAAAAATAAGATGGTAAAAATAAAATCCAACTATATCAGAAAGCACAATATATGAAAATGTTAAGACTAAGCTATGTTAGACTCAATTTTTGTTTTTAATGCTGTGAATAAGAAAGACATTATTGGGACTTCCCTAGTGGTCCAGTAGTTAAGACTCAGTTTCCGCTACAAGGAGCACCAGTTTGATCACACATGCTGCATGGTGCAGCCAAAAAAAAAAAGAGACCTAAGAACCTAGGAAGGTTAAAGTGAAAGTTTTGGTGGTGGTGGTGGTGGAAGGTATAAAATAGAAGGTTAGGATTAACATATACACACTACTGTGTATGAAATACATAACCGACAAGGACCCATGTAATAGACTTTAAGGATAAGTAATCTAAAAAAGAGGATATATATGTATATGTATAACTGGATCACTGTGCTGTACACCCTAAATTTACATGATATTAATCAACTATGGGCTTTCTTGGTCAGCTGGTAAAGAATATGCCTGCAATGCAGGAGACCCTGCTTAGATTTCTGGGTCAGGAAGGTACCCTGGAGAAGGGATAGGCTACCCACTCCAGTATTCTTGGGCTTCCCTGGAGGCTCAAATGGTAAAGAATCTGCCTGTAATGCAGGAGACCTGAGCTCAATCCCTGCGTTGGGAAGATCACCTGGAGGAGGGCATGGCAACAGAATCCAGTATTCTTGCCTGGAGAATCCCCATGGACAGGAGGTACCTGGCTGGCAGGCTACAGTCCATGAGGTCACAGATTCAGACATACTGAGAGACTAAGTGCATGCATACACACATAAATCAACTATACTTCAAAAAAATAAATTAAAAAAATTATTTTCTAAAAACAACAACAAAAAAACTTCCATAAAAGTCAAAGTTTTGGTAGAAGGTATACCAGGCAAGTACTGATTAAAAGAGAGCTAGCACAGCCATGAAAGTGAAATCAAATGGATCTTTATGTCAAAAAATGTTACTAGAAATAAAGGAGGTCCCTATAGTAGTGATAAAATATAAAAACCACTAGAAAGTTATAACAGTTTTATATGCACTTAAAAACAAAGCCTTAAAATTTATAAGGCAAAAATCGACAGAAGTATACAGAGAAATTGATAAATCTGTGACCCTATCTACAAAAATTATTAAGGGTATTCAGTTCAGTCTCTCAGTTGTTCCGATTCTTTGCCACCCATGGACTGCTGCACACCAGGCTTCCCTGTTCATTGCCAACTCCCGAAGCTTGCTCAAATTCATGTCCATCAAGTTGTTGATGCCATCCAACCATCTCATCCTCAGTTGTCCCCTTCTCCTCCTGCCTTCAATCTTTCCCATGGACAGAGTATTAACGGTATAGAAGATATAAAAAAACACAGTAAGCTTCTGTTAATGGAGACAATAGAATTGAGTCCAACAATTATGTAGCCTTCTAAAGTATGTGTGGAATCTTTATGAAAACCAACAATAGATTGAGACATAAATAAATCTCAACAAATCAAATTTTTTATATCATACAAACATATTCTCCTGATCATTGATGAACTAAGTCAAATTAGTACAAAATTAGTACAAAAAAATTTACTCTTAAAACTTTTCTTTTTGAAAACTTTTAAGGTTGAAAGTTTTAAAGTTAAAATTTCAAAAAAAATAGCAATAGAAATAGAACTGAGCACCCTAAAAATAGTACATATCAAAACTTATATTGCTAAAATAGTTATTAAGTGAAACTTATAGCCCTAATCTTTTATATTGAAAAGAATAAAATTAAGTGGGCCAATTGAGCATTCAATAAATTCAACAAGGTAGATAAAGAAAGAATAGACCCAAAGAAAGTTAAGGGAAAGAAATAATGAAGATGACAGCAGATGGTAATAGAACAGAAGGCAGAAATAAACAGAATCAATAAAGCTAACAGTTGTTTCTTAAAGAAGTCCAATGAAAATAAAACTGTCAAGATTTGATCACGATGAAAGAGAAAGCACAAGTAAACGATCTTAAAAACATAATTATAAAAATCAGACACCTAACAAATAGACTATCATGAACAACTTTATGCTAATATATTTGAAAAAATTGAGAGAAAGTGGACATTTTAAAGAAAGATATAATTTATTAAAATTGACTACAGTAGGAATAAAAAATATAAGTAGTTCTGCTACTTATAATCATTAAAGAAATTGAATCAATAGTTTAAAATGTATCACTGATTGTGGCTTGACTTCTCATATAGCTTGAGTTCTGAAAAAGAATAAATGCTGGATCACACTTTTGTTAGTATTTACAATCAGTGATAATTCAGTTTTTTATTGCAAATGAATAAATGGACATTCTAGTATCTAAATTAAAAAAAAAATGCTAAGAACCATGCTAAAACCTAAGTATGGAAATCCAATTCATATTGAGCCCAAAGGTGGTCATGGTTACCTTAGAGTTTTTAAATATTACATCCTTTGTTGACAGGATAGCCTTAGAAAAGTGGGGAGGTGGGGGAAGAAGTTCTTTCAAAATTTTTCTTTTACAGGTATGTAAATAGAAAACAAGAGGAAATCAAGCTGAGCAGATATCCCTAGAAAGTGAGGATTAATAAGAAAGTATCAAGACTTAAACTGATTAATTTATGTTTAAGTGTGCTTCTACAACCTGAAAATTTGTGAATTTTTAAATAGAATGATGCATAGAAGGAAACACTTAATCGCCCATGAAGTTTCTTTACCAGAATCTCAATTATAGTGTAAGACTAATAGGCATAAAATGACAGTAATTCTTAAACTTGATTAGTGATGTGCTTTAATGCCATATGTGAATTAGAAATAACTAGAAAATTTATTAATATTTTTACTGTGAATTAAGTTGAACCATATGAAATTGCTATTTTATCATTTTAACATACAAAAATAATTGGCAATTCTGTGAGATCACGTGTGTTTATTAAAGGAGAAAAAAAGCAACCAGACTATGCTGAACTATTTTTTAGTTATTTAGTTAAAATTTACTTGTTACCATATATCTTCTGTTTCAGTGTTCCGTGCAAGACAAGAATGGATGCAAACAGTTTATGGAAACATTGTGGGAGAAATACTTAAAATTGAGAGAGTTCTATTTATTAAAATTTATTTCCTTTGAAAATTTAGACAGGATCGCCACTGTTCAAATACCTAAATTTAGGTAGTTTGATACCCCAAACTAGAGAACATATAATCAAGTAATGGGAACTTATACAAATATATTACTTGGAAATCAAAGAAATGTGAATAATTAGGCCTGGCTTTATGGAAGCAGATGAATTGAAATTGGTATTGAAGGTTACCTTAGATTTGGCAGATAAGTGAACACCATTAACAAACACAGACACAGAGGAATTAATATGGCCTGTTTAAGATCAGAGATCATCTGACCAAGGCAATTTATTACAGAGTGTTGGCAGCAAAGAGCGACTGTGGAAGGTAGGAGCTAGGTGATATTTTTTTTCAATGTGTGATTGTCTATCTGTAAGATTTCTGGGAAGGTAATTATGTCAAGAAAGTAATGTTTTAGAGAGCTTAATCTGGTAATGGTGATCAGGATAGCTTTAAGCAGAGAGACAGGAGTCAATGAGATTAGTTAGGAGGGTCTGGCCATTATCTACATGAGAAAATAAAAAGTCCTGCACTAGAATGATATATGGTAGTGGAAATACAGAGAAGAAAGTGAAGCCAACATTTGGAGAGAGACTTGACAGTGTTTGGTGGCTGAGGGACACCAATCAACATTATAGATAATAATTTCTCCCTTTCCTGTTACTTTCACTGTAGAGAGTTTTGGTTTTTATACAGCACCTCATGCATATTTGGTGCTCAGTAAATGATTAATTTCTCATTTTTATGTTAGAGGCTAATATATTTTTATGTTTTCAATACTTTCAGTGCTTTCTGTTAATGTCTATTGGGGAATAAAACCCAAATTAGTCTTAAAGAATCCTGACGTAATCAAGGATCAGATCTTTTTACAAAAGATTTTTAGAGATGAACACAGAAATCATGGTGTGAATAAATCAGATTTACCCAGAATTATATTTGAAACATACTAATAAAGAGAACACATTATTAAGTCAGTTATAGGAAAAGTTTAGGTAAAGTCTGAGAATATCTCCATAAATTAGAAGACATATTTTCTTCCAGAATGGAAGACAAAAGATTATTTACTAAAGCAAAGCTATGAAATTAAGGAAATCTTATAAATAATTAGATTGAAATGTTCGAAACAGTTGTTTTATGCTGAACAATGCTTTCTAGTTATTTGGAGACTATCCCTTCTAAACCTCAAGCCTTATGCTTTTTATCAATGTTTGTCTATAGAATTCACCTAAGTAGTTATCTTTCCACTTAAGTGTACTGAAAATTAAGTGTATAGATGGATGGGTTTTCTTTTCTTTTTTTGAAGACTGTTCTTTTAGAGCAGTTTTAGGTTCACAGCAAAATTAAGAGAAAGTTACAGATTTTTTTCCTGTGTCTCCTTTTCCCCACAAATGCATAGTCTCCCCCTTATCAATATCCCCCACCAGAGTGGTACATTTGTTACAGCTGCTGAACCTACACTAACATCATAATCACTCAAAGTAATGGTTTACATTAGGATTCTTTCTTAATGTTGTGTATTTTGTGGGTTTGAACAGATAATGACATATACCCTCCCTTACAGTACCATACATATTTTCACTACCCTAAAACCTCTGTGCTCTGCTTATTCATCCATCCCCTCAAGGGCAGATTATTGTTTTGGAGGGCTTTTTGCTACTTTGTAATTCAAAGAATCAGTAGTACATGGCAGATTCATGTCAATGTATGGCAAAACCAACACAATAAAGTAAAAAAAAAAAAATTTTTTTTTTTAAAAAAGAAGAAAAAAGAATCAGTAGTAGAAATTCTTTATAGCTTAATTCCTATTTTGTTCAGGTTTTTTTTACCATTTCATTAAGCAAGTTAAATTTTCTCCTTCTTTACCCCGTTGCCTCACCCCTCTTTGTTTCTCGATTAGAATGTTATTAGCATCAACATTCCAGGATTGAGAGTTTCCTTTGATGGGGTTTCGTTTGCAATAAATTATCCACCAAAGAGTATGACTTAATTCTCTTTAAAATATGAAGAACCATATGCACTTGTTAGAGTTCTTTGAGTTATTTTTAAGAGGAAGTGAGAAAAACTGGAGTTTCCATGATTGTTTATCTTTTTTTTTTATTCATTATAGTTCACTATTCAAAACACAAGGGGGATGGATAGTGTGCATGGTAATTAAAAGTATAGCCTCTGGATCCAGACTGCATGGGTTCTAATCCTGATTCTGCCTTTACCAGCCCTGCAAACTGAGTGGAGTAATAGATCATCTCCTTCCTTTCCCATCTGTGAAATGGGGGCATTATTCCAATTCCAGAGATTTGTGAGGATTAAAGAGAAAATTAATATAAAATACTTAGCATGTAATAAGGAATAAAAATGATAGTTTGGTGTTGCAGTTATCCTTGTTATACTTTTATTACTACTACTAAGATCCCTAGTTGTTATCACTCAGAACCAGAGATATGCTTTGTATTTGAAACTTAAGATAACCATATATACTTAGTTGCTCAGCCGTGTGACTCTGCAGCCCCATGTACTGTTAGCCCACCAGGCTCCTCTGTCCATGGGGATTCTCCAGGCAAGAGTACTGGAGTGGGTTGCCATGCCCTCCTCCAAGGGCTCTTCCAATCTGGGGATCAAACTCAGGTCTCCTTCATTGCAGGCGGATTCTTTAACGTCTGAGCCACCAGGGAAGCCCAAGATAACCATATAAATATCCCTAAACTGTTTTCTTAGTCTTTTTGGTTGACAGTAAAAATTGTTCTCTATCATCTCATCCAGGATCACCATGTGAAACCATAAGTTAAAGAAATGATACACTTGTGGGTGTTCAGATTGCTTGACCAGAGGGATATCTGTTCTCCTACTATATTAACAAGGAGAATTTTTAGAAGTCATAATAATAGAGGATAAATTTATTGAGGTGAAGAAAAGGTGGGAGAGACTGGATGGCTTTACTTTCTGAGAATTCATTACATTTCTGTACTTAGCACCAATTCATATGTAGTGAAATGTGTCTTGGGCATGCAGACTTGAAAGGACTGCTTGTTTGAGTGAAGTACTGCAGTCTAAGTGATACAAATTGGATGAATTAAAGTGGCTCTGGGGATTTGTATTTCAGAGCAGCTGGATGGTAGTGACAGTGCTTTGGCTTTACAGCAGTAGAAATGGAATAGGGCAGGAAATGTCCTACTGAAAATCAAGTGGTGAAGTCTATAAAACACCCAGGTGCTGTGTTGTTAGCAGCTATAGAAATGCAGAGTGTGATTTTCTCCTCTTTGCTCTTGTCACTTTTCCTTTATGAAACTGTTCTCTTTAAGCTCCCATTACCTTTAAGGAATCCTCCAGCAAAAAGTATGAAATATCATGAAGCCTTTTTTTCTTTCACATTTACCATTTGTTATTAAAGACCCTCTTACTAAAGAGGTGCAAGCCCGTTTCCCAATACTGTTGCTTCCTTCCTTTTCTGTTCCTTAGTGTCTTCTGTGCCTCCTTTGGAAGAAGAAGTCTTCTAATTTAGAATTCACAGCATAGAGAAATGAGTTGTTTGCTTAGCTCCTTCATTACTAATTTAAGCCATGGACTTATCACATCCTATTTATTGTTGTCATCATTTATGATGATAGTGAAGTGGATTCATTCACAGTAACATTATATACATTGAAATTCCAGTGACTTAAATGGGTGAACAAACACATTTTGGTGTGTATTTAATTCTCTATCATGATTTGTTGAGAGGTTGATTTTTTTTTTAAGTTTTTGAAGTGAATTAAAGAATTCCCTTATGACAATGATATTAGAACACTTGCTTCCTAAATATAATGTCAAAAATATTAATGGGACATGTGAGTAATTAAAATTGACAGAGCTTTCACGTTCATTCATGTTTTATAGTTCTGTACACAAAATTATTAGAAATTGGCTTGGGTTGCTGTTAATGTGAAGTATTTAGTAAAGTATTTATATATGCCAGCTGACTGCATCTGTGAATATGTAATTTTTTCTGGTCTGTCATAACTAGAGAATTTTGCTGTGAGAAGGATGTTTTGGTTCCTTACATCATTATCCACCAAATTAAAACTTTATAAATATCTTTATTCATTCTGTTTATCATTTGTTTTGAATTTTCTGAAATTACTTTCACATTGGTAAGGTTATTACCTTTTTTAAAATTTTGGCTCCACCTTCATCTAAGAGGATAATAAATTGGCTACTACTGCCCCAAGAACTAAAAGAGATACTAAGCCAGTGGTTAGCACATTACAAACATTTAATATTAGCTCGAATTATCATGCAAATTTTTCTGCCTTAGACAAATTATTAACAAAAGAGGTGCTTAAATAATTTTGAAGTACATCTTTTCCTCCTAAAAAAGTATTTTTGAATCATCTCCTTCACTTAAAAAAAAAATGGTAGCTCATTCTAAGTGGTAGACATTATTAGAATTTGTGACATTTTTAGCTGGGTAGTTTATATTAAGTATATGTATATACGACATGATGGTGTATGAAATTTTCTTAAATGTGATTGAACAAAATATAAATATAGTTGATACTTATATTTTTGATCACAATGACATTACATAACATACTTTTCTCATTTAAGTTATTTGCACAGGCCCTTGGAACCTAACCCTCAGTTCATATAAGCATTGCCCTTATTCTCTTTCTTAACATAATAATATTGTAGGATCATTTCAAACACATTCACTATTCAAAATCCTTTTTAAAAAATTAAGAAAGTGCCAGGAAGTGTATCTCCATAGTATTTCTTTATTTAAAAATTTTATTTACTGTGGTAAAAGTCACATGACATTAAGTATACTATTTTAACCGTATTTAAATGTCTGGCTCAGTGTACTCCGTAGTATTTTTGTGTGACTTGTACCTCTGGATGAGGTGCGTTTAGCTAGGTGGTTTTTCTTTCAGAGGAAAAAGCTAAGTCCTTATGTGTAGGCCTACAAAGCCCATATGATCTGAGCATGCCTGCCCTAATTCCCCTTAGTCTTTCTGCTATTATTTATCCTCACTTCCTGACTGCAGCCCACTGGCCTCCCAGCTGCACTTTACTCTAGAAGCTTTGTATTGGCCTCCCTGTCTTCAGTGGCCCTCCCTGATAAATCTACAAGGCTGACCTCCTCAATTCCTTAAGTATTGACTTTCACTCACCTTCTCAGTGCCTCTCACTTCAGTTCAGTCGCTCATTTGTGTCTGACTCTTTGCGATCTCATGGAAGCACACCAGGCTTCCCTGTCTATCAAGAACTCCTGGAGCTTACTCAAACTCATGCCAGTCAGTCCATGATGCCATCCAACCATCTCATCTTCTGTCGTCCCTTCTCCTCCTGCCTGCAACCTTTCCCAGTGTTAGGGTCTTTTCTAAGGAGCTGATGATTTGCATCAGGTGGCCAAAGTATTGGAGCTGCAGCTTCACCATGAAGCTGAGTTTTCAGGACTTCCAGTGAGTTTTCAGGACTCATTACCTTTAGGTTGACTGGTTTGATCTCCTTGCAGTCCAAGGGATTCTCAAGAGTCTTCACCAACACCACAGTTCAAAAGCATCAATTCTCATTGCCTCTACCTATTCACTATAGTTACTATAGTGAAATTACTATACTTCTTCATCTCCCTTTCTCTGTCCTCCTCTTTTTCCCTTCCTGAAACACAGTCCGCTACGTTGGCTTCATTATAAGTAAACTGAAGGCCATGAACAAACTCTTAGGTCTGAAAGACAGGGTTGAGTTCTGTTTGTGAATAGACACATCTTCCACCAAAAGTGCCTTTGTTCTTATAATTATCCAGTTGTCAATTATTTTACCACACTTTTCAAAAGAAAGCATGTTGACATAGAAGAAAATGTGTATTTTGAGGAAATGACATTGTAATAATATATTTTGGATTTAGAGAGCCCCATTCTTTCAAAAAGCTAATTTTGTGTCAAAGCAGATGAACTCGTTCATCTTGTCTTCATCTCGGGTTGGTCTGAATAACCTAGCTTATTAATGCAGACTAGAGCAGGAAAGGTTGAAATGGCTTTACACATAATCACACAGATAGTTAGTAAAGCTGGTAAAAAAAGCACCCAAGTATTCTCTTTGTTCAGTACATCATCCTACATGGAGCTGTAGTGGAGGCTACCTCTCATTATTATAAGTTGTTACCTCATCTCAGTTCATACCCAGTGGCAAAAGAAATGAAGAGATATATTTAAAACTTAAATGGCTTTTTATGACTTTTTTTTTACCTTTTAATCTCAAGATGAAAAATAATATTTTTAGAGGGTGAGAACATGAACAAATTAGTTTTAGTCCTTTATCCATCGAAACAATATCATATGCCTCTTGTCTTAAGAGAGTGAGCATATTTTTTAAATGACTGTAATTAAATATTGTGACTATGAAGTGAATATTCACTTTTTACAGCAGGTAAAAAATAATACAGTCGTATGTAGCATGAGGTAGGTAGGGTAGAGAGCCTAATTTTGGCATACTGGAATTGGTATAGATTTTCCGTCCAAATCAGCAGAAACGAAGCACTAAGAGCATAGTAGCAGCTTTCCTTTCTGCTTGGAGCTTTAAAGTTGAAGGTAGCCAGATCAGTTTAGCATGCTGGCCAGCCTGTGACTAATCCAGCAAGTTATCAATTCTGCTTTTCCTGAGGCTACTCCCCTGTTCTGAAGTGGACTTTGGTTTTGGGAGTATACATTCTCGTCTCAACTTTGAAACAGTTATGAATTTTCTGGGCACTAAACAACCTTAACACTCAAAGGACTTTCTGCATTAGCAGATAAGTTGCGTTGTTGTGGGGGCTAGGAAAGTCAAGAAGTGTAGACTTCCTCCTCTTGTCACCAGTTGATTTAGCTTCTTTTGTTTCCTTACTTTTCCCTCTTTAAAGGCAATGGTTCAAACATCAAAAGTAATTTAATTTCTTCTTTTTGAACCCAGTGACATTCTTTAATCTACACCAGAGTTGGGTTTTGTTGGTTTTTTTTTTTTAATACAGAAAGAGAATGTAAAGGAAAGTACAGCAAAGAACATATTGTTAGGGTTTGAAATCTGGTTGCTCATTTTAGCCAAAATAATTCCAGATAGATAAAAGCATTGAAATATATTTACGTAATGAGTTCATATGCCTGAAAACTAAAATTAGATGTTTGGAAGACAGTAAGGAAATTCTTTTTTTTCCTTAGCCAGAACATTGCAAGTCAAGAAAAACTGTTCACTAGATCATTTTATCCTTGCTAATGGGACTTTTTTCCTCCTAATTTGGTTTCTCCATCAGTTATTCCAAGATTGAAATATATTATATTGCAATAGTCAATTTCATGTATCTTTCTAATGATCAGTAATGGGCAGAATAAAGATGAGATTTTCTTCTACCTTCACCAGCCCCTGACTCCACCTGCCTGCCCTTCAGATTGAATTGCCTGACTTAAGTAATCATCCTTTAAAGTCATGTTCCTGAAGTCTGAAGGTCTTGTTCAGTGTGCTTTGACAGACCGATTTGTTTAAATTCAGCGCTTGGTGCCATTCCCGTTAATTGTACTACCATTTTTTAGAAATGTGCTAGGATTCATGTGTGCCTAATTCTGAAAATGGCTTTGTACATTAAGGCTCATTTAACTGATGGTTAGGGGGAAGTTGAGAGACTTAAAGTTATTTTAAAACACAGTAATAGCATGGAACTTTCTTGTACTGCAGGCATATAAGACACTCTGTTGTCAGCCTCTCGGTCATTAGGCTTGTGGTGATTTGGCTGATATCCTACTGGTCAGGATGTCACTGTGAAGAAACGTTTAGTCATGGAAAGAAAATCAGTGTCCAGCATCAAAGATAGTAATAGAGTAAGCACTCCCAGTTGGATTTTCATAGGCAGGATTGATTTGTGTGCATTACTGGGTCTGTGTAAAATGGTGTCCTTTTGGCACTAGCTGAATATAAATTTCAGGAAATGTTTTTCTTCTATAGATCAGTGTAATACAGTGATATTTGCTGTAACTGAGGGGAGGCAGTGGCTGGGCGTCCGCTAATAGCCTGAAAGGAACTAATGAGGATGTGCAGTCCGGAAGGATTGATTGAATAGCTGCAGTCCTGTGTGCTGCTTTCTCTCTTGCTCTCTCTGCAAGCTGTAGAGAGGGAGGGGGAAGAGCAAGACTCAGGGAGGGAGCGAGAGAAAAAACGCTTTCTCTTAAGTGGAAGTAGCACGGATCCCAGGGGCCAGGAGGCCAGGAATGGAAGTTTAAACTGCATCTATCTTTTAAAGGGAGAACAGCAGGAATCAAAATGTCAGTCTCCGGAGTCACGATTTACTCCTTATTTTTTAAGATCTGGAAGATAACACAGAATACTTTTTTTAGGATTTTTTTTTTCCTTGTCCATGTTGAGATTATCTAATGTTGTCTGAGAAGCTGGATTCCTATATGTCTGTCAGTTGAAGTGGAGATGGGAAGCAGTTGTGATAAAGGTATAATATGTATCTATCTGTCATCTGTGTGTGCCTGTGTATGTGCATATAGATGTGCATATATATGTATCGCTCTATAAAAAAAGTTAAATGTAACCTTAATATAGCATATAGTAATTAAATTGGAGAATACCACATCATCTGCAAAATCTGAAACGGGTTAGGTCAGTTTGCACAGATTGAGGATCCCAGAGTAAGATCTTAGTGAGGTCATACTGGCAGAACAAGGAGAAGCTGAGCTATTTTTATATCTGCATAAGCATATATGTTATTTTATGCTAGCAGCAGCTTTTCATCTTCTCATGGACTTTTGGTTGCAGGCTGGTGAATCATCTTATCTGCACAGAACTGAACTTTGACCTTTGTGCAGACACCATCAAATCTTGTTCAACACTAGGCTAAATTTGTTCATATAAATATAAAAAATAGTTCATTGGATTCTGTTAACTCTTATATGGCTGACATAAAGCAGTAGATTCATATACTGTGAGATGCAAATACTAAGTGAACTTAAAGATATTAAACATAGCTCAGAGGAAATTACTTTTTATATGTGCATAGATAAAGATACAAACTATCACGCTAAAGCAGATTCTTAACAGTGACCAAGTCTCTTTAATGTCTTGATAATATCTGTTTAGAGATAAAGAGACAAATTATATCTTAGATGTAGATTATAATGTATCTTTAAAGCAAACTGATTTTTTGTGAGAAAAAAAAATCAGGTTAGCAAAAGATCTTTAATTTCTGTTTTTATCGATGTTTCTTTTTTATCATCCAGAGGTGCCAGCAGAAAGGTCCCCACGCAGACGGAGTATCTCAGGGACCACTACATCTGAGAAACCCAACTCTATGGATACTGCGAATACCTCACCCTTCAAAGTACCAGTAAGTGCTGCTCTTCCTTAAAAGAGTACTTTCATTCTTTTTAGAGTTAGAGATCATTGCTAAGAAATCAAAACATTTTGCTCCTCAAGAATCTCTTTATCAAGTTACTAGTTAAAATCTATCATAATTCCATAAAGGTGTGGGTAGGATTTTTTTCTTTTTTTTTTTTTACTTTAAAGAAGGGGGCAGACATTTTTTTTTAACTGCTGGAACCTAAGCAGAGAATGTTAAGACTCATAAAGTTGCAGAGCAAATTATCAAAGAATTAGACAGCTGTGAGTTCTAATCCTGTAACTAGGCCTGTGCTTTGCTTAAGCCGTCTTTTAGACACCTAAGTAAGTACTTAAGAAATACCCCGGAAGAAGTATTCCTGTTAAAAATATTCTTTAAACTGATGAGACAGTACTGAGAATCAGTATTGAATACTAAAGAAGGCTGAGACGGAAAGTCTGTAAGTGAACAGGTCAACTGGCCACCAGTTGCAGCCGTAGTTTCAACCTCTTTGATATAACTTGAAGTAGCCAGATTTTAATTCACCCATTTTCTTTGTTTATTGAATGAGAAATATGCTTACTTCCTAATCATATCATTTTATTAAAATTAATTGTTTTTAAACTGGATAAGAATTACATCTGTGTAGTTGGTCATTATTATGAGTATAACAGAAATCAGTATAAAGTAGAAATAGCCTTTTCTATTGGGGGAAAAAAGGATTAAAAAAAAATTCAGCCAAGTTAATATGTGTGTTTTTTATTCCAATACAATTTTTTAAAGTTAGGATGACCTTTTAGGTAGAACTGGTATTTTGAGATGTATTAGCTGGCATTTACCTGTAAATTAACCAAAGTGAATGTTTTGTTTTGCATTAATCCTGAGAAGCGAGATTTCTCCTTGTTATATCTCAGTGCCTTGTAGAGTTTGTGGATATCTATTACTGTGACACCTTTCAAATGTTTACAAATCTTCTCATTTTTAAAGATCTCAAGCAAGCGTTGGATTAATAGTCAATCAAATTATGAAAGGAATTATAAAATACTGGATGTTATACCTTTTATTAAATTTCTTTATTCTAGCAGATATAATTATGTATTTAAAATTTGTTTTCATGAATGAAAAAAGTGTCTTTACTCTCCCTGCCCCTTGTTGTTTTTCTGATGAAACCAATCAAATATACTGAAACTGTCTATCTATATGCAGATTTGGTGAAAAGGTTTGAGTTAGATTTGAAGTTTTCATACCATTGTGCTAGAATAGAATAGTGAATACTTAATTTTTTTTTTAATAACATCAGTAACTGAAGAAGGCTTTCCCTCTGCAATGTGGTAACATTGACTTACTTCCTGTATTGAATCTGAAGTCATAGCTGGGTTTTTAAATTTTGAATTAATTAGCAATAACGGTTTAATATATACTTAAACAATAAATTGATAGCTAATTTAAGGTTTGCCTCAGTAATAAGACTAATTATTTTTTAGTAAAAGTAATAAACGAATGATGCATATACATGAAGATTAGCACCATGTACAGACCACTTACCTGGAGAAGGGAATGACAACCCACTCCAGTATTCTCGCCTAGGAAACCCCATGCTCAGAGGCACGTGGTGGGCTACAGTCTGTGAGGTCACAGAGTCGGACACGACTGAACAACTAACACACACAGAACCTTACTCAGGGCTGGACTTCGGGAGAGTCCTAAGCACTGGACAGCCAAAGAATTCCCTCATTTGTTACTCATTTTACAATCTCGGCCACCTCATGGGTTTAGAAACTCTGGGGCAAAGGGGCCTCTGAATAGCAAATTGCAGTCACAAAACCCATGCGCTTAAGTAAAGTTTAGCAATTCATATGTCTTCACCTAGACAATTATTTAGAAAAATAACTATCAGAACACACAGATTGCAACTTTTTCTGTAATGGCACAAAATGTTTTTTTAATTTAAAAAAAAAAGGGCAGTGAGTAGAAGGAGGCAGAGGAAATGAGAAAACAAAGAGTCATAAAAACAACCTGAATCCATTTAGGATAAAGGCAAATAGCTTTATATACTTATCAATAGTCCTTAAAGGTACCTTTGTATTACAGAATGGATGATGCATAATGTAGTAATTGACATTGATAGTAATAGTCCTGAATCATCAGGGAAAAGTGAAATTATATTTTTTATGCCAGGCTTTTTTTTAAAAGTGAAAAACTGTGTAATATTGTGTGATATATATGCATTGAGAATATTTAAAATCTTAAAGATATGTGAAGTTTTATGAACCTTGTTGTTCAGGAAAATCTGGTTTGTGAAGTTCCTCTCCCCTTGATAATGCTGGATAAATAATTTATATTCTTTTAAGAGAAACCAAAATGTGCTGGCTAAATGAGACACTGCAGTACTTCCACAGACAATATATTTTTTAAATCTCCATGTGATACCAATACCTAATGTGACTTTACAGCACTTAAATGTTGCCAGAAGAGTATGTCTAGTTTTCAGAACAACACAAAATATTTTATAATAAATGTCACAAAAGACTTTCTGGGAAAGCAGTACAAACAGGAACCTAACTTTGAGATACTTAACTTTGTTACTTTATATAGTACTTCAGAGGTCATTTTCATGTTAACTTTATGAAGGGGCAGGGGTGAGATTTAAGCACATGTACTTGTGGTTCTAAGATTCAGGTGTTGTTGCTGACATGTGTCTTTATGGTGAACAACAGGTACATTAACCATCAGAAGGACCCAAAAAGGAGTCTCCAAAAGGACCTTGTTCTTCCTAGATCTATTTTTAGTCTTACTGAAGGAAGGTGAGGCTTCCCTTGTGGCTCAGAAGGTAAAGAATCTGAAAGTGAAAAAGGAGAGTAAAAAAGCTGGCTTAAAACTCAACATTCAAAAAACGAAGATCACGTCATCTGGTCCCATCACTTCATGGCAAATAGATGGGGAAACAATGGAAACAGGGACAGAATTTATTTTCTTGGGCTCCAAAATCACTGCAGATGGTGACTGCAGTCATGAAATTAAAAGACACTTGCTCCTTGGAAGAAAAACTATGACAAACATAGACAGCATATTAAAAAGCAGAGACATTACTTTACTGACAAAGGTCTAGTCAAAGCAATGGTTTTTCCAGTAGTCATGTTTGGATATGAGAGTTGGAGCGTAAAGAAAGCTGAGCACCAAAGAATTGATGCTTTTGAACTGTGGTGTTGAAGAAGACTGTTAAAGAGTCCCTTGGACAGCAAGGAGATCAAACCAGTCAATCCTAAAGGAAATCAGTCCTGAATATTCATTGGAAGGACTATGATAAGGAGCTGAAGCTCCAATACTTTGGCCACCTGATGCGAAGAGCTGACTCACTGAAAAGACCCTGATGCTAGGAAAGATTGAAGGCAGGAGGAGAAGTGGACGATAGAGGATGAGATGGCTAGATGGCATCACTGATTCAATGGACATGAGTTTGAGCAAGCTCAAGGTGTTGGTGATGTACAGGGAAGCCTGTCATGCTGCAGTCCATTGGGTCACCAAGAGTCGGACATGACTGAGTGAGTGAACTGAACTGAAGGCAGATGAAATAGGTTTTTAACAAGTCTTGATGGAAATCGTTGACACTGGCACACTTCTTAAATGCTTACTTTGGGCAAAGTATCGGTGATTCACCAACTGATGTTGATGAAATTATTGGTACTTTCTTGGCACATTACTTGGTACTGGGGAAACAGAAGTGAACAAAACAGAATTTCCATTCAAGAGAACTTATAGTCTAATAGCAAGAGACAGAAAAATGACCAAATTTGTAAGGAGGTAGTTGAGCATGGTAGCACAGATTTTTAACAGTTCACTATGTAAGCTGAGACTTTGTCAAGGAGCCAGTATTTCAGCTGCATTTCAAAGGCTGAATGAAAATAGTTGACAGGGGAAGGATAGTATTCCAGGATGGGGGAATAGCATTTTGCAAGGATGCACTTCATAAGGTGACTCTCACTTCTATGGAATATAAAAAAGTTTCACTGAAGCAAGACTTGGAAATCATGTAGGCAAAAATGGCAAGCTAGAAGGTGAAGAGGTATGTTTGGCCAAGACTGTGAGTGGGTTGGTTTGTCAAACTTAATGACATTTTATTGGCCATTAAAGCATTAAAGATTGGTTTAATTGAAATATTTGTCTTAGTTCAAAAGCTGAACCAAGTTATGTAAATACTGTGACGATTTGGTAAATTACTTGACTCTAACCTAAGTGACTCTGCTTGCTACTACTGTCTCAACTCAGGGTGATAGGTGAGTTGGGGCTCTCATTCAATAGAAGGCCAGTCCAGCACCCACCCCTGCCTATCAGCTGACACTCCCTTATAGCCGATAGCCTCAGGGAGACCCTCAGAAGCCAGTGGGTAAGAATTGCTTGTATTGTGCTGACTGCTGCTTGATAAGGCAGAAGGGAGCCAGGGAAGAACTATGGCAATGAGTCCTTTAAACCTTTGTATATCTCCCTCATTCCCCCAAATTTATATTTTTTAAAACTTAAAATGGATAACTACTATATTCATGTATCAATATATTCCTTACTTAGTTTAATCCATCTTTATGCAGGTAGTAGACAGCAGAGTCAATAAGTTTAAATATAAGAGCATACGAAATAAAAGAGAGAACTTGTATGGCCACTGAACCTATAGCTTATGGCAAGGTCTTGGCTTTGAAGTGTTAGTTGCTCAATCGTGTCCAACTCTTTGTGACCCCATGGACTGCAGCCCACCAGGCTCCTCTGACCATGAGATTTTCCAGGCAAGGATACTAGAGAGGGTTGCCATTTTCTTCTCCAGGGGATCTTCCCAACCCAGGGATCAAACCCGGGTCTCCTGCACTGCAGGCAGATCCTATACCCTTTTATCTAATTATCTAAGTGAAAGTTGCTCTGTCATGTTGGACTTTTTGTGACTCCATGGACTATAAAGTCCATGGAATTCTCTAGGCCAGAATACTGGAGAGGGTAGCCTTTCCCTTCTCCAGGGGATCTTCCCAACGCAGGGATCAAACCCAGGTCTCCTGCATTGCAGGCGGATTCGTTACCATCTGAGCCTCAAGGGAAGCCCAAGAATACTGGAGTGGGTAGCCTAATCCCTTCTCCAGCAGATCTTTCCAACCCAGGAATCGAACCGAGGTCTCCATTGAACCGAGGTCTCCTACAATGCAGGCAGATTCTTTACCAACTGAGCTATCAAGGAAGCTTATCTAATCATAGGCATAAGAAAAGCAGATCTGCAGGATAGTTTTCTATAAAGAAAGATGAACACTGAAGAATTGATGCTTTTGAACTGTGGTGTTGGAGGAGACTCTTGAGAGTCCCTTGGACTGCAAGGAGGTCAAACCAGTCCTTTCTAAAGGAAATCAGTCCTGAATTTTCATTGGAAAGACTGATTCTGAAGCTGAAACTCCAATACTTTGGCCACCTGATGCAAAGAGCTGACTCATTGAAAAGACCCTGATGCTTTGAAAGATTGAAGGCAGGACAAGAAGGGGACAACAGAGGATGAGATGGTTGGATGGTATCACCGTCTCAATGGACATGAGTTTGAGTAAACTCTGGAAGTTGGTGATGGACAGGGGCGCCTGGCATGCTGCAGTCCATTGGGTTGCAAGGAGTCGGACACGACTCAGCAACTGAACTGAACTACAGGATAGTTTTTTGTTCACATTCTGTTCATGATAGTTTTCCTCCACATTCGTTCCATGTCTCTTCACTTTAATTCCAATTACAGTTATTGTTTGTAAGTCTCTGTCCCTCATTAGACAATAAATTATCTTTTCTTTTTTTTTTTTTAAATTATTTTTATTTATTTATTTGGCTGCGTTGGGTCTTAGTTGGGGCATGTGGGGTCTAGTTCCCTGACCAGGAATCAAACCTGGCTCCCCTGCATTGGGAGCTCAGAGTCTTAGCCACTGGACCACCAGGGAAGTCCCTAAATTATCTTTTCTACTTATCTTTGTAGCTACCACAATGCCCAGCAACAAATAATTGTTGAATGGATAAAAGGTATATGAATTATCTAAGAACTGAGTCAAGTGATTATGGTTCACACATACTCTCTTGATATTACAGGTTATATCTCTAGTCAAATGGATTCCTAAAGCATTTATGCACCTGTGCAAAATAGTTACTTTTTTTTTTCTCTTCAACAAAGAGATCTTAATTTATATTTTGAATTCAGGGCTGTGAATTTATCTATATAGCATTTATTGTTCCTACTTATGTTGGAAAGTGAAACTAAATAGGATTCTTTACTTAATGATTCTCTGTGGATATTTCTTTGAGCCATTTAGGTATCATACACATGTTTAAGCTCACGATGTTTTTGCAGATCTGAGTTTTCACTATTAGATTCTTCAAGAACAATTTCAGTCATTCAAATAGTTTTTGCCTCTCTTTAAAGATCCTGTTTTTCATTTTTACATCCTACTAGACTTTTTGCCTTTGTCCTATTTATGTTTTCCTCTAAATAAAATATCCATTGTATCTATTATATATTGTTAAAACTACATTTAAATGATATCACCAGAGTGTTTGGGAAGAAATAAGTAAACCAATAAAAGTTATCCAGGTTCTTAAATTTAATTCAGAAAGGGAATAGGCTAACATCTTGTAATTGTATATATTTGTTTCTCATTGCCTGAGTTTTTGGAACAGGCTGCTTTCTCTAATATTTATTTATAAAGTGACTATTGATATTTATGATTTCTGTATCACTTCTCCTTAGACGATGCCATCGATTTAGCTTTGGCTAAAAGAAAACGGCTGTGTTCCGGGCCAGGTGCTCTGCTCAGTGTTCTCATTTCCATAACACAATGGTCTGAGTTGGCCTTCCCTGTGAATGTAACACAATGCAGTTGCAGCTGCTTCATTTGTATTAGCTTTGAGCTTGGCTCTGAAAGAATTCGGGCACTAAAATATATGCCAAGACATCCCGAAAGCAAAGTTGAACTAAAGGAGTAGCCGACTATTCCTGTGTAACCCTCCTTGTGTTCTTGTCTCAGTGACACCGGAGCATTCCCAGTCAGACGTACCAGATACAAAAGCCTGTCGAGGATAAAAGCTCTGCGTAGTTTTTAGAAGAAAGTAAAGCTTTAGAGGAATAAATGTAGACTAAGTTATATTCTTGTAAAAAAAAAGAAATGTTACATCTTTTAAATATTGTGTGATTATCAGACTCAGTATTAACCATTGTTTTGAACAGAATGCTCAATCAGGTCTTTGTTTTTCCAAGTTAAACAAAGAGATAGAAAGCTTCATGCCCACTTAATAAAGACCAGAAAGTGTTCGTTGTCTAAACCAATGATTTTCCAACTCTGGCTCTCCACAAAAATCATCCAAGGAACTTCAAAAAATACTCCTGCCAGAGCGCCACCTCAGACCAGTTAAATGACACTCTCTGGACCCAAACCCAGTCTTCTGTATTTTTAAAAACCTTTCCAGGTGATTCTACCATGAATCCATGCTTGAGAACTGTTTGCCTAAATGATTGGTTAAAGTATTAGGATCCCATCTTAGTCAGTGTATTCCCTGTGAACATCCATGCCTCCTTCAGTACAAGTCAACCATTAAAAAACTAGCAATGATAGTTTCTCAGTGGCCAGCTGTCACTCACAAACAAGTTATGTTGTGTATTAGTTTCCCTTCTAAATGTTTACTGCAGTCAGTCCAGATGACCAATCTAATTTTACAAAATGTTTGTTTTATTGTGGCAGAGTAACCTCTAATCAGCCTAAGAAGCTGTTTTAGCAGCAAGGAAATATTCAGTTTGAATTCATGGTACCTGAGCTACAGTACCATTTCAGTGTTTGTGTTCTCATTGCTGTTGTATTCCAGGATACTTAAAATTTTTTCCTCTGCTGCTTAAAGATTCTTTATTAATCTTTCTTCCTTCTCTTTCCTGACCATCTACATGAATCTAAAATCCAGGATCACCCTGCAGTGATACCTTTTTATTCATACATATATGAATAAATATTGATAATATATGTCTATCAAAATATTACTACCACAGGTAAAAATAATGCAATAAACATAGGGATGTCAGAAAAGAAAAAATACAGTTTGAAGATATTAAATATTAAGTATACCTGTAAATCATTTTGTAATCAGAACAGCTATTATTTTAAAATCTTTTGATGATAAATACCCTAGGATATAAAAATTGGAAGGGAAAAAAAGGGTTAAGGTTAGATATGACCCCTTAAGGAGGCTAGAGAACAAATAGCAAATACCTGGAGGAAAAGGGAGCAGAAGTCACAGGGAGTATTTCCAAGATCCTAAACTTGAAAGAATCGAAGAATGATGGAATCCTTCCTCAATCTATGCTTATTCCTAGAAATAGGTTTGCAGTGGTGCTAACCAGGGGAGATTTCAACTTATCCTGCACGGGAAAAGATGGCTGTTTAAGATAAGAGGATAGGATGAACTCAATTATAGTTCATTCTTATGGATAGTGTACTACTATAAGGTCGTCTCCTCAAAGCCAAGATATGTTTCTTCTATTTCAATGGGAAGTAGAGGTTTAACTGGCCTTCACTCTGTATAATAGGTTCTAAGTTCATCCACCTCACTACAACTAACTTAAATTTGTTTCTTTTTAAGGCTGAGTAATATTCCATTTTAAATATGTACCACAACTTCTTTATCCATTCATCTGTCTATGGACATCTGGGTTGCTTCCATGTCCTGACTATTGTAAATAACGCTGCAATGAACGTTGGGGTACATGTGTCTTTTTGAATTGTGATTTTCTCAGGGTATATGTGCAGAGAGAGATTGCTAGGTCATCTGGTAGTTTTAGTCCTAATCTTTAAAAGAATCTCCATTTGTTCTCCCTAGTGGCTATATCAATTTACATTCCCACCCACTGTGCAAGAGAGTTCCCTTTTCTCCACATCCTTTCCAGCATTTATTGTTTGTGGATTTTTTGATAATGGCCATTCTGAAGTGTGAGATGATACCTCATTATGGTTTTGATTTGCATTTCTCATAATGAGTGATGTTGAGCATTTTTTCATGTGCTTGTTGACCATCTGTATGTCTTCTTTGGAGAAATGTCTGTTTAAGTCTTCAGCCCATTTTTGATTGGGTTGGTTGTTTTTCTAATATTGAACTATATGAGTTGCTTATATATTTTGGAGATTAATTATTTGTCAGTTGTTTCATTTGCAGTTATTTTCTCCCATTCTGAAGGTTGTCTTTTCATCTTGTTTATAGTGTCCTTTGCTGTACAAAAGCTTTAAAGTTTAATTATGTTCATTTGTTTATTTTTGTTTTTATTTCCATTACTCTAGGGTGGGTCAGAGAGGATCTTGCCTCAATTCAAAGAGTGTCCTGCCTTTGTTTTTCTCTTAAGAGTTTTTATATTTTCTTACACTTGGCCTTGCATTTAGGCCTTTAATCCATTTTGAACTTTATTTTTGTTGATGGTGTTAGGAGGTGTTCAGTTAGGATGCTGTCCAGTTTTCCCAGCAACACATATTGAAGAGGCTGTCTTTCCTCTGTTGTATATTCTTGCCTTGTTTGTCAAAGATAAGGTGCTCACAGGTGTATGAGTTTATCTCTGGGCTTTCTGTCTTGTTCCATTGATCTATATTTCTGTTTTTGTGCCAGTACCATTACTGTCTTGATTACTATAGCTTTATAATATAGTGTAATGTCAGAAAGGTTGATCCCTCCAGCTCTGATTTTCTTTCTCAAGATTGTTTTGGCTATTTGGGATCTTTTGTGTTTCCATACACATCATAAAAATATTTGTTCTAGTTTTGAAAGTCGTAGCCTTGGCAGTCAGAGAAGAAAAAGAAAACAAATTCAGATTAGAAATGAAATAAAACTCTCACTGTTTGCAGATGACATGATACTGTGTATGAAAAACCCTAAAGATACCATCAGAAAATCACTAGAGTTAAGCAATGAATTTAGTAAAGTTGCAGGACACAAAATCAATACACAGCAGTCCCTTGCATTCCTATACACTAACAACTAACAACAAAAAAATCTAACAACAAAAATATCAGAAAGAGAAATTAATGAAATAATCCCATTCACCACTGCAACACAAAGAATAAAATAGCCAGGAAGAAACTTACCTAAGGAGACAAATGACAAACTCTGAGACACTGATGAAAGAAATCAAAGATGGCACAAACAGATGGAGAGGACCAGAAAAATTAATATTGTGAAAATTACTGTGCTACCCAAAGCGGTGTACAGATGCAGTGCAGTCCTTATCGGGTCTGTCGTCTTTTTGATGATGGCCATTCTGACAGGTGTGAGCTGGTGTCTCATTGCGGTTCTGGTTTGCACTTCTCTGATGGTTGGTGATGCTGAGCATCATCTCCTGTGTCTGTTGGAAAAAATATCTCTTCAGGTCCTTTACCCATTTATTATTCAGCTTGTGTGGTTTTTTGATGATGAGTTGTATAACTTCTTTGTATATTTTGGATACTAAGCCCTTGTTGGATATATTGTTTGCAAACATTTTATTCTACTCAGTAGGCTGTCTTTTTTGTTTTGTTGATGGTTTCCTTTACTGTGCAAATGTTAATGTGGTCCTATTTTTTGCTTTTGTTTCCCTTGCCTGAAGAGACAGTTCAAATTTTGTAAGATTGATGTCAAAGAGCATACTGTGTATATTTTCTTCTAGGAGTTTTATGGTTTGGGGCCTTGCATTTGGGTCTTTAATCCGTCTTGAGTTTATTTTTGTATATGGTGTGAGAACATAGTCTGGTTTGATTCCTTTGTATATATAGCACTCCAGTTTTCCCATTTATTGAAAAGACTCTCTCTTTCTTCTTGTATATTCTTTCCTTCTTTGTCATAGATTAATTGACCACATAAGTATGAGTTTATTTCTGGGTTATACATTTTGTTCCATTGATCTTGGTTTCTGTTTTTATGCCAATACCATTCTGTTTTGATTAATGTAGTTTTGTTGTATAGTCTGAAATCAGGGTGTGTGATTCCTCTGGCTCTGCTCCTTTTCCTCAAGATTATTTTGGCTATTCAGGGTCTTTCATGTTTCCATGAAAATTTTAAAGTTATTTGTTCTAGGTCTGTAAAAAAAAATGCCCTTAATATTTTAATAGTGAAAGTCACTCAGTCATGTCCAACTCTTTGCGACCCCATGGGCTATACAAAATTTTGATAGGGATTGCATCAAATATGTAGATTGCATTGAGTAGTGTGGTCACTTTAAGAATATTAATTCTTCCCATCCATGCACATGGTATATCTTTTCATCTGTTTATGTCACTTAAATTTGTTTCATCTCTATCTTACAGTTTTCAGAGCACAGATTTTTACCTCCTTAGATAGGTTTATTCTTAAGTATTTTATTCTTTTTGATGCAGTTGTAAATGGGATTGTTTCCTTAATTTTTCTTTCTAATCGTTGTTAGTATATAAAAATGCAAAAGATTTCTGTATATTAATTTTGTGTCGTTCAACTTTACTGAATTAATTAATGAGCTCTAGTGGTTTTGTGGCAATGTCTTTTAAGATTTTCTATGTATAGTATCAGGGCTTTCTCAGTGGCTCAGTGGTAAAGAATCTATCTCCAGTGTGGGAGACACTGAGACGTAGGTTCAATCTCTGGGTCAGGAAGATACCCTGGAAGGAGAAATGGCAACCCACTCCAATAATCTTGCCCAGAAGATCCCACTGATAGAGGAGCCTGGCAGGCTACAGTCCAAGGGGTCACAAAAGAGTCAGACACGACTGAGCAACTAAATAGCAGTAACATGCATAGTATCATGTCATCTGCCAGCAATGACGATTTTACTTCTTCCTTTCCAGTTTGAACTCCTTTTATTTCTTTCTCTCCTGTTAACTATGGCTAGGACTTCCAATGCTATGTTGAATTAAATTGGCAGGAGTGGGCATCCTTGTCTTGTTCCTGATCTTACAGGAAATGATTTCAGCTTTTCACTATTGAGTACAATATAAGTTGTAGGCTTATCATATATGACCTTTATTATGTTGAAGTATGTTGCCACTGTGCCTACTTTCTGGAGAGTTTTTATCATAAATGGATGTTGAATTTTGTCAAAAGTTTATTCTGCATCTCTTGAGATAATCATATGATTTTTCTTTAGTTTGTTAATGTGATATCGCATTCATTAATTTGCAGATATTGAAAAATTCTTGTGACCCTGGGATAAATCCCCCTTAATCATGATATATAATTTTTTAATGTATTGTTGGATTTGGTTTTTGGTTTGCTAATATTTTGTTGAGGATGTTTGCATCTGTGCTATCAATGATCTTGGCTTGTGTGTTTTTGTTTTTACATATTTCTCTTGGCTTATTATCAGAGGGAGGCTGACTTCATAGAATGAGTTTGGAAGGGTTCTTTCCTTTGCAGTTTTTTGGAGTAGTTTGAGGAGCATAGGTGTTAACTCTTCTTTAAATGTTTAGTAAAATTCACTCTTGAAGCCTGGACTTTTGTTTAGTGGTAGTTTTAAAAATAACTGATTCAGGGAATTCTCTGGCATTCTAGTTGTTAGTACTCAGCACTTTGACTACTCTGGGCCCTGGTTCAATCCCTGGTTGAGGGATTGATCGCACAAGATCTCACAAGCTACACAGCATGGCCATAAATAAATAAGTAATAATAAGCCTGTTAATATTTTCTCTTTTTTCCTGGTTCCGTGTTGGGAGATTATACATTTCTAGGAATTTGTCCATTCTAGATTGTCCTCTTTATTGGCATATTGTTGTTCCTAGTAGTCTCTTATGATCCTTTGTCTTTCTATGCTGTCAGTTGTAACTTCTCTTTTTTCACTTTTGATGTTACTGATGTCAGCCATATCTCTTTTTTATTTTTTTAAGGCTAGCTAAAAGTTTATCAGTTTTATTTATCTTTTCAAAGAACCAGCTCTTAGTTTCATCTATTGTTTTATTGTCTTTTTAATCTCTATTTCATTTATTTCCATTCTGATCTTTATGATTTCTTTACTTCTAAATTTCAGTTTTGTTTGTTCTTCTTTTTCAGATTCCTTTAGGTCTAAGGTTAGGTTGTTTATTTGAGATTTTTGTTGCTTCCTGAGGTAGACTTGTATCACTACAAACCTGTTAGAACTGCTTTTTTTTTCCCTTAGGTTTTAGATCCCTGTGTTTTCATTTATCCTTTTCCTCCGGGTATTCTTTTAAATTTCTGATTTCTTCAGTGACCTACTGATTGTTTATTAGCATGCTGTCTTTGGAATGTTGTTTTTCTTTTTTTTTTTCCGTAGTCTCATACTGATTTCTAGCCCTATACTGTTGTGGTTGGAAAAGATACTTGATGTGATTTCTGTCTTCTTAAATTTATTGAGAATTGTTCTGTGGCCTAACATGTAATCTATCCTGGAGAATGTTATATGTACACCTGAAAAGAATGTGCATTCTGCTATTTTTGAATGAAATGCTCTCAATGTATATCTATTAATCTGTCTCATCTAATGTGTCATTTAGGCCAGTGTTTCCTTACTGATTTTCTGTCTAAATAATCTGTCATTGATGTAAATGAGGTATTAAAGTTCTTTACTATTATTGCCTTGCTGTCAGTTTCTCCCTTTTTGTTTATTATTTGCTTTATGTATGCAAGTGCTCCTTTGTTGGATACACGTGTATTTACAATTGCCATAACTTCTTGTTAGATAGATCTCTTTATCATTATGTAATGTCCTTCTCTGTCTCTTGTTATAGTCTTTCTTTTAGTCTATTTTGCCTCATGTAAGTATTTCTACCCTGGCTTTCTTTTCATTTCCATTTGCATGGAATATTCTTTTAGCTTTTGCTAGTGCTGAGATCTTCATATTAAAGGGATATTTTTATGACTTTTTATAGCAGTGTGATTAATGATCCACAAATCAGGAGATAGAAAATGATATTGTTTTGGATAATCTTTTTCTAAACAATCTTCTTTTAGTATTTCCTAACACTTCGTTCCAGTGCCCCATGGTAATTTAAATTCAGCTTGCTCCAAAATATGCCCACTTGTGTTTTTCCCCAAAACTCTTTTCCCTCTGAACTTCTAACTTTGTAGTACTATACATTTCTTCAGTTCCCAGAGCCAAAAACCTATGAGCCAGGCGCAGCTTCTTGAGCATGAGATGAGTGCAGTGTACAGGGCCTGAACACAAGAAGGCCATCTTCACGGAGTTTAATATTCAGTGGCTGCCATCGCAAGTTCTTAATGATTCATTTTTGATTTGTGTTTTGTAAATGAAGTCCAATGGAACAGTGGAGCATGTGCAGGGGCTTGAAACCAAGGCACGGTTCCACCTCCTCCTGACTCTCTGGGGTGGATTCTGAGTTCCCTACTTTCCTTTCCCCTGGATCCCAGCCACCCTTCCTCACTCTCTGCTTCACTGAACCACAGCTACCACTTGTGCACAAGCATGAGAAAGATAGGAATTAGGCTGCACACTCTTGGGGGGGCTGTCCTTGCCCCCGCCTGTCATCTTCACTGATGTCTGGCAGGTAGCCAGAGGCCACAGCTCAATTGAGGCAAGCCTCTTGTTCATCCTTAGTTCCAGGATCCTAGTGAGTTGTAGTGGCAGCCATGGGAAGAAGCCTGGCTCAACCCAGGGCCAGGCACATGGGTTTGGTGGCTGGGGAAGGGCAACCTGGTAGCCAGTGGGTCACCCACACTAAACTGTGGTCTAGGGCCCCAGGTGATTCTGAAGTCTGAGGGCCTGAGGGAGAATGATATTAAATGGCAAATTAAAAATACCATGGCAAATGGAGAGAGAGAGACTGCTGGGAAATGTTATTTTATCATCTTTAATGACATTGTTTTCCTGCTTTTTAAACAAGGGCCCTAATATTTTTTCACTAAACCCCTCAGAGTATGTAGGTGGTCCCATCTAATACACTAAAGATTTTGACTCCTGGCCTCCAGTTCCTCCTTCATCCACTTAAGCTTTCACAATGTTGCCAGACTGGTCTCTTTAAAATTTAAACTTGGGCATGACTTAACTCTCCCTTGCTTAAAGTGTTTTAGTAGTTCTCTTTGGTTCCACGCCCATGTTGTTGTTGTTTAGTCACTAAGTTGTATCTGAATCCCTGTGACTGTATGTCGCCAGGCTCCTCTGTCCATGGGATTTTCCAGGCAAGAATACTGGAGTGGGGTGCTGTTTCCTTCTCCAGGGAATCTTCCCGACCTAGGGATCGAACCCACATCTCCTGCATTGGCAGGCAGATTCTTTACCACTGAGCCATCAGGGAAGGTTCTCTCTCCTATGCCCATTTTGTTCAGTCGCTAAGCCATGTCTGATTCTTTGTGACCCCCTGAACTGCAGCATGCCAGGCTTCCTCGTCCTTCACTATCTCCTGGAGTTTGCTCAGACTCATGTCCATTGAGTCAGTGATGCCACGCAACCATCCCATCCTCTGTCCCACCCTCCCTTCTACTCCTGCCTTCAGTCTTTCCCAGCATCAAGGTCTTTTCCAATGAGCTGGTTCTTCCCATCAGGTGGCCAAAGTATTGGAGTGTCAGCTTCAGCATCAGTCCTTTCAATGGATATTCCAGATTGATTTCTTTTAAGGTTGAATGGTTTGGTCTCCTTGCTGTCCAAGGGACTCTCAAGAGTCTTCTCCAGCACCACAGTTCGAAAGCGTCAGTTTTTCAGCACTTAGGCTTCTTTATAGTCCAGCTCTCACATTTCTACATGATTACAAGAAAAGCCATAGCTATGCCCATGGACATGACCAAATTTTGAACATTTGGCTTGCACAGTGGGTTCTTTCCGCTCTCCTCCCTCTCTCCCTTCTTCCTTTCCCTCATTTGAATGTCTTCAGACATAACTAGCTTTTCCTTCAAAAATCATCAGTTACCTGCTGAAACCTTTTGCATATAACTTGTTTTTTACTGGATAATCAAAATCAAGGTTAACTTGGCACAGAGAGCCTTTCATTATCTAGTTTTCAGCTGCCCTTCCAGTCTCATTTCTTTATACCCAATACCCTCCTCCCTACCCCCAGTTCTGTAAGCCTCCAAACTGAAAGGAGTGCTGTATCTTCGTGCTCCATCTTTGTTTAACTTAAGTTCCTCAAACAAGTTTTCGCA
>ML663557.1:12692077-12791193 GCA_007570785.1 Antilocapra americana | reverse complement strand
TGTATATATATATATATATATATATATATATATATATATATATAACTGAATCACTTTGCTGTACACCTGAAACTGTCACAACATTGTAAATCAACTATACTTCAGTAAAAATGAAATTAAAAAAATAAGAACAATATTAAGGAAAAAAACTCTTACACAATCAAGACTGTATCTTATTCATTTAACCCCAGCACTGACTTTTTCTTTTTCCTAATCTGTTTATGAAAACTCAGTAAATAGGTGACTTTCATGATTGTCTAAGGTGTACACATTGCAAAGACACTAACATTTTACGCCATAGCATTTTTATCATTAGTAGATTGTTTAAAATTAATCAACATTGTATATTGGATCAAAAAAAGATTCTACCTTATCTCTTGAGGAATATAGAATTAAGGGTGGAATAGAATAGAAAAAAAAATTTTTGAATAGGATAGAAAAGTGAATAGAAAGAAAAAATTTTCTTTCACTGGAAGCCCTTTGAGATTAATGGTAAAAAGAGTGACTCATGGGGACTATCTTAGTTTGCTTCTCACTCAAATTATAATTGAAAGTATAGGAATGTGGTCGGCTCTCAGCCTTCTAAAAGTTAAATGGAAAAAAAAAGAAAAGCTAATACATCTAGCGGAAGGGAAGGTCAAAACCCGATGATCTGTCCTTGGCTACCTGGGCTCATTGTTTATGCCTTCAGTGAGATTATCACTGTCACTCAGGAGCGCTCCTCCATTAAAACCAGCTACCTGCAGTCCAGAAAGGCTTGGCACTCTTCTGCCCGTATGGTCTAAGGCCAGTGTCACCTGCCTTTTTAATTCTGCCCGAGTATCAGTACAAGGGTCTTATTAGCATTTAAGAATTTGGACCAAGAATAGGGAAAAGAGTTGTAAGACCCGTATTTTTTAAATGGATATTCAGCTTTTTTTAATGTATGTTCAGCTGGCATCTCCCTTGTGTGACCAAGAGAAAATTGTTTGACCTCTTCTGAGGCCTATGGTGCCTTTTCTATGATAATGAAATATCACACAAATATTTTAAGATCTTGCAGGTTTGCAGATTAAAAGGTATTGTATACTAAGAACCAATTTGTTATTATTTGGGGGCCTAAATTC
The DNA here is from genome assembly GCA_007570785.1 of Antilocapra americana. Taxonomy (NCBI): domain Eukaryota; kingdom Metazoa; phylum Chordata; class Mammalia; order Artiodactyla; family Antilocapridae; genus Antilocapra; species Antilocapra americana. The sequence continues at coordinate 12,790,087 of ML663557.1, read as the reverse complement.
ATAACCAAAGAAAATTTTTGCAGGATTAGAAGGAAGTACGGTTAGGAAGTAGCCTCTAGAAGTTATGTAACTATGCCTAGTAAAATCTTTTCTCTGGTGCCTATCTCTGTGCCTTCCTCCACCTAATTGTGTACTTAAAAAAAGAAAAAGAAGAGCTTATCCTGGCTAGTAATTAGATTGTTTTACTTTGTACCTTTCACTCACTACCATTTCCATAATATGGATTTTAGGTGCATTTTGTTTCACCAGAGGCAGGAAAATTTTTATTTTTTTAAGTAATACGTTCCAAAACCCTCCTTCATCTGCAATGCTGTTATTCTTAGAGCCCTAGAAATGAGAGCTAGAAAACTTCAATTAAATTCATCTAGTTCATCTCCCCTGACAATGAAAAAACATCTTTCATATTATATTATATGATGCTTTTTTCAGGCTTCCATGATAACCTCTGGGAGACTGTCCAACAGACTAATAGACCTCACTTAGGGGGAATGTTCTCCTCCTTAGTTTTGACCCTTTATTTCTCATTATTTGATTCCTGAAAGCCATCTTCCTTAATATTCATACTCTATGAGCTTGAGTAAGATCAGCAGTCTCTTCCAGTGGTAAGAAAATCAACATATACCTCATTAAATACCAGATTTGGTTTTATTTTAATAATATTGAGGTTTTTCCTCCCTTCAGATGTATTAGATCTTTTCCCTACTTTCTTAATTGAATTGGAACTTTCCTAATTCAGTTTAATCATTATTAGCATTCTGCAAATATATATTAGGTAGCCTACTGTATACTAAGCATTGAAGTAATGTAATGATGAGCTCAATAATGTTTGCCTTTAGGAGTTAAGACTCAGTAGAGGGTGTAAAATTGAAATACAAAGGATTATTGGTCAAGACGGGAAAACAGTAGTATGAACAAAAGATCTTAGGTAATTAAAAGTGAGAGACTTAACTCCTACTAGAGAAATCAAGAAGTATTTTTGTGAGGAGTTGGTATTCCAAATAAGTAGTGTAGGGACAACTGAGTGGCCACTTTGGAAAAAAAAGATAAAGTCAAATGTGAGATGTATCTCTTACCTTACATGAGAGTAAACTCCAAACAGATTAAGGATCTGAGTATAAAAAATAAACCATACAACTACTAGAAGAAAACAGAGAAGAATTCCTCTTTACTTTTAAAAAACACTCTTCTTTAATGAATGGTTACTGAAAAGCCAGAGGCAAAAAAAAATTTTTTTTAATGCATGTCAAGAAACATCATAAAGTTAAAAGACAACTGACCGATGCGCAACATATAGATATCGGCAGTTAAAAAGGAGAAACAAATGATCAAAACCTCAATAGAAAAATTGAAAAAAGAGATGAATAGGTAATTCTCAGAAACTATAAAAATTGTTCTGAACATATAAAAACAATGTTCATACTCACAGTCAGAAATGCAGATCAAAACAGCGTAGAGATACTACCTCACCTTTTAGCTACCAAAAACTGTCAAGTATGATAAATTCAGTTGGTGAGGTTATGAGAAACAGACACTCTCATATATTGCTGATGGGAATGCAAACTGGTGCAGCCCTTCTAGAGGGGATTTTAGCAAATTCACACATGCACCTTTCCATCCAGCAGTCCCACTTTTATCTGTCTGCCTTCAAAATACAGCCTCCACCATTATGAAAATATGTATATACAAGGTATTCCTTGCAGCATCGTTTATAATTGTAAAATACTGGAAACAGCCTAAATGCCCACCCATAAGAAACTAATTACATAAATTAGTGTGCAAGGTATTATTAGTGTGCACGGTAAAATAATGGCCTCTCAAAGATGCACATATCCTAATATGCAGAATCTATGAATATGTTGCCATAAATGCAAAAGAGGCTATTGCAGATATAGTTAAAGCTAAAGACCTCAAGGTGGGAGGAGTAGCCTAGATTATCCAGGTGGTTTCATTCTAGTAATAGGTGGTTTAGTTGCTTTGTTGTGACGGATGCCTGCCACCCTATGGACTATAGCCTGCCAGGCTCCTCTGTTCATGGAATTTCTCAGGCAAGAGTACTGGAGTGTGTTGTCATTTCTTCCTCCAGGGGATCTCCCTGACCTAGGAATGAAACCCCCATCTCCTGCGTCTCCTGCATTGGCAGGTGGATTCTTAACCACTGAGCCACCTAGGAAGTCATAATAATTCTGTGATTACATAAGATGTTAGTGTTAGATGAAGCTGGGCAAAGGAAAACTCTTTGTACTATTTTTTCAAACATAAAGGAAAAAATATCAGAGATTCCTTCCCTTCTCAAGATTCACCCCCCCAGTACCAACTCACCTCATTGACATATTTATGTTAGTTGCCATTTCTTTTCTGCTAGTCCTCTGTGAATTTCCAGTGGCTTTTAACTCTTGTTAAAAAGTAAAGACTTGTTTACACAATTTTTTAGTGGATTTATTCTTAATGGATCCAAAATGGAAACATCCCAAAAGTCCCTTGGTTGGTAAATGGGTAAATCAGTTTTGGTACATCTGTACAGTGGAATAAAAAGAAAGCAACTAGTAACACATGCACCAATATGGATAAATTTCAAAGACAGTATGCTAAGTGAAAGAAGACGACTCCTTACCACATAATTCCATTTATATAACAGTCTAGAACAGATGAAACTATAGGAACAAATCAGATTAGTGATCTCTAAGAGCTGAGGGAGAAGGAAGGGGTTGACTATAAAGGGGCACAAATAAATTCTTTGAGTGATAGAAATGTTCTGTATCTCAACTGCAATAGTACACATTTGTCAAAACTCATCAAACTGTATACCTAAAAAATAGTGAATTTTGTTTATAAATTACAGTTCTATGAATCTAATTTTTAAAGAAAAGATATATTTAAAACATAAAAAGTTGAAAATAAAAGGTTTAAAAACTTTTAACTGGAAGATAATAGTCAAAAAAAATCTGGCATAACAGTGTTGTATCAAGTGAAGATAAATCTTTAAAGCAAATTATTGGGGATAGAGAAGGTATGCTTTATATCTTCTAGTGATAAGCATATCAATAAGTTATATTATGATGCTATATATAGTAATTATGGGGCTTCCCAGGTGACACTAGTGTTAAAGAACCCACCTGCCAATGCAGAAGACATATGACACCTGGTTTTGATCCCTGGGTCAGAAAGATCCGCTGGAGGAGGGCATGGCAACCCACTTCAGTATTCTTGCCTAGAGAATCCCATGGATAGAGGTACCTGGCGGGCTGCAGTCTATAGGGTCAAAAAAGAGCTGGACACAACTGAAGAGACTTAGCACCCACACATGCATAACAATTATAATGTTATATAATACTAGTTTACTTTTATATTTTAATATAATCTAATAATATCATTAGCATAGTTTAGATATAATTAGTGGATATATGTTCACTCTATTAGCTTATGTGCTTTTGTATGTTTAAGAGTTCATAATAAAAGTTTCACTTCCCTTAACAAAAGAGAATCATTGGATGCGTGTCAAAAATGCAGATTGCTGCTTCACACCAGAGATTCTTATTCATCAGCTCTGCACTAGAAAAACAATTGTAATTTATGATAGAACCTTTTCTTTTCCTCTGTGATGCTCAAATTTGTAGACAAACAAAAACAAAACAAATAACCGTAAATCAAAAAGCCCCATTAGAGGAGAAATTACTCACACTGAAACTGCTTATTAACTATAAAGTGCTTTGTAACTGTTTATTGTTTTGTTATGATCCTTGTTACCTGGAGTTTCCCTTTCTGTTTAGACTTCCAACAACTGGAAGATAAACTAAGCAAAATATTATAACTGAAAAGTAAAGTTTGACATTTTCAGTTACCCTTCCTTTTCCCTTTTCCTTGTTAGCTTTCTACAGTTAGATTTTAGTTAACATTTATCCAACATCTACAGGTTCCTAAGTTACATTAGGAGAACAAGCAAGAGAGTCACTTATGTATGACCTAGTCCTTCTTCTTAGATAATTATGAACCATAGTAATATGAATAGCTAAAATATACAAAACACACAGAGACTAATTTACTAATTAAACTGAAACTTAAAAGCAAGAATAAAAGCAATTCTCAGCTGGGTTCTTTCTAGTTGACAAGGTGACATTTTCTTGGTATGAGTCAGAACATTTTAAGGAACTGCTATTAAAATTACTTAATCACCTAGAATCGTTTAATCCCTTGTGTGGTCACTGATATGGAAAAGTCTCAAACAGGATTAAAGCAGGGTTCTGTGGCACACCACCGTGTGTCTGTGTGTGTGAAGGGTGATGACATGTCTCTCTGCTGCTTCTCCATGTCTTAAGGGAACAGCAGCAGTGCTAGGACGCCCGCAAGTCAGTGTCTCTGATTACCACCACTGAGGCTTCTGAGAGTGGTTGCATAGCAGCAGTTTTATTTCAGTTACCAATCATGCCCTGATAGCCAAGTTCAGTCTTCTGGGGGTTACTCCAGTCTGTAGGTGGTGAACCACTTTTGTCGCTGTCTTTACGGTTACCAAGCTCCAGAGAAAGACACCATTTGACTTTTTTCTCTTTCACTGGCTGTTGCTAATTTTAAGCCTTATTTTGACAAAAAAAAAAAAAAGAGTGAGTATCAACTTCTTAATCTAAGTCATTTTAGTTGTATCAATTGCCATGACAGAGTTGTTTAAAACAGTAAGCTTTTTACTATTTTTAAGAACCGTAAATGGTAGCGAGAGCATTTCAAAGGAGACTTGGATGGGGTAAGATTTGTTTGAAGGGTTTTATTGGTGTTCTTTCAGACTAGGTTTGGGTCATTTAGAAGGACGAAATCAAGTTTATTTGTAGTCTTCTCCTTTGTGTGCATTTATACTGTAGGATTTTTAGGGTACATGTATAGGAGTATCATTTACTCTTCCAACATAAGACATAGATATCATAACTTTTTGTGAAAGAGATTTTCCTAACTGGTACTCATCTATTTTAAAATTTTATATTTGGATTTTTTTTTTCTCCATAGAATAGAATCAGTTACATATAAAAGTAATTTCAGTAGGATTTCAGTTTTACTCTAGTTTAATTTTATAGATAGGAGCCTTAGGAGCAAATTTTTCTAAGTCAAATATCACATTAGTGGAGATTTTTTTATTTGTTTTCTTTTTTCCTCTCATATTTTTGAATTGTCATATTGCATTTCTGTCTGTGATGTATAATTCTATAATAAGATACACTTAGAAATTTAGTATACATGGGGAAAATGCATTATATTATAGTGCTTAGAGTATTTGAAGAGAAATTAGAATGTGGAGAATCAGTACAATATTATGGTTAAAAAGCAAGAGTTCCAGAGTCAGACCACCTGAACTTGAAGTTTTAATCTGCCACTTGGCAGCTGTGTGACTTGGGAAAAACCAGAGAACTTCTCCATCTCAGCTATTGATAGATAGTGATCAATGAAGAAAATGAACTGCTCATATATTTCACATTCCTGCTCAGAATCATATTAAAGTTTCATAGCTGAAAGTATTTGTCTCAGAAAAGCAAATACTTATTTATGACTGCTTTGAATGGGCTTGTTTCTCATTGTAGATTTCCCTAGAAATCAGAGCACAGGATGAGGTCCTTATAGTAGCCTCCAGGATCTACACACCATACCACCTACCCCACTACCCAGACCAGCACCAGCCTGCTACCCCTCTGACCTCATTCCCCACAACTCTTCTTACTGCTCTCTCCATTGCAGCCTCAGTGACTTCTTGACTCTTTTTTGATCATACCAGGCATGCTTTTACCTTAAAGCCTTTGCCGAGCCTAGTCGCATTGCCTGGAATGCTTTTCCCTTCCAGTATCTGCTGGAAGTATCAAGGCTGACTCACCTCCTTCAAGTCTTTATTCAATATAATCTTCATAAGGTCTGCCGTGACCACTTTGTATCCCAGTCCTCTTTACACAGCTCTGTTTTTTACAGTGCTTTTCTTTTGCTAATTTACTTTGTTCTTTGTTTATTGTCTATTTCCTTCCCCTGGTATGTAAGATTAATGAAGGAAAAGATTTTTTTGTTGTTGTTTTGTTCATTGATATATCTCAAGTATCTGACAAATAAATATATGAATAAATGAAGCTTTTTCAGTCCTAGCGTTAGAAAATGAAAGTGAAGTTGCTCAGTTGTGTCCGACTCTTTGCAACCCCATGGAATATAAGCTACCACACTCCTCTGTCCATGGGATTTTCCAGGCAAGAGTACTGGAGTGGGTCGCCATTCCCTTCTCCAGAGGATCTTCCCAACCCAGAGATCAAACCCAGGTCTTCAGCATTGTAGGCAGATGCCTTACCGTCTGAGCCACCAGGTTTAAATTCTGACTCCTCACCTATTAACTCTATTACCTAAATCAAGTTATTGAATACCTACTTTGTGGAGTTGTTCCATGAATTAAATGTTACCAGATATTGGAACGCACCTGGCCAGTGCTTGATAACCCAGGAAGCCTTCAATAAATTCATTCAGCCAACAAATGTTTAGTGAACACTTACGATATACCATGAATCAGGCACTGGCATATATCACTGAGCAGAATAGCCCCAAATCTCTGATATTGTGGGAGTTATTTCTAGTTTGCTTTCCTTTCTTCATTGCAGTAGTTTCTAGAAGGAAAAAAATCATGATTTCACCTAATCTTTTCAGTAGTCTCTCATCCTAGATTTATGTTCAGTTAATACTTACAGGTACCCATTTTCCATTACTTTAAAAGTACTTCTACATTCAGTTATCTTATTCTTTGAGATGGCCTTAAGAAGAGAAATTTTTAATCCTCGTTTGACCTCTAAGAAATCTGAAACCTCAAAGTTATGATTGGTCCAGTGTCATTCAACCAGGAGAAATTTGAGCCAGGATTTGAAGCCATACTTCCTGACTCAGGATTCCCCATTCTCTGCGTGGTGGCACTCGTACCAGAAACACCATGATGAGTTGTATTCATTTCACTGCCTATTTAATTTCAGTTCTACAAACATACATTGGGCCCCTACTAGATGTCAGATACCAACCTTGCCCAGGAATGCAAAAATTGTTTAGTCTCTGTCCTGAGAAGTTCAGAATTTAATAGGGAAGACTGTTAGCATATCAGTGGGTATGCAGGGTGCTAAATGTAACACTGGCTATATTTATAGATTCTTGGAAGCACATAGGAGGGACACCTAATCTGCAGCAGGGTCAGGGATTGCCGAGATAGACACCTTGGAGGAAATCATGGCTTGGCTGAGTCTGAAAGGATGACATAACCAGGGAAAAAGGAGGGAATGTGAGCAGTAGCAGAGATACATGACGAATTGGAGGCTTTTAGAGTTGCTGGCATCTAAAGCACGAAGCAGGGAATGGCCAGGGATCAGGCTCGAGCAGTTAGTATCTACCAGATAGTACCACATCATCTACATATTCTACCGCATCCTACACGTAGAACTATTACCAGGACCATTCTCCTAGGTACCTTTAGGTCAATTATTCTGGTCCCCTCGGCTGTACCCAGGGCTGTTAACAGTATAGAGCCGACTGGCCTGTATATAGGGAATTGCTCAGAGGGGCTGGTGGGTGAGAGGACATACATACACTCTGAGGCTTTCCAGAGGGAATGATGTTGCTGGAAGGCTCAGTGCAAGGTTGGTCCAGGCAGAGGCATAGAAGGAGCCAAGCTCTGAGCTAAATAGCCTTCTCAGATGAAAACCATAATTCGGTAACATCAAGGAAATGAAAACAGAATTTTGTAGTAGTTCACCGACCACTCTGGCCCATCTTAAAGTTTTCCTAATTCCATAATCAACCATAATTTTATGTATATAGTTGTGAGATTTATTTATGAGCACTTATTAAGGTTTAATCTCTGTGGTGGATATTAAGATAGAGACAGCATAATCAGTTCAGTTCACTTCAGTTGCTCAGTCGTGTCCAACTCTTTGTGACCCCATGGACTGCAACACGCCAGGCCTCCCTGTCAATCACCAACTCCCAAAGTTTACCCAAGCTCGTGTCCATTGAGTCGGGGATGCCATCCCACCATCTCACCCTCTGTCATCCCCTTCTCCTCCTGCTTTAAATCTTTCCCAACATCATGGTCTATTCAAATGAGTCAGCTCTTCGCATCAGGTGGCCAAAATACTGGAGTTTCAGCCTCAACATCAGTTCTTCCAGTGAACAGTCAGGACTCATCTCCTTTAGGATGGACTGGTTGGGTCTCCTTGCAGTCCAAGGGACTCTCAAGAGTCTTCTCCAACACCACAGTTCAAAAGCATCAATTCTTCGGCACTCAGCTTTCTTTAGAGTCCAACTCTACATCCATACATGACTGCTGGAAAAACCATAGCCTTGACTAGACGGACCTTTGTTGGCAAAGGAATGTCTCTGCTTTTAATGTGCTGTTTAGGTTGGTCATAACTTTCCTTCCAAGGAGTAAGCGTCTTTTAATTTCATTGCTGCAGTCACCATCTGCAGTGATTTTGGAGCCCAGAAAAATAAAAGTCAGCCACTGTTTCCCCATTTATTTCCCATGAAGTGATGGGACCAGATGCCGTGATCTTAGTTTTCTGAATGTTGAGATGTAAGCCAACTTTTTCACTCTCCTCTTTCACTTTTATCAAGAGGCTCTTTAGTTCTTCTTCACTTTCTGCCATAATGGTGGTATTGTCTGCATATCTGAGGTTATTGATATTTCTCCCGGCAATCTTGATTCCAATTTGTGCTTCCTCTAGCCCAGCATTTCTCTGTTGTACTTCTCATGTTGTACTCTGCATAGAAGTTAAATAAGCAGGGTGACAGTATACAGCCTTGACGTACTCCTTTTCCTATTTGGAAGCAGTCTGTTGTTCCATGTCCAGTTCTAACTGTTGCTTCCTGGCCTGCATACAGGTTTCTCAAGAGGCAGGTCAGATGGTCTCGTATGCCGATCTCTTTCAGAATTTTCCAGTTTATTGTGGTCCACACAGTCAAAGGCTTTGGCATAGTCAATAAAGCAGAAATAGATATTTTTCTGGAACTGTCTTACTTTTTCGACAATCCAGTGGATGTTGGCAATTTGATCTCTGGTTCCTCTGCCTTTTCTAAAATCAGCTTGAACATCTGGAAGTTCACTGTTCACATATTGCTGAAACCTGGCTTGAGAATTTTGAGCATTACTTTACTAGCATGTGAGATGAGTGCAATTGTGTGGTAGTTTGAGCATTCTTTGGCATTTCCTTTCTTAGGGATTGGAATGAAAACTGATCTTTTCCAGTCCTGTGGCCACTGCTGAGTTTTCCAAATTCTCTGGCATATTGAGTGTAGCACTTTCACAGCATCATCTTTCAGGATTTGAAATAGCTCAACTGGAATTCCATCACCTCTTCTAGCTTTGTTTGTAGTGATGCTTCCTAAGGCCCACTTGACTTTATATTCTAGGATGTCTGGCTCTAGGTGAGTGATCACACCATTGTGATTATCTGGGTCATGAAGATCTTTTTTGTACAGTTCTTCTGTACAGTCAGCAAAAACAAGACCGGGAGCTGACTGTGGCTCAGGTCATGAACTCCTTATTGCCAAATTCAGACTTAAATTGAAGAAAGTGGAGAAAACCACTAAACCATTCAGGTATGACCTAAATCAAATCCCTTATGATTATACAGCAGAAGTGAGAAAGAAATTTAAGGGATTAGACCTGATAGACAGAGTGCCTGATGAACTGTGAATGGAGGTTCGTGACATTATACAGGAGACAGGGATCAAGACCATCCTTAATATCTTCTGCTTCTTTTAGGTCCATATCATTTCTGTCCTTTATTGAGCCCATCTTTGCATGAAATGTTCCCTTGGTATCTCTAATTTTCTTAAAGAGATCTCTAGTCTTTCCCATTCGATTGTTTTCCTCTGTTTCTTTGCACTGATTGCTGAGGAAGGCTTTCTTATCTCTCCTTGCAATTCTTTGGAACTCTGCATTCAAATGGTCATACCTTTCCTTTTCTCCTTTGCTTTTCGCTTCTCTTCTTTTCACAGCTCTTTGTAAGGCCTCCTCAGACAGCCATTTTGCTTTTTTGAATTTCTTTTCCATGAGGATGGTCTTGATCCCTGTCTCCTGTATAATGTCACGAACCTCCATTCACAGTTCATCAGGCACTCTGTCTATCAGGTCTAGTCCCTTAAATTTCTTTCTCACTTCTGCTGTATAATCATAAGGGATTTGATTTAGGTCATACCTGAATGGTTTAGTGGTTTTCTCCACTTTCTTCAATTTAAGTCTGAATTTGGCAATAAGGAGTTCATGACCTGAGCCACAGTCAGCTCCCGGTCTTGTTTTTGCTGACTGTATAGAGCTTCTCCATCTTTGGTTGCAAAGAATATAATCAATCTGATTTCTGTGTTGGCCATCTGGTGATGTCCATGTGTAGAGTCTTCTCTTGTATTGTTGGAAGAGGGTGTTTGCGTTTTCTTGGCAAAACTCTATTAGCCTTTGCTCTGCTTCATTCTGTATTCCAAGGCCAAATTTGCCTGTTACTCCAAATGTTTCTTGACTTCCTACTTTTGCATTCCAGTCCCCTATAATGAAAAGGACATTTTGGGGGGTGTTAGTTCTAAAAGGTCTTATAGGTCTTCATAGAACCACTCAACTTCAGCTTCTTCAGCATTACTGGTCAGGGCTTAGACTTGAATTACTGTGATATTGAATGGTTTGGCTTGGAAATGAAAGAGATCTGCATTTCAGACTCTTTTGTTGACTATGATGGCTACTCCATTTCTTCTAAGGGATTCTTGCCCACAGTAGTAGATATAATGGTCATCTGAGCTAAATTCACCCATTCCAGTCCATTTTAGTTTGCTGATTCCTAGAATGTCAGCGTTGACTCTTGCCATCTCCTATTTGACTACTTCCAGTTTGCCTTCATTTATGGACCTAACATTCCAAGTTCCTATGCAGTATTGCTATTTACAGCATCGGACCTTGCCTCTATCACCAGTCACATCCACAACTGGGTGTTGTTTTTGCTTTGGCTCATCCTTTCATTCTTTCTTAAGCTGTTTCTCCACTGATCTCCAGTAGCATATTGGGCACCTACCGACTTGGGGAGTTCATCTTTCAGTGTCTATCTTTTTGCCTTTTCATACTCTTCATGAGGTTCTCAAGGCAAGAATACTGAAGTGGTTTGCCATTCCCTTCTCCAGTGGACCACATTCTGTCAGGCCTCTCCACCATGACCGTTCCATCTTGGGTGCCCCACATGGCATGGCCTAGTTTCATTGAGTTAGACAAGGCTGTGGTCCATATAATCAGATTGGATAGTTTTCTGTGATTGTGGTTTCAGTCCATCTGCCCTCTGATGCCCTCTCTCAGGGGCTACTGTCTTACTTGGGTTTCTCTTACCTTGGAGGTGGGATATCTCTTCACAGCTGCTCCAGCAAAGCACAGCCGCTGCTCCTTACCTTGGATATGGGGTATCTTCTCATGGCTACCGCTCCTGGTCTTGGCCTTGGGGTGTTTCCTCTCAGCTGCTGCTCCCGACTTTAGACTTGGGGTATCTCCTCTCTGCCAATTATACATTAATAGCTGGACAAATCAACTTTCCGATCTTATTTGTCATTACAACTCATAAGTTACCAACCAAACTAAATCAGCTTAATATATACCCTGTGTATTGTTTTTCTCATGCTTGTCATATAGTGTCCTTGCTCCTCAATACCCCCAAACCCAAATCGTGTCTTCCCTCTGGGACCTAGCATATACCGCTTCTTCCATATAATTTCCCTTCATTTCAATAGATGATGCAGCCTCTTCTTTCTCTAACTCCTGAAATAATTTCCTATGTACCTCTCTAAAATAATACCATGTTTCATCAATTCTGAGATGTAATTTTTTTCACATTTCAACATCTCCATAGATTATCTTTTAAAACATGCCATTCATCATCAGTGTTCTTGAAAGAGAGAATATATCATGGTATTTTGTGGAAAAACATGAACAACTACTACTCTTGAGCCAAAAAGTAGTTCAGAAGAATGAAATACCTTAACCAGTTTTGTGTTTTCTTTCTTTGTGTACACTCTGTGATATATGACAAAACCTGCCAACCTAAGTCATTAAAAAACAACTTCTTTAATGCACAATAAAGAGTCTAAGTGATAAGTCATTTTGTTATAGTTTAGTTGGCAGCTTTTTTTCTTAGTATTCATAAAATAATGGTCTGACAATCACTGGTGTCCTAGATTCAAAGAAATAAGATAGTTTTGTTTTGTGATTAAATATGTCAGGCATTAAAAACATGTACGTTCCTAATACATGATGTATTATATATATTTATATTTATTTCTAGTCCTGTATTAAACTACAGGACTTTTGAGGGCAGGGATTTTATTTAATCTTTGATACCCTTACAATAGCTGTTATGATGCTTTATCCCATATACATATAAAATGAATATTTAATAAATAAATGGATTAAAATATGAAGTATGATATACAAGTGCCAAAGAAAGATAAAATACTATATGAGGGGACATCTACTAGTACATTCTCAGTTAACTACTTAAATATAGTTTTGTTAGAAATGTATTTATATATGGTATTTAGTTGGGTCCTTGGGCTGACTCTCAACTTAGGCTCATGGTTTTTGAACCAACAATCAATGATCCTAATAGAATTCTATAAATTTTGGTCTTGCTTTCCGACTGCATTCATAAGAAAATGTGGTGACTCATCTTGACTGAATCATAGAAGGTAGTAAATAAAGCCTCTGCCTTAGTGAGCAAATGACAGTGACTTTCCCTAATGATGCTAAGATTATACAGGAAACCAGGCAAATGCCTGTCTCTAAGAAATACAGTGCTTTTTAAATAGTCTTGTTTTTTTCCCTCCAATCAATCTCAATACATCTATAATAAAAACCCTGGGAAATAAAAAACAGCTTAGGGAATTTTGTCTGTGTGATATTTTTCTAGTTTTTACACTTATTCTTTGGACTACAAGAACAAGAAATAACACAAGCATTTTTCTTCAGTCAGCTAAATAGTTCCAATTCTGATTCAAATAAGTAATTTCCATCATCCTCTCGGAGTGCTTGTGTGTTTGCAAACTATACTTGGCATGGAAAAGCAGCGGTAGCCCACTCTGCTGTTCACCTAATATCTCCACTTATCTTTCAGGATTGTACATTCTTTCCCTGTTGAAGTTAGGTGTGTTTGTGTGCCTTTTTTGTTTAATAAAATGAGACCTTTAGTGACATAAAGCTTTCAGAGCAAGTACAAAATTTGCCACACTTCCTGTATCCTGCTCCAGCAAATACAGCAGCACAGAGATGGAGCCACCCTTAGCACAAGACCCTGCGTGATGACAACATAGAGCCAGGTCCCCATCATATCTGACCTGCTCAGAGATACGTAGTATGTTTTGTGTGAGATTATAATTTTGTATGTGTATAAAATTTGTGTGTGAGATTATCTTATTGTAAAGTTATTAGATAAGTATAACCTAGCTTATTGTGATTAATAGTCTTCACTCCAAAACAGTGGGGTTTAATGGTAACTAAAAGAATATAACAGATTTGATGTGCTGCTATTGGCCTAGTATTTTTTTTCTTCCTTTTGGAAATATTATTGTACACAGATTCTATAAGCTAATAATATTCATCACAAGGTGATTACAGTCATTTCCATGTATCAAAATATTTTTCTTTGAATTACAATCTTTTGTCAAAACATTTTGAGATACTTCTGTAAGATGTCCTTTCATCTGCCAACAGTAGAATTGTTTCTTAAAAGAAGTGCTCATTGATGTTCATTCTTGTATTTATTTTTTTATTCAGCAAGCTTTTTTGAATGTCCATTATTTGCCAGGTGCTAAGACTGGACGATGTTCAAGGCACTCTGGGTGGTTTGGTAGAAGTGGCACAAAGTAAGCAGGGGCTAAAAGACACTTTATTCTTCTGAAGTCTAGGTGCTTCACTGGTTTCATAAATGGTACATTCAAATTTCAATTTAAAATAGTTAAACTATATTTAAAAGTTAACATCATAAATACCATATCCAAGGTGACATAGATCAAATTATGCCACTGTTGAGACCACCAACATATGACCTTAAAAATTAGAAGTTTCTTTACCATAGCTAGTATAGAGGCAGTTTAAAACATAAGATCTTAAGAGCCATCAAAAAGTCTAATTCTCCCAATTATCTTAGAAGAAAAAAAATTTTAGCACATTACCCAGTGGTTTCCAGCAACTGTGTTTTACAAATTAAAAAGTTAAAAGCTGGATTCTGTTTCTGGTCTTCATTATAAGAATCTGAGTAGCTTTTACAAAGGCAGTGGAGAGGAGTTAGGAGATAGCAAGATTCCCCTTTTTTTCTTTTTCCCATCATCTTCTGCCTTTTCATTCTAGGGGTTCTTCAGCAAGCGCCTAAAAGGCTCCATCAAGAGGACCAAAAGCCAATCAAAGCTTGACCGAAACACGAGCTTTCGGCTTCCTTCTCTTCGCAATACAGATGACAGGTAGGCGTTCACTTGCTTAAAACACAGAAAGCAATTTTACAGTGCATTTTGATAAGATATTTTGGTCTTCTCTAACTGTGCATCAGGGATAGTCCTAGAGATCTGATAAAAAAAAATCTACTTTTTTGTCTTGCTAATATTGAGGCACGGTACAAAATATTAGCTTACATACCAAACCAGTTTAAAAATCTTATAATATTGGAGAGTGTGCAGATACCTAAGAACTAATTTAAGAGTCAGTTGTACTATTTCTGTTGAATTGTGTTCCAGTGGTCTAAGCTGTATCTTTCTTCTTTTGGACTGGCTTTAAGGGATGCTGATGGCTGTCGCTAACATTTTCAGGAGCGTTGTACTAAGTGCTTTATGTACTTTTTCTTGTTTAATCTTTAGAATAACCCTGTAAGAAAAATACTAATATTATCACAATTTTACAGATGACAAGTCTGAGAAACAGAGGTTCCAAGGTTGTACTGCTTAGTAAATAGTAAAAATGCTATTTAAACTTGGGCAACTTTGCTCTGAGTCCGTGGTCTTCACTGCTGGCTTGTTCTTTGTGTATACTATATGGACTCAGCCTTATTAATTTACAGTCATATCTAGAAGGCATGTATGAAAAGGAAGCCTTGAGATTTCTCTGGTGGTCCAGTGGCTAAGACTCTGGTCCCAATACAGGGGGCCCAGGTTCGATCCCTGGTCAGGGAACTAGATCCCACATGCTACAACTAAAGATTCTACATGCTGCAATGAAGATCAGAGCTCCTGCATGCCACAACTAAGACCCAGCACTGCCCAAAAAATAAGTAAAAAAAAAATTTTTTTAAAGGAAACCTGGATTTCAATAATTAGGTCTACCAGCTTGAGCAAACCTCACAAGCATAGCTCTCTAAGGATAACAGCCTTCTAAAATGATTAAATGTATACTAGGACACATTTGTAATAATTCATGTCTCCACAATGCTCAAAATTTAGGAAATGGTACTCTTGTGTCTTGACATATCACCACCATCACCAGTATTTATTGAGTGCTTACTCTGTGCCGAGTATTTTTAATGTAGCCTCTCCTGTATTGCAACCCTAGATACTATTTTACAGATGAGGAACTAAGGCAAAAGAGATTGAGAAGCATGCCCAGAGTCACATAGCTAATTAGAAGAGCTTGGATTTAAACTTTTGTCTGCCTTTCATGATGATCCTCCTATTTATACTTGGGTGTTTCAATTTCTTTTCAGTAATAAGTCCATTATTTCCAGCTACCTGCATAATAAATAGAAATCTAGATTGTAATCTCATAATTGCAGAATGAGAGTTACTCTCATTTTATAAATAAAATAACTTTTCCCCTGTACTAAGTTGATGAGAGACTACTGCTTTATCAGCCCTTCTTATCCATGAACCACTTTATCGATGTTCTGTGAAATTTGCAAGTATGTTCAATTGCAGTGCAATTGTATTGTTAGATATCTCTTTTATACCTCTTTGTTTAAGGGTAATCGTTAAAAAATCTTTTATTCTCACATTTTGCCTTAGATTCATATTATTCTACAACTTTCATCATTGTGAGAATTCAAATCATTTTATAAATAAGTCTCGATAAAATCGAATAACAAGATTTTTCAGAATATTGGTTTTTAAGGACAAGGATATTTATATAGCAACTAAAACATTCCTAACTGAATCACCAATTCCTTAAACTCTGCAGCATCACATATAAACTTGAGCGACAAGGAGATATTTTTTGTAGGTGTACTTTATTTTTTAAACTTGCACTAAATATCACTTTCTCAATTTCAAACCAAGTGCTCTCTCCTATTCTGTTTTGCTTTAGGTAGCCTAAAGGAATTCTTGGATTGAATTACCAAGAGATTATATTCTCCTGGAGTCTGCTATTGCTATTATATAGGCAACGCGTTTTCAGCCTTTCCAGTGATTTAAATTCCTTATATGTGACTTCCATGCTAGTCTGCTTCAGTCAACAGTAGTATCTTTCTAGCTCAAATACAGCATAATAAAAAAAAGTGCTAGTAAATCTCAAATATTAGATAATCCTTTTTGTCTTTCAAATCCATGTAGAGGTTTTCTAAACAGAAATTTTTCAGAAACTTTATTCCTCTTGTATAGGGATATGCTCACTAGAAGTTTGAATATATCACAGTTCAAAAAAAAAGACACTCTTGCTGTCAGAGCATCTGAAAACACAGATAAATAGAACTAAGGTACAAGATCTTTATCAACTGAGTTCTTCAAATTGGTAACCTTACTGGTGTCATTAAGAGATTTTTCCAAAGACCCTTGGTCTTGTGTCATATGCTTCAGTTGCTAAAATCAGGCCATTTCTTCCAAAATGGTATGTGGTGTCTAAATCTTAAGTAGAAAAACATTTCTATTCTTACAGCAAGTCTGCAGAAACTCTAGGCAAATCTAGTAAGCAGCCCCTTTTTGCAGTTTCTAAATTGTACTGTAAAATGCTTGTATCTTTGTGTAAAAGAAGAAAGTTTCAATACATTAAGTATAGCTTAAAAAATAGAAGTCCCTCTTTACCTTTAAATAACCTCATTAACAGTTTGTATATTTTCAAACCTTTTTTAAAAAAATCAATACATAAATGCATATATGTGTATTTTTTTGTTTCATAAAGTTGGTGTTGTTGGTCTTTAGTCAGTGAGTCTTGTCTGACTCTTGCGACCCCATAGACTATAGCCTACCAGGCTCCTCTGTCCGTGGGATTTCCCAGGCAAGAATAGTGGAGTGGGTTGCCATTTCCTTCTCCAGGGGATCTTCCCGACCTAGGGGTGGAATCCAAGTCTCCTGCATTGCAGGCAGATTCTTTACCACTGAGCCACCAGGGAAGCCTTTTATGTAAGTGGGATCGTATTATATGTATTACTTTGTGACTTCACTTTATAGAATAAATATTTTGGACAACTTTATATGTCCAATCATATAAATCTACATAGTTATTCTTAACAGTAACAGTTTTTTGTAACATGTGTACTTCACTTCCCTGCTGATGAATATTTTGTTTCTCCATTCTTGGGCATAAAACAGAGATGTAATTACCATTTTTGTTATGTGCCTTTCTCTCGTTATGTGATGGGGTTAGATTTCTGAAGAACTACTAGATTGAAGTATACACAATATCAAATTGTTCTTCAGAAAAGTTGTACTAATTTCCATTCCCACCCATAGATTAGGATCACTTTTATCCTTGGATAAATAACAAGGTCCTACTGTATAGACAGGGAGCTAGATTAAATGTGCTGTGATAAACCATAATGGAAAACACTATTAGAAAAAACAAAATATATGTGTGTGTGTGTGTGTGTGTGTGTGTGTGTGTGTATGTGTATAACTAAGTCACTTTGTTGTACAGCAGAAATTAATACAACATTGTATAGCAACTATACATCAATATTAAAAATTACTTTTTATGTCTTCTTTGGAGAAATGTCTGTTAAGTTCTATGGCCCACTTTTTGATTGGGTTGTTTATTTTTCTAGAATGGAGCTGCAGGAGTTGCTTGTATATTTTTGAGATTAATTGTTTGTCCATTGCTTCATTGGCTATTATTTTCTCCCATTCTGAAGGCTGTCTTTTCACCTTGCTTATAGTTTCCTTTGTTGTGCAGAAGCTTTTAATTTTAATTAGGTCCCACTTGTTTATTCGTGCTTTTTTTTTTATTTTTTTAATTGTTTTTGCCATACATTGTCATGATATCACCATGGGTTTACATATGCTTCCCCTCCGGAACCCCCCTCCCTCTTCCCTCCCCCCCCCCCCGGAAATCTCGCTGCACCAGCCCCGAGCATCAATCCTGGGCTGGCGATTGATTAGACATATGAAAATTAACATGCTTCAATGCCCTTCTCCCATATCATCCCACCCTTATCCTTATCCACAAAGTCCACGAGTCTATCCTATACATCTGCGTTCCTTTTGCTGACAAACACATGAAAAGATGCTCAACATCATTCATTATCAGAGAAATGCAAATCAAAACCACAATGAGGTACCACTTTACACCAGTCAGAATGGCTGCCATCCAAAAATCTACAAGCAATAAATACTGGAGAGGATGTGGAGAAAAGAGAACCCTCTTACACTGTTGGTGGGAATGCAAACTAGTACAGCCACTATGGAGAACAGTGTGGAGGTTCCTTAAAAAACTGAAAATAGAACTGCCATATGACCCAGCAATCCCACTGCTGGGCATACACACCGAGGAAACCAGAATTGAAAGAGCCACGTGTACCCCAGTGTTCATCACCGCATTGTTTACAATAGGCAGGACATGGAAGCAACCTAGATGTCCATCAACAGATGAATGGATAAGAAAGCTGTGGTACATATACACAATGGAATATTACTCAGCATTAAAAAAAAATTCATTTGAATCAGTTCTACTCAGGTGGACGGAACTGGAGCCTATTATCCAGAGTGAAGTAAGCCAGAAGGAAAAACAACAATACAGTATACTAACGCATATATATGGAATTTAGAAAGATGGTAATGAGAACCCTGCATGAGAGACAGCAAAAGGAACGCAGATGTATAGAACAGACTCGTGGACTCTGTGGAAGAGGGCAAGGGTGGGATGATATGGGAGAATGGCATTGAAACATGTTAATTATCATATGTGAAATCAATCGCCAGCCCAGGGTTGATGCTCGGGGCTGGTGCACCGAGATGTCTCAGGGGGAGGGAATCGGGAGGGAGGAGGGAGGGGGGTTCTGGAGGGGGAGCATATGTAAACCCATGGCAGTTTCATGTCATTGTATTGCAAAACCAACACAATAAAGTAAAAAAAAAAAAAATTACTTTTATCCTTCAAACAACCAGTATATTTTATCAGTATGATGGATGAATAGAAATAGTTAGCACATATACAGTATGTACCAGGCTTCCCAGATAGCTCAGTGGTAAAGAATCTGCCTTCAGATTCTATCCCTGGGTCGTGAAGATCCCCTAGAGGAGGACATGGCAACCTATTCCAGTATTCTTGCATGGAGAATCCCCGGACAGAGGAGCCTGGCAGGCTACAATCCATAGGGTCATAAGGAGTCTGACACAACTGAGGCGACTTAGCACTTACACACACAGTACACAGACTATGTGTCATACGCTGGTCTAAGCACTTCACTTAAATGAACTCATTTAATCATTATAACAACCCTAGTTACATTCATGACCTCATTTTGAAGATGAGAGAACTGAAACAGAAATGAGTGAATTGCACAAAGTCATGCATCAGAAATTGGCAGTACTGTGATTCAAATTCAAGAATTCTAGCTCTGGAATGTACATTCTTAACTTTATGCTGTATTGCCCCTCACAAAAAAAGGCAGGTAGCAGACATTTCTTTGTTTTAATTTCTATTCCCTAATGCCTAGTGAACATCTTTTCAGAAGTTTTCTTCTTCTATGACTTGCTTATTGATCCCTTTGCCTGTTTTCTATTGAGCTATTTGTCCTTTATCTAATGGTTTGAAGTAGTCCTTTATTACTACAAGGGATTGTAAGCTACTATTACTCATATTGTTAAATTTTTCTTCCACTCAGTTACTTGTGTTTTAAAATCATGTCTCTATAAAGAAGTTTTAGATTTTCATTTGGTCCAACATGTCAGTCTTTGTGGGCTTAACTGTCCAGACTTGACCAGAACTCTGAACTCAAGAAGCCAGGGATCTCTTTCTCATTAAATTTCTCATTATAATGATGTTCAGTTCACTTTCTCTCTCTCCTTCGAGAGGTATCTGGGGTATCAGAAGGATAATGAAGTAGTGATTGTGGTATTTTGAATTTTTCAAGGTTTTTGATAACTACAAACCTTATCTAGCACTCAATACATTTTAAAAATGTAAAATTATTCTAATGATGTCTGATTTACTGCTTAAAGATGGCAGAAAAGCAGTTGTAAATGAGTCCATTTCATCTAAAGAAGGTTTACTGTATGTGATCAGTAAGCTTTTCTGTGCAAAAGCTTATTTTAACATGCATACTTAATTGATCAAAAAGACCCTGCAGGTCTGTTTAGCCAATGATCTGCAAGTCATAAACTCTGTTATAAGGCCCTAATGGAATTTGGTGCCAAGGTTGCCTTGGAGATCAATTTATAATGATTCTTAAACTCAGAATTTCCTTTGTGAAATTGTGGGGCATAGACATAAGAAGTAAAATGTTGCCAAATAATATTTTTAAAAACCAAATATCTTGTCACACAGTAACATAGGTAATTGTGAGAGTCATGTACAGAGTAGAAAGCCAAGTGCTACCAGGGAATATAGAGAAGTAAAGACACAGCCCCAGAAGTAAATATCCAAGAAGAAATGGTGTAGGGGAGGTAAGATTACTTCTTGTTGGGTGGATCAGGAAAGACCTTAGAGGGCAGTGGCAGTGAGTTATACCTTAAAAAAAAAAAACAGGTATAATTTGAACTGAGAAATAGACACATGGAGAGAGTACTCTTCAGGATGGAAATAATAAGCAAAAGAAGAGAGCAGGAAATTACAGAGCTTGAAAAGTACTCACCCCCAGAACTCTGGAAAGATTCAGCTCCTACCCAGCTCTAAAAGGCTAGCAGCCAGACTTACCTTTATCACAGAACAAATTTGAGACACTCAACCAGATAAAAGGATACTATTATGTTCCCCTATTACAATTTCAGCTGGTAATTCTATTCCTAATTATATCCAAGAGAAGTGAAAACATTATGTCCCCACAAAAACTTTACTTGAATGTTCATAATCATTATTTATAACTGCCCCAAAATGATAATGATTCAAATGTCCATCAACTGATGAATAGATGTATAAAAGTTGATATATCCACATAATACAGTATTATTCAGTCTTAAAAAAAAATGGAGTACTGATACATGCTACAGTATGGATAAACCTTGAAAACTTTATACAAAGTGAAAGAAGCCAGTCACAAAAGACCACAGAATGTACAATTCCATTTATGTGAAATGTCCAGAATAGGCAAATCTATGAAGATAGTAGATTAATGGCTTCTAGAGGCTGGGGATATAGGGCAGGGAAGTGATGAATGAAAAATGACTGCTAATGGACTTGAGGTTTCTTTTTTGGAGTGATGAAATGTTTTAAGCTTAGACTGTGGTGATAATTGCACAATTCTGAGTATACTGAAAGTTGTGCACTTTAAGTGGGTAGATTTTATGATATGTTAATTATATCTCAATAAAGATGTTAAATTACCTTTTAGAAAACATCTGGCCAGGAAGTACTCTGCAATGAAGCTCATTAATCTGTAAGCTGTATTGCAGCACACAGTTTCCACTGAGTTCTTTAGTGCTTTAAAATAAAGACAGATGGCCAAGAATTTCCAGATATTGAGAAAATTCTTCACCATGAAAGGCAGGAGAAAAAAACAAATAAGAGAGAGAAAACAGAACTCAGAAGAAACAGAGACAATGCGCAAAGCCAAAAACAACCTCAAAGCATAATAAATATTTTCAAAACATAAGGTTATGTATCTATGAAACAAACCTCACTGAAACAAGAAAGAGAGTTTGAAAATTAAAATTTGTAAACTAAAGTCAAGTCAGTTTCCAAGAAAGCGGAAAAGAAATGAGAAAATCAATCCAGGAAATTCTAATAAAAGAAGAGTTTTCTTAGAAAAGTTTGGAGAGGAAACTGTCAAAGAAACAATACAAGAAAATTTCTGAAAACAAGCAAATATAAATGTACGTATTGAAAAGGCCACCATGTTCCCAGTGAGTGAAAAATAACAAGACTTTCTAACACACACACACACACCAGTTCACATTATCATGGAAGAGCACAATACCAAGGCTTAAAAAAAATCTTAAAAGCTTCTAGAAAGAAAAATTATGTTACATACAAAGGAGGTACGAAAGGATTGCATTACAGTTCTCAATAGAATATTGAAAATCAAAAGTCACTGGAGGAGTGTTGTCAAAATTCTGAATGGAGGTTTTTTTCAACCCAGTATTCCATACACAGGACAATCCTTGAGTGTCAGATGGGGAGTTTGGATTTTTGGGGGGACATTAACCATTTTTGAGCAGGGAAGTGACCTGATTAGAATTGTGCCATGTATAGATTAATCCAGCAGTGGAATTTCACATGACTTGGTTTGCAGAGACTAAATTTGGGATTCCAATTAAGGGGGGAGGGAAGAGCTATTTTAAGAAATAAGGAAGGCTCTAAAGAGGTAGTTGGCAGTGGGAATGAAGAATCAGAGACAAGATAGGAGAAGCATTTTAGAGGCAAAATCAATAGTATGTCACAGTCATTATTGTTCCAAAGCCATCTAATCAGATAAAAGCCAGTAAAGTGATTTCCTAGAATCAATATTGGCAGCATTTTTACATTAAAGCCATGTCATGTGAAAGGTTGTAGGGGCAGGAAGACTCTGATATGTCTACCTTTTATTGAAACGCACTTTGAAAAGTTTTAAAAATTTGAAATTGTTGAAAAACCATGGTCATACCGCATTGTCAGGCATTCCAGGAGTTTGAATGCCGGTCAGGTTGCCAACCTTGCTCTGGAAGTGCTACTTAAATTTATCAACGTCTTGAGGTACAGGTAAGCACATGGGATAGAATTCCTTCAAATGTCCTTCAAGTAAAAACCTCTGCAGGAGTGTCTTTGATTCTGAGACTCACTGACGGAATATGGTTTTAAAGTCTGCTTATTCTCTGTCAGGAGATATTTAAGAGTAACTGTAGTGTTCATTTGTAGAATATATATACTCAGCTTCTTCTGTTTCTCTTGATTAGAACCAATTTTTAACTCTTTTTCTTTTTAATTCATATACTGACAAGAAGTTAGAGAGTCTTGCAAGCACATCCCCCAATAGTGTATGTGTGTGCTCAGTCGCTGAGTCCTGTCCAACTCTTTGTGACCCCATGAACTATAGCCCACCAGGCTCCTCTGTTCATGGGATTTTCCAGGCAAGAATACTGGAGTGGGTTGCCATTTCCTCCTCCAGGGGATATTCTGCATCCTGGGACTGAACTCGCATCACCTGCATTAGCAGGTGGATTCTTTACCACCTAGCCACCTGGGGAGCCCACTGATACAACTGTAGTATAAATGTCAAAACCAAGTAATTGACATTGATGCTGGACTACAGACTTTATTCAGTTTTTACCAATTTTTATATGTACTTATTTGTGTGTGTTTATAGGTCTACACAGCTTAATCCTACATGTAGATTTGTGTAACCACCACCATCACAATCAAGATACAGAATTATTCCATTATCAGAAAAGAACTCTCTGCTAGTCTTTACAGTCATACCCTCCTCTCTACCCCATCCCTGTCCCCTACCAACCACTTTTTGTTTTCTACCTCTATGGTTTTGTTATTTTAAGTTTTATAAATGGAATTGTATAATGTGTAACCGTTTAAGAGTGGCATTTTTTTCACTAAATAAAATGCCCTTGAAGTCCCTCTAAATTGTTGCATCTGTCAATAGTTTGTTCCTTGTTATTGCTGAGTAGTATTCTATTGTATGGATGTACCAAAGTTAAACCAACCACCCACTTGAGAACATTGGTTTCTAGTTTTTAGCTATTAGGAATAAAGGCCCTATGAACAGTTGTGTACATATAAGTTTTCATTTCTCTACAGTAAATACACAAGCATGGAATTACTAGATTACGTAAGTACTTGCTTAGGTTTATAAGAAACTGCTGAACTATTTTGCAGAGTACCTGTACAATTTTAGATTTCCACCAGCAATTTTAGAGGGGAGGGGTGTGTCCGTGTCCCTGTCCCAAGGGATTTTCACCCAAGTTTTCTTCCAAAGGTTTTGTGATTTTTAGCTTTTATATTTACGTTTACAATTCATTTAGTTAATCTATGGTTACTCTAAATAAAGGTCTTGACCCAGAGCCTGTGGATGTTCTCTCCAAATAGGAATCAAAACTGCAAACTTAACCCAGCCAAACAAATTGCAGAGAATGTGTCTGGTTTTGGAGAAGGAAGTATAAACAACTTCTCTCTTCATCTACTCTTCCCATCCAGCTTAACTACCCGTGGTTTTAGGTACTCTACAGATCTGAGGCAATGGGAAACAGAAAGGCAGGGAAAGGGAATAAGAAAACAGTAAATACTATCTGCATGCGTGTAAGTTGCTTCAGTCTTGTCTGACTCTTTGCAACCCTATGGGCCATAAGCCCGCCAGGCTCCTCTGTCCATGGGATTCTCCAGGCAAGAGTACCAAAGTGGTTTGCCATACTCGCCTTCAGGGGACCTTCCCGAGCCAGGGATCAAACCTGTGTCGCTATGTTTCCTGCATTGGCAGACGGGTTCTTAACCACTAGCGCAACCTGGGAAGCCCAGAGCTATCTTAGCCTTCCATAATGCTCTCTGAGCCTGGCAGATGTTTAACACTGACTCTTCTATCATGGGGTGCTTTGCGGAGTTCTTCAAGAATATATCATTTCTGAGGAACTCTCACCTATGGTTTTTGTTTTTGTTTTTTGAGTTTTATGGGTACATTTTTATTCTAGGTATTCATTTGCAACTCCCGCACTTTCTACATAGGAATTGCTGTTCTAGTTTCTACCCTTCCAGGTCTCTGGTCCACAGAAAATATCCACAAATTTTCTGCCCTGACAAACCTCTCAGATGGCAGCCTTATGTAAAAGTATCAACTTGTGCTCTGCTACTGAAAGTTAGCCATTTCCCATCCTCTAGATTTCCTAGGTAAAATCAAACCCCACTTTGTATACATTCACTATGTAAACCCCTCATGTGTGTTGGGTGGAGGCGGGTAGCTGGGAGGAGTGAGCCTCACAGCTTTCTCCAAAAATTCTCCCTCAAAGACTCCTTTCCCTTCTCCATACTCACCACTTTTCATAGTCTTGTTCTGACTGAGAGGTTCAAGGTAATGGAATTCATTCCAAAATTTTCCCTTTGTAAATTCTGCAGTTTGTCTGATACTTTACTTTGGCATGCAATATATGTTTTATCTTGGAGTCTCAATTTGAAACTTCACTTTTAATATCTCATCACACATGTATATAATACTTTCATTAATCTGCAATCTTCAGCATAACCTAAAGGCAGGAATATGGCTCTGTCTGTTCCCTCTCAGCATTATTACCCGCCACTCCTACCAGAAGTCTATCATTTACTTACTATACTGTTCATATGTCTCTACTTTTAATCTTGCTGCCCTCTCTGTCCCCCAAACCATTTCCTATTCCTACACCTTGTCCTTTGTCAGGCTTACTTCTAATTCATACTGATGCAACAGTACCCCAGTTAGGAATCATATGCTCCCTAGTTTCTTTCCCTTGTTCTTCCTATGCATCACCCTAAACTAAGCACCTACCTCACATACCCACCCATGACCAAGTATATACACCTTATTATAGGACTGACTACTTTCTATTGCATTTATCTTTCCATGTTTCTGCTTACCATGACAGATGGGAAGTTCCGCAAGTAGACACACGATCTGTGTATCCCCACCCCCTACCACAATGCCTCTCCTATTACAGTACTTAATTTCTTGGCCTGAAACAAAGGTAAGAATCCAAATAAATTCTAGATAATAAAGAAGAATCTCCTTCAATATGGTGTACTTAGGTAGAATGACAGCTTCTCAGAAATTATTGGATTCCAGGCCATTAATTAATCAATACAGTCTAGCTATAGATTAGTTTCCCTTATCAGTGTTTACGGGTATGGGCCAATTAAGGAGCCCTTAGTTTTGTGGGCTAAAATCCAACTGAAGTTTCTGATTATATCACAATAGCATTTTAATTCAATTCACTTAGACTGCTTTATCTTAGTAGAAAAATTTTATTTCCATACATTTATTCCTTCTGTCTTCGTATTCTTCCAGCAAAGAATAATTCGAGAATAGCCATCCTAACCTCAACCAGATGAATAGTTTATATAAAATGAACTAATGCATGTAATATCACTGTGAAAAACTGTTTGCAATGATAGTCCTATTTGTATGGTACTATAGTTTCTGAGACATTTGTAAAACCATAGATGGTTGCATTTGATTCTCACAATAACTGTGGGAGGTATAGGACCAGAAATCATTATCTGTATTTTACAAATGAGAGAACTAAGGTTCAGAAAGAATAAATTATTTGTTCCATGTCACATGGCTAGCGAGTGATTTGAGCAGGCATAAATACATAGGGCTTTTGGCTCCAAGTTGATTGCCTTTTCCATTATACTCTTTGTTGCATGTGTTGATAGGAAACCTCAACTGCTGAGAAAATTATTGAGAAAGGAGAAAAAAGGGAAAAATCATGCACACACATACACATATGCACAAATATCCTCAAAACAACTCTAAGAGTAGATTACCATGCCATAATAATTAATGAGTCATTATATTTTCACAATTTGGTAAAATGTAAAGCATACTCCCTACTATGCTCCTATCATCGTCCCTTCCCTGCAAATCCAAGTGGAAAGGATGAAAAATTAAAATAAAAGCAGTAGAAGAAACTATAGGCTGGATTTCTTATGCTCTTGGAATGGAAGAACTTTTTCTAAGCATAAACTGGGGGAAATAATTAAACTATGGACAGCAAAAATACCAATTTCATTAATTTACAAATAGTATTTGCATATCAGTTAAATTCATCAATTAGAAAAATGGTCTAAGAACATGAAATAACATTTCATAATTCACAGAATAGAGAACTGAAGTTGATTGTATATTGATACACATTTAAAATATGTTCAACCTCATCATTTAAAGAAATTCATACTAAGGCAATTAATGAAATACCACTTTTTACCAATTATACTGCCAAAGATATTTGAAATTCAGCCCTGTGTCATTTTGGTGATGATAGCATGTAGAAACATGCGTTATTGGTGTGAATTTAAGTTGATACTATCTATTATGGAGGATAAATTAGCATGATCAAACCTTTAAATTTGTGTGCCCTGTGATCTAGCAGTTTCACATTTGGAATTTTAAACCATGAATACATGCACATGTGCCTCAAAGTATATGTATTAAGACACTTTTTGAACCTGGGTGATAATCACCAAAAAAAAGAAAAGAAAAAGAAAAAAATGTAGATGGTTGTTAATTATTGCTTAAAGTTCTATAAGCCCAAATAAGGAATACAGAGTGATCATTAAAAAGAGGCAAGTTATATCTATATTTTCCAGTGTGGACGAAATTCCAAAATATACTGTTAAAGGAAAAAAGTATGGTAGAATTCCATTTGTGTGTGTATACATACACATACACACACATATGTATATGTATACAAAATTGGTTGTCTATGTACAAAAAACTTCTAGGAGGATCACCAAAAAATCATTAATAGTATTTTGTCTAGGAGATTGAGGGAGGTACCGTTATTTATATTTTTCACCTTCTACCCTTCTGAGCTCTTGGAATTTATTACCAAGAGCATGTATTACTTTATTATTTAAGAGGAAAAAATGATTAGAGAAAACCTTCTTTAGTGCCATTTCAACCTCATTCCTCCTTGTAGCTTTTCCCAGTTGCCAGCCCTTCATCATCAGACTTCGTGAGTTAGTCTTCACTTCCTCACATCCCATTCATTTCCTTAGCCTCTGCAGTCTCATTTTTATCCTCATCATTTCACTGAAACTGCTCTTGCCAAAGTCTCCAATTATCTCTCAGTTCATATACCCAGTGGCTACTATTAATATTTTAACAGCCTCCATATTGTGCAGTGACGGACAGCCCATCCTTTTTAAGAGTTCTCCTCCCTGGGTTTTTATGATTCTTGAGTCTCCTGGTTTCCTTCTGTCTTTAATTAAGATTCTTCAGTCTCTTTCACTTTTATAGATTTAAATGTTAGCATTTCTGAGGTTATTTTCTTAGGACCTTTTCTCAGTCTGCATGTTCTCATTCAGTATTCACATTGTCTTAGTCTGTTAAGGCTGCTATAATAAAACATCATAGGCTGAGTGGCTTATAATCAACAAATTTATTTCTCACAGTTCTGGAGGCTGTAAAGTCCAAGATGAAGGTCCTGGCAGATTCAGTGTCTGGTAGAGACCTGCTTCCCGGTTCAAAAGCCTTTCTTTTCCCTGTGTCCTCAGACAGGGGAATGGGTGACAGATCTCTCTGGGGTTTATTTTATAAAGGCACTAATCCCCTTCATGGGCTTCCCTTGTGGCCCAGCTGGTTAAAGAAGCCTCCTGCAATGTGGGAGACCTGGGTTTGATCCCTGGGTTGGGAAGATCCTCTGGAGAAGGGAAAGGCTACCCACTCCAGTATTCTGGCCTAGAGAATTCCATGGACTGTATAGTCCATGGGGTCACAAAGAGTCAGACACAATTGAGCGACTTTCACTTTCACTTTCAATCCCCTTCATGAGGGTGCCCTATCCTTACCTGATCACCTCCCAAAGGTCACACTTCCTAATACAGTCACATTGGAGGTTAGTAATTCAGCATAGATTGGGGGGAACACAGTCTGAAGCAAACATCTACTCACATAGAAACCTCAAACTTGATTTTATTTCCACCCTTGCCTCAACCAGCATTGCCTCTCACTTCCTATCTCTGGAAAGGACTTTGCCATTTTTCTACTGAGTGACTGACTCAGCCTTGACTCTGCCACCTCACTGATGTCCCCAGGATTGCAGTCATTAAGGCCTGTTTACCTCCTAGTGAAGCGAAGTGAAAGTCGCTGTGCTGCTGCTGCTAAGTCGCTTCAGTCGTATCCGACTCTGTGCAACCCCATAGACGACAGCCCACCGGGCTCCCCCATCCCTGGGATTCTCCAGGCAAGAACACTAAAGTGGGCTGCCATTTCCTTCTCCAATGCATGAAAGTGAAAAGTGAAAATGAAGTTGCTCAGTCGTGTCAGACTCTTCAAGACCCCATGGACTGTAGCCTACCAGGCTCCTCCATCCATGGGATTTTCCGGGCAAGAGGACTGGAGTGGGGTGCCATTGCCTTCTCCAGAAAGTCACTCAGTTGTAGCCAACTCTTTGTGACCCCGTAGACTATAGCCTACCAGACTCCTTTGTGGAATTTTCCAGCCCAGAATTCTGGAATGGGAAGCCGTTCCCTTCTCTAGGGCATCTTCCCAACCCAGGGATCGAACCCAGGTCTCCCACATTGCAGGCAGATTCTTTATCATCTGAACCACCAGGGAAGCCCAAGAATACCAGAATGGGTAGCCAATCCCTTTTCCAGCAGATCTTCCCAACCCAGGAGGCCAACCAGGGTCTCCTGCATTGCAGGCGGATTTTTTACCAACTGAACTATCAGGGGAGCCCTATTTACCTTCTAATTACCACCCAAATCCATTTACTTCTTTCACATTTCTGCTGTTCTAGTTCATGATCTTTACTCAGATCACTGTCATACTCTATGAGCCAGTCTCTCAATCTTTCATTATTTCTCTCCCATCTCTGTACCCCTTTCTCCACTTTTTAGCCAAAGTATACTTTGCTCAGATACACATTTGATCTTGTCATTCATCCTCCACCACTCACAACCTTTCTATGTTCATTCACTGGTTTTGTGATCAAATTGGAACACCCACATGACTACTGGTCCCATCATAGCGTCTCTCAGGCCTCGTTATCCCCCACGCCTCTTCTCTCAGCCCCAGCGCACATCCACCCTGTACCAGAGCCACGCTGCGGAATTCTCCTCAATCCCTCAAACACCCCAGATTTGTATTTTCTTACAGGCTTTCTCACATGTTGACCATTCCCTCTCGGACTTTCAGGACCTCTACATCTGCATACAGCCAATTCCACTCCACCCTTAATTACCTAATGACTTTTAGTACTCCGTACTCCATCACATTACTTTTACCTCCACGAAACTTTCTTTGAATCCCCAACTAAAGATCCAGGGCCCCTACTAAGTGCCCACAGAGCCATTTTTGCGTCTTTTTTCCTAGGTCTTATCATGTGGTGTAATGGCTTGTTAACTCACTAGATTATAAACTATGTGTGAGTACAACAACCGTGCCTTTCTTCTTCACCTTTGTTTACTTCCATCTGCATCTAGTATAGTGCCTGGCATATAATGCGCACCCAGGAACTATTGAGTGAATAAATGGATTCAGACATATATTCATTTATTCAGCCGAATAATGATTAAAACCTGTGGGAAAGCAAATAGTCATGAATTTAGGAATGATGAAGAAGTTAGTGTCATTGAACTTCATTAATTTCTAAATTTTTTATCCTCCTTTCACCCATACTTAAATTTTATGGTGACGCTGAGACTAAAATCTAAATTCAGGGAAGAGTAGTTACTAAGCTTTCCACTTACTCTTAAACTATTTAAATATGTTAATTGAATTCATTTGCGAGTGTGATTTAGTTTCATGTTTTTTTTTAATTCAGTATTGTTTATATTGTTATATTGTTGTGTGTATATATATATATATATATATATACTGTTGTTTTAATTCAGTGATGTTTATACTGAATTTGTTCAACAGGCACTAGTAGATTATATTCCATTTGCAATTTAAGAACAAAAATGATGTATTACTACTTCTGTAAGGAGATTCTTCCCTAGTGCCTATCATATTGAAGGCTGGTTGAGTTTTTTGCCCTTCAGAACATGTTTTAATGTCTATAATCTTGTCTTCATTCTGTGTCCACCTTCATTGCATGTGTATGTACCAAGATAGGCTGAATGTCGTTTTTGACTGTGATGATAAATTTCCTTACCAGGGGTTTATTTAAGTGAAAACTCAGGCTGACAAACATCCTTCTTTACCATTAGCAGCTGGGTTCATTAGACCATCCTGTCTAGAGGCTGAGAGCAGAGAGAAGGAAGATCAGGAGTACATGTCATGTTTCCATAAATAGCTTTTTGTGTGAGTGGTTGTGTGGTGTTTTTTTTTTTTTTTAAGCAAACATAAAAACCAGTGAGTAATATAAGCAGTAGGGACTGGCTTTAACTGCAGCAGGTAAATCAGCGCAGCTAGTGCTGTCAGAATCCTCAAAGAGGACTTTTTTTTTTTTAGCACACAAGCAGAACTCTGTGAATGAGCTCTAGTTTGTTCCTTTTTTTTCTTTTTTTTTTTAAATCCAGGTAGGGAAACTTTTATAGTATAGGAAAGGATCTGCTCTTTCAAACAGAAAACATCAGTCAGATGGTTTCACAGATACCAGGTTGAAAAACAATAAAATCTGGGATAAAATCTGGGAAGGAAGTAAAGCTGTCTATTCCCCAAAGTGAAAGCTCAGATGCAACTTTTAAAAAACTAATTAGACCCTTTGTAAATTTGTTGGTTAGAGTACTGTGATACCGAATTTTATTGATTTCTTCCTGGAAAATTTTAAGACAAGGTAAATTGCCTTAGGAACACACACTGGTGAACACAAACATGTATTTCTGTATCCAGTTTATGGCTGAGCTGTCTTTTCAAGAATTTAGTGAAGCAGTCTGGAAATCATAACTGCCACGCCAAGCAGAAATTCACCTGCCCTGGAGTACAGGATTTTGTGTGGCAATAAGCATTTATTTTTTCAGTTGTATTTTTAATTAAAAGTTTCCCACATTTGGAACTGAATCTGTTAACATGTGGCAGATTGAGCTAGTGCATCCAAGTACCACTGGCGCTTTGGGGGAAATATGCTTTTTAAAAAATTGGATGGTTGAGCTGGGGAAAATCCAGCTGTGTTTTACTTAACATTGCACTAATCAGAGTCTTTTGACTCCTTCTTTTTCTTCAGTAAATTCAATGGCATGCATGTTGGCTCCCCACCCCCCACAACTTTACTTTTGTCCTTTAAGGCTGATTTCAGCTAGTGATGTGGGTTAAAGCAATGTAATATTAATTCACTATCGTGGGTGATAGAAAGCTACTCCTGCCTTGTAGTTTATCTCTTAAATAGGTCAGAAGTAGCAGATAATTTTCATCAGGAAAGTAATTAGATTTTTAACCCTTACCTTTCATATCGCTAGAGTTCTGGGAGTTCACACAGAATTCAGTGTTATCTACTGACTGTAAAACAAAATGTAAAGGAGATCAAACCAGTCAATCCTAAAGGAAATCAGTCCCGAATATTCACTGGAAGAACTGATACTGAAGCTGAAGCTCCAATACTTTAGCCACCTGATGCAAAGAACTGACTCATAGGAAAAGACCCTAATGCTGGGAAAGATTGAAGGCAGGGCGAGAAGGGGACGACAGAGGATGAGATGGTTGGTTGGCATCATGGACTCGACAGGCATGAGTTTGAGTAAGCTCCGGGAGTTGGTGATAGACAGGGAGGCCTGGTGTGCTGCAGTTCATGGGGTGGCAAAGAGTCGGACATGACTGAGCAGCTGAACTGACTGAAGGATATAGTGTTCCTTAATTAGAACTAAAATAGCTTGTGGGAAGCAGATTCCCAATTAA
The DNA here is from genome assembly GCA_007570785.1 of Antilocapra americana. Lineage (NCBI taxonomy): Eukaryota > Metazoa > Chordata > Mammalia > Artiodactyla > Antilocapridae > Antilocapra > Antilocapra americana. The sequence goes on along the minus strand of ML663557.1, from coordinate 12,757,283 downwards.
ACCAAGAAATAGTCATATTTGAACCCTGAATTATTACATGATGTTTAGGAGGAGGGGAGTTGAGGGGGAGGGGTGCAGGGGTCAGAAAGAGAACCAGTAGTTAGCAAATTCACAATGTCCACTTTTGAGGCTAGTTTCCTTAATGAAGGCCATTGTCAGATTGGACTGAGGAATTGTTTCAAACTCCCATTTTTCTCTCAATAAATGCACATTCTTTCCTTTAGAGAAGTAAACTATAGTGCCATTCAAAGCTGCTAAAACACTAATTAGCAGACCTAAGAAAAATCAACTCATAGGAAGGTGCAGGAGGAGATGAACATGACTTAGAGGGGACTTGGGATTACTAGTGCTATTATATTTGCACAGATAATGCCTCCTTACCACTGCCCTTCCCAGGCTGCTCCATCTTCCTGTTTACCGTAATCCTGCTTCTCTGGGAATTACTTCTGTCTTCTCCAAGACACTTTCTTCCCAATACAGGAAGCAGCATTGAATGTTAAGCAGAGGTAGTGTTCAATCCATTGGCGTCGGTGTGTATACACACACAAACATCCATAAACACTGAACAATAAGGAGAGCCTGAACAACTGAAATTTCCATAACCAGGGGGAATTTTGAATTCTAATTCCAGGTGGCTTGCTTGAATATCTGTTTATGTCTGTATTTGAAAATTAAGCCTGAGTGTCAAAATGAAATTTGTTCAGCATTATAAATACAATGAATAGAGAATTTTATCCATCCCTCTCTCTGAAATAAAAATATATATTTAGCTCAGGTAAGTTAATGAAAAACAATATCAAGAAACATTAAACTGGGACAGCAAAGGAAATAGAATGGATGTGAGAGAAAGAGTGTACTTGCAAGGTGGGATGAGATGGACACCGTTTTGGAGGGGGCTGGGGATTATCCAGAAACAAATCACTGCTTTGTTCTCTAGCAGAGTTAAGGGATTCTCCTTCACTCCCAGAGTTGCCTCAGTTTTCTCCCTATAGCTTTTGACTCTGAAATTGTTCATGGGAATGGGTGGGACCTCACTCTTCTTTCCTTTCCCTCATAAAACGGTCACATTTGCAGAGCATGCTCCCTGAGTCCTCCACACCGCGTCTCCTCCCTGCTGCCCTGGGCTCTAATCTCCTTATAGGTGTAGTGCCATGGCAACAGGCCCAGCCTGGAGCCCAGGAACCTTGTTTGTGTTACCCGAGGGGCTGGTCGCAGCCTGAAGAAGAGAAGAAGAATACTGCCTGTCCCGCAGCCGGTTTAGAGGATAACTTCGTGTTCTGTTCCATGTGTTTCTGTTCTGCGGCTATTGACGACTTGAAATTACACCTGGAAAACATTTGTTCAAAGATGCTAGCAGTAACTGAAGGCAGCAGGGGAAACTGTCTTCCGTTGGTTCTTGTCTTCTAACCAGAGTTGCCTTCTAAGATGTAGTTCAGAAGAGCGACTTGCCGTGCGGTGACATATGGCAGCGCTATGATTTGGGGGTGCGCTGCAAGGTGGCTGTACAGTTGCTTCACGTAGGTAGACATTTCTTTGACTTGAGATAACAGTATGTTTTAGAATATTTTCCTAGAGAGTTTAAAAAATAAAAGTAAGGCTTTTGTCATACGTCTTATTTTAAATATACCTTCTTCATCTTTCCTGTTGAGGGGCTTACTCCCTGAGCAGGAGAGGCTTCTCCTCTCCAGGCAACTCCTGCTGGGAAAAAGGGGCTGGAATTGTTGGATCATTTGTATTTAGGAACGGTTATAGTATCCTGTTGCCTCAACCAGGCTTCCCGTGAAGCATATTGGGAAAGGTTGTATGGTGATTATGTTAAAATTTAGTTTTGCATTTAGTTATTTATAGTTGATATGCTATGTTGACAGTATATAACATGACATTGTTTTTTCCACTAGAACAAAGGAAATAAATGTGGAGCTATTACATTGTTCTATTTTTATGCACAAAACATTAGGTAGGTTTTGTGCAGACTTTGTATTACAACGGTAAATGTAATTATTAACTCTTTGACCTTAAAAAGACTGCTGAATATAAGAACACACATTTTTGTGTGGAAAGAAGAATGGACTAAAATCCTAGTTTTAGGATGTTTTTTACTGTATGTATGGAATTTGATTAAACAGTGTTGGAATGGAACCAGAAGGGAAAGAGCAGCCTTAGTACTAGTTTCCTATATCTCATTACTTTATAATTTAACTGCAAGCTACTATGACATTAAGTATTTCAGTTCCTTTTAATGTTAACATGGTTATTTCAAGGGAGTGAATGAAGCTGCTTATTTAATATATTTTACAAAAACAAATATCTTTCTACAAGACATTTCTTTTTATCCCTATTACTAGGTACTTCTACTTAAAATACATGTGTTTAACTCTGGCTGTTTCAGTCAATAAATACTATAATTACTGAGTAAAACAGCATAGCCATCTGGTTCCGGATTCAAGAATATTGTGTTGTATATTGTTTGGCTTCAAGCAGTGAAGTACTAGCTCCTGGAGTGACAAGAGTCACAATTCCCCACATTCCAACTAGGGGACAAAACCAACCAGAGCCCCTGAATGGTGTTGACAAAGATCTGTTCTTCTAGATGGGAGTTTGAACATTTCTTTGGAGGGTGGGAGGTTTCTTCAAGGCATTTTACTGTTCATTCATATTTGTACAATAAAGCATAGATAGAAACAAAAGCTTGCCAGAAAATAATTCCATATTGAGATGAAAATTGAACCTTTTGAAAAGCAGGGTCTTGTGCTGAAAAGTTTGGCTTTGTTTCTGAGTATGTATATGCGTGTTTCTTCTGCCAAAGCAGTGAAGATATAGCCACTACTATTTTGTCAATGATAGTAGAGGATAAAGCTGTAGCATGGGGGAAAAAAAAGAAACCATTTGTTTTTTAATAAGACCTTTGCATAAAAAAGAAATGCATAAGGTAACCTTGGATGATATCTATTTCTCCATCTCCAACACAGGAATAAGAATAAAAAAACAATGTCTGTGGTAGAGCTTCCACTTCCCTTGAGATTAGTAAGATTATAGTACATTTTTGTGTTTTGTTGAAAAAGAAAGTATGTGTGTGCACACACATGAATATGTGGTTTCTATGTGTCCCATGAATATGATCCTATCATCATTATTACAGACTAATTTTCCCTTTAGGCGTTTATCCATTTATTGTTAAACCTCCACTGCATTTGACCTTTATTTTCTTATTGGCCAAGTAGTTACACTACCATAAATATCTTTTTCTACTTTTAGGTCTCGTGGGCTGCCTAAACTAAAAGAGTCCCGTTCTCATGAATCTTTGCTGAGCCCATGCAGTGCCGTGGAATGTCTGGATCTCGGTAGAGGGGAGCCTGTATCAGTAAAGCCACTCCACAGCAGCATCCTGGGACAAGACTTCTGCTTTGAGGTAGAAAAGTCCAGGAAAAAAGAAGAGTAGTAAGACAGCAAAGAGATTTGCTGTTCAATGTTCTTGTGATTGCATTACTGTATTATTGATGATTTGATCATCTTAACTGGTTTTCAGTTACTGAAAATTACCTATGTACAGGGGAAAAATTAGAAATCTGCTAATCTAATTATGTTGGTAATTAAAGTTATTTGTGATGGCTTCTCATTCCTTTTGGTTTTGTCTGCTTTCAAAATAAATGAATTCTTCGTGCATTCTCAGCAGAGATCACAAGATTAATACTAAATTATTGTTAGTATTGTAATCTTTTGGTATTGATAAAGATATTACACAGTATGTTACTATTTTTCTTCTGAAAACCTAAGTCCCCAATTTTAATGATTCTTTGAGGGAAAAATACCAAAACCATAATATTTTCTAACTAAAACCTAAGTGGTTCAGGATCTGGGAACATGTCTTGTTTATTTTCATATGTGCACTTAGCTCTCTGGCACATTGCAGGTGCCTAATTTCTTCAGTGAACAAACTGCCCTTTACTAGAAAATTATCAGTTTTTATAAGGTAATTTTCCCCTCCCAAACTAAATGTACACAGTTGACCATTTGCAAATTTAATTTCAAAACCATCTGTGTACTTTAGTGTTACGATTTAATTCATTAGCACAAACTTACAAAATTACTGATGATGAGTCCTATGTTAGATGTTGTGAAAGTTGAAAGATATCTGATACCTGTTCTTATGGACCTGCCCTGTTCAACAGAAATACAGTGCAAACCATGTGTGTGATTTTAAATTTTATTAAACCCAAATATTACCATTTCCAACATGTAGCTAAAATAAAACTATCAGCTTTTCACCGTTTTTTTTTTTAAACTAAGTCTTCAAAATCTGATGTGTGTTTTGCACTTAACCACACAGCTCAGTTTGGACTAGTTGTTTTTGAGGTGCTCGCTAGCCACATGCTGTTGTGTGTGGTAGTCACCCAGTCGTGTCCGACTCTTTGTGACCCCACGGGCAGTAGCCTGGACAGCTCCTCTGTCCGTGGGATTTCCCAGGCAAGAATACTGGAGTGGGGTGCCATTTCCTTCTCCAGGAGATCCTCCCAACCCAGGGATTGAACCCGGGTCTCCCGCATTGTGCTCTCTAACCACAAGTTGTTAGTAGCTACCATATTAGACAGAATGTGACATCTGATCTAATTCACTAGGTTATAAACTGAGAGTAAATTATAAAGTTTGCCAAATGTATGGAAACCAGTTCAACAGAGTGTATGCTGAGACAAGTGTTAAGTTCTAGACAGAGAGACAACACGCTTCATTTTTAAAGGACATTGATAATAATATTCAAACTAACCTAATAAATGACTGGAAACCAACTGACTGGTTGCCTAATAGAAGAGAAATGGGTTCCAGAGTAATTAATTCAACACTACTAACTCTTTTCAATTTCATGTAGTAACCTTCTGTAACATTATAGTGTGAAGGCAGTCCCAAGTAATAAGCTGTTAGAGACCTTCTTCTCTTTTTAATTATTTTTTTATTAACTCACACAGAATTGAGGATATTTATTTGCAAGTAATTTTTTAAAGGTATTAATTTAATTAGAGGTTTTCAGTTTTGTTCTTTCTAAACTGTAGGCCAGTTTTTGGTTCCTAAGCTGAATTCTCAGTGACCTTTGTCCTTACCTGGAGAGGAGTATAGATTTTAACTAGATAACAAAGCAAAAAGTGAATGTAGACGCCCACATAGATATCACAAAACCAGCAAATATCATTTTGGTTACCGTGTAGTATCATTTGGGTTCATAGCATATCCCTAACTCTTAAATGATACACCTAGGAAGATAGAGCCCCTAAGCCCTATGTTTCATTTTCCTTATCTCTAATCTTTATGTTGAAGGTTACCTACTTAAGTGGAAGTAAATGCTTCAGTTGTAACTCTGCTTCAGAGAGAGATAAGTGGATGGAAAACCTTCGCAGGACAGTTCAACCAAATAAGGTAAGAGTGGCTTTGAATGTCCAAAAAACTGTATAACTCTGTAAGTAGTAAGTTGATTGAAGGGAAATACAGTAATAATAATACCTTAAGTTTTATAGAACTTTTAAACACAAACACATGTTTTGCAGACAGTATCATGATTTTATCAGTGTGGATAAGAGGACTCAGAGAAGTTACTTAAGTGAGAACGTAGTACAACACACAATAGAAATGGGACTAGAATACAAATTTCTTAATTACTTACATACCTCTATCTTATTTGCAGAAAGCTAATCCAGTTGCCATAAGACTGGCTATACAAGAACTTCCATTACAGGATGTTATTTCTTTAACCCAAGTGAAATAGAATGTATGTGGCTCTCTAAGACCTTGCTGTTATCTTGAATGATGAGATAGCAATCCCCTTCATTATTTTACAACTGCCCTTAATGAAGTACATAGCATCACCTACTTTAAGAGGAAAATGTTGTCTTTCTGGGATTTCAGCTGTCAAACACAACTTTGTTACTTCTTTATAGGACAATTGTAGACGAGCCGAAAATGTTCTCCGTTTATGGATTATTGAAGCCAAGGATCTTGCCCCTAAAAAGAAATATTTCTGTGAACTGTGCCTTGATGATACTCTCTTTGCTCGTACAACCAGCAAGACCAAAGCAGACAATATTTTCTGGGGTGAACATTTTGAGTTCTACAGCCTTCCACCTCTTCATAGCATCACAGTTCACATTTATAAAGATGTGGAAAAAAAGAAGAAAAAAGATAAGAATAATTATGTAGGGCTAGTCAACATCCCCACTGCCAGTGTGACTGGTCGCCAGTTTGTAGAAAAGTGGTACCCAGTGAGCACCCCTACACCCAACAAAGGAAAGACAGGAGGACCTTCTATTCGGATTAAATCACGTTTCCAAACCATCACCATTCTGCCTATGGAGCAATACAAAGAGTTTGCAGAATTTGTCACCAGCAACTACACCATGTTGTGTTCTGTTCTTGAACCAGTAATCAGTGTGAGAAATAAAGAAGAGCTAGCCTGTGCCTTGGTGCACATTCTTCAAAGCACTGGAAGAGCCAAGGTAAGTGGGAAAGGGGGGTTGCATTGCCCGGAAAGGCAACCATTATTGGTTCTTAGATTCAGAATAAATGGAGATTATAAAACTAAAGAAGTAAAATGAAGAGACTAACAAGTATTTATTTAAAGTTTATTTGCATGAAATATAGATACCACTGCTAGCTCTTTATCACCAAACAAAATAAATGGAAGGACTGGTGTAATAATCCCACAGTGTGTGCAAGTTTATTTCTCTTTAGTTCCAAAATGTGTTGTATGATTGTTTTATTCCACACTCTATTTTAAATTAAGATTGACAGATGGCTATATATATATCACCTAGTCACAGAAGGAAGTATTCCAGCATCAGGTTGGTCACTAGCAAGAGTTTTCATGAGATTAATGTTTGAATTTGGAATTAAAATACCAAGGGATGTTATTGTTAGCTGTCTCATGATAGCCTTATCTCAGTTCATCCTGGATAGAAGTAAAAATCTAGGAAGATAGAGAAATACACTAATTGTATGACGAACACTAAACAATTGATAGAGTCATTGATCAACCTGAACTGTGGTAATTATCACCTCTGCAAGGCATGTTCACTTAACTAGGCTGAAGTCTGCATTATGTTATATGCAAATTGATGATGGTAAAACTATATTTTAGACCTAGAGGAGTTCACAGCTAGAATAATTTATCTAGAACTGAACAATAAAGTGTTTTTAAGATTTCTTGATACATATCAGAACATATCAATATATCAGTATATTCAATATTTAGTCCCTTATTTAATTGCCTGACTATTGACTGTCATTTTGGTGGCTGAATTTATTAATGATAATTTTGAGCTTTCTGGTGTTAAAAAAATAATTGAAATTTTGAGTCTCATCTTTGAAATTGTATGGATACGTTCTTTTCTTCATTTGCTTGAGGTTCAAGGATATATGTAGGATTTTTTAACAGCTTCATTGAGGTACAGTTTACATATAATAAACCAAATCCATTTAAAGGGAAAAATTCAATGAGTTTTGACAGTTTATGTACCCGTGGAAACCACTGCAATCAAGACACAGATGTTACCATCACTCCAAGGTTTCTTCTTGTCCCTTAGCACAGGAGTTTTAGTAGTGATTCCTAAGTCTACAACTCTTTTACACTGATGAAAAAAATCCCAGAGTGAACCCCATTAATATTAAAATGCTTAATTTTAAAATAAGAGTAAATCAACATATTCCCTCTATTTTTTATTTTGGAGACTTTGAAATATCCAATGAATACATAATATTCAAAATATATGATGTTATCAGATTTCAAATTGAATAATGAACACTGAATTTTAAATTAAGCTCCTTAAGACTGTTGAGAAATGAAGCAGCTATTTCTTAAGGGCTTCATTTCTTCTTATGCCTTTCTTCACTATGGATGAGTAGATGGATGGATGAATGGATGGATGGAGATAAATACATACATAATTCACATAGAAAATCAGTTTAAATGTTTAGTTCAAGAAATTTCATGTTGACACTGGACCAATTTGTAACTATTTTATACTGAACACCTAACATGTGTCAGAAACTGTTAACCAGCTGGAATATAAAGATGAATAAAAATAGACACTGTCTTTGGTCTCATGGGGCTCACAGTCTTCTGGGGAAAATAGGTATTAGTAAAATAATTACAGAAATGTGTGATTACAGTGAGAAGCGCAGATTTATATTTTTATACATAGTGCCACAAGAACATGGATGAAGGGGCCCTGACTAATGAAGTTCAGAGGCAGTGTTGGTCAGACACTGAGGAAATGAGGTGCAAATTAAAATCCAAAGGATCCAAGGAATTAACTCCGCAGCAATGGAGGCAGAGCAAGGGGGAGTGAAGCAGAACTGAGAACAACATTTGCAAAAAACTGTGGTGAATAGACAGCGTTGTGTGTTAGAAAAGGCTTGACATATTCAAGGACATAAAGAAAAAAAAAGTCCTTGACTGGAGCACAATGCAAAGAGAATGGTACGAGATAAGGCTGGAAAGGTAGACAGAAAACCAATAAATATACAGGCTTACAGGCCACATGCAGGGTTATAGTCTTTATCCTAAGTGCAATGCAGAACCTTTGAAGGAATTTTTAACTTAAGGTTGGTAAGTTGGTAACACTTCAAATTTTATCCTGACTGACCTTTTCCCTTCAAATGAATCTGGTAGATTTAGTTTTAAAGCAGCATTCCCAGGATGTCTGACATTTCATCAGTCTCTCCTAACGTGTAGTATTTATTCACATTCGGTTGCTTTCTGCCTGATTGAACATTATTCTACCAGGATTTTCTGACGGACTTGGTGATGTCTGAGGTGGATCGTTGTGGAGAACATGATGTTTTGATCTTCAGAGAGAACACCATTGCCACCAAATCCATTGAGGAATACCTCAAGTTGGTGGGACAACAGTATCTTCATGATGCACTGGGTATGGAGAAGAAAAACATCTCTTTTCTTTCCCTTTTGATTTTTAGGTTATTTCACCCTCATGAAACAACCAACTGGAACTCAAATTCTGAATGTTATTTGCGCCAGCTGATTAAAGTGTTAAAGTTGAAGTTTCAATTGTAGGAAGTCTGTGCAGTACTCACCAGGGGAGGAATAGAAGATCCATTTCTTATGCCTCGTACCAAGAGAAAGCTCATGAGCATAGGCAACTACTCCCCATGCTTTCAAGTTCCTGAGATTCTGAGACATACAGTGATGTTAGTAATGAGATGTTACATCTAGTTGATCTGTTTCTTCTGAAGTCTTGGATATTTACATCATGATATATTGGGTTAGCCAAAAGGTTCATCTGGGCTTTTCCGTACCATCTTATGGAAAAACAACAGACTTTTTGGGCAACCCAATAAATATATTACCTAAGTTTTGAAAGTGTCAGCATTTGTTATCATGCATCAGAAGTGGAGAAAGTCCTGCCAGTTCCCATGACTCCCAATTTCTGCCTTCAATACCTACAGAATTTTTCATGACAACTAATTTTTGTCCAGTCAGTAGTTCTTACTGACTGGGTCACCCACTTACAGCTCCATGTTTGGTCATAAATTTCAGGTGTTAAGAGTAAGGCACTGTGCTTGCATGTCAGTGTACATTATGATAAAGCAGACATGAGTTCCTTAAAGGACACTGTTATTTTCTTTAACTTTATGTCCCCAGTACTTCACACAGAATGTAGAACAGCATTGTCCTAAAGAAACTTAATGTGAGTCACATGTAATTTATATTTTCTAGTAGTCACAGTATAAAAAAGGGGCAAGAGAAACAGGTAAATTTAATTCCGGTAACATTTTATTCAAACCAGTATATCCAAATATTATTTACTAGCTCATCAATATAAGAATTATGAACAAGATACTTTGCTTTTTTCATGCTTTTTGAAATTACGTGTATTTTATCTACATTTATTGCATGTTCAGTTTGCAGTGAGCACATTTCGAGTGCTCAACAGTCACATGTGACTGTCAAGAGTAGACAGGTGTCTGTTGAAGGCAAGAAATAAGACTGAATGAGGTAATCACCAATGAGGTAATAGGACTTGGCAGCTCTTCAGTTTGTGGGAATGGGGCAGGGTGTGGTAGAGGAGGAGGACAAATATTACAGTGAATTTGGGGCCTTTGCAAGTGACAAGAAAGATGATGAGATTCTTAACAGAAAGAGAACATAAAAGTAGTACACTTGAATGAATCAGAAATGATATTTTCACTTCACATGTATTTAACTTGAAGTTCAAGTGGGAAGTCCCAGGGGTTCTAGGTGGGACATCCCAAGACTTCTGTCTAGCTGGCTGGTGGAAGTTTCGGACTAAGTTACCCATGTGGAGGCAATCAATGAAACTACCAGATTACAGGAGGAGGAAGAGAACAGGACCAAAAACAGATCTTACAGTGTTCCTGGCTTATGGTGTAGAAGGGAGCAGAGGAATGAGAGAAGAGATCAGAGATAGAGGAAGTGTGCATGCACATGCAAAAAAAAAAAGGAAACGCGTCTTAGAAACCAAGAGGGAAAAAGCTGTTAAGAGAGTCAGAGATTAAGGAAGGAAAAGATTCAAAGAAAACATGGCTGTTGATTTTGCTCATTAGTGACGCCTGGGATTGTTCTCAGGAGCCAAGTCACGGGAGATAAAAAGTGAATGCTCGAGAAGCAGCAGGTAAACACCGTGTTGGACTGTGAGTGCTGGACTCACTGTAGTAGCAGTTAATTCCTGCTCTAGAGAAGTAAAGTTTTTCTTCTCCTGCTTCCTATCTTCATTTTTTTTTTAAGTCATGTGCTTTAGTTTAAGATCTAATGGGAATTTAGAAGAATGGCAAAAATGTATTTTCACTGACATTAGGAAAGGTACAGAATCAGTCTCACATATAAAGCTTATTACAGTCATATCATGAATTATATATCAGTTTGCTTTAATGATTTGCACCACCTTATAAAAAGCAATAATGATGCATCTCAAACAACATTCTCCATTCTGGGGAGAGAAAGAGGTAGATATTTGTCAACCATATACTGCTTAAAAAATCAAATATTCATATTCCACCATTCGATGTACTAACCAGGACTTCCAAATGAAATAATTCCTAAAGTGAAAAGAAGAGACAAGTCCTTTGATAGAACAGTTAATAATTAAATAGCTGATTGGCTCATTGAGATATGAAAATTAATTCAGTGAGCAGGGGAAGAAATTCACATAACTCCACAAAGATCATATTTGTAACCCAAGAGTAAGGGCCCGGGTGGTGAAAATGACTGCTGCTTCCAAGACACAAGCAAAATTATTAATTAGTAAGCGTCTTCAGGACAGAGATGCTACTGTCTTCTCCCCATCTAACTCCACATATTTCTAGTTAGCCTTTTAATCCTAGATTCTTGGTAGCTGATTTTTCTCCTGTGTTTTATTTTTTTTATGACAAATTCTGTTTTGAAAACAGTTTACAGAATACATCTTAGCACCAGTGTAAATTAAGACTTATTTTATATGGTTCAAAATAGTACTCAAGTGATTTTTCAAAAGTAACCCTGAAGAAGTGCAAAAATTTCAGTTCCCTTAGAAAGATAATTTTTTTCATCATAGGATGCTATACTTGCTACAGCAGGAGCCTCTAATCATACAATTAAATAAGACTTCATGGTAAGTTTTAAATTAAAAAACTTCACAGTGAAGTCTTAGTAAAACCAAAACATCACATTAATAAGTACAGCTGAGCACTCTGAATAATTCAAGTTTTACTGTATTTCATACACGTTGGGCAAAAAAAAAAAAAAATAGATGTTATTTTCAGACTGCCTGAAGAATGCTCAGAGAAAACTGAGTTAAAGGTTGCCAGTCAAATTAAAGAATATCTGCCTGCTTTTTAGCCAGTCTTCATTTATCTTGATTAAAAGCATTAACATTGATAGCACAGACTCTGCCTCAGTTAGACTTAAATCTTTCATCCATTAACCCCTTTTACTTTTCTAATTGAAATCAGATTTCGTGTTGATGTCCTGTGACACACAGGAAACACCATCTTCTGTGACACACAGAAAAGGCTCTAAAATGGCCTGATTTCCACCATTGATGGTGGAGGCAAATTTCCTTTTAACAGTAATATGTCCCTACCTATTGGTTTATTTCTACACATGAAATTTGGGTGCTAGATAGTAATGAGATAATGAAACATTATAGAACATTGTAGACAAACTCAAATTTAAACATTCAAACATCTTTCCTCTTTGTCCTTAATCTTTTTTTTTTTCTTTCCCTAAGGCCAGAGAGCAGACATGAAAGGATTAAATCTGTCTCAATAATTTGTGATCAGCTAAACAGCCTCTAGGTGCAGATCTATAAAAGTTCACTTTTCAATGTGGTACTTTCCCACACTATCAGACACGTGGGTTATAGTTTCAAAAGTAAAAAGAGTTTTCTCAATTTGGGGGGATTTTAAATATATTATAATCAGGTAAAAAGAAAAAAACTTAAGACAATCAATTTACCTCCAGACCCTTGAGTTATTTATTTGATTCTTTTTTTGAAGAAAAGGAGAAAAATACTCTCAAAATTCACAAGTTATTTTAGTATCATTTCCCCAGAATAGGCACAACTCATTAAGCCAAATATTAATGATATAAATTTAGAGGTGGATTGATTTTTACATGAAGTATTTGACATTGATGACTTAGTTTTAAATTCAGGTACTCTTTAAATGAGGTGAAGTGTGTGGGGGCACATAGCACAGGTGACGTTGAGAACGTGTTCAGTAGAAATCTTGTGAGAGTTAGTAAACAGTTTAAACGCCTTTTTACTAACTTTGGTTTTTTCACTTTATGAAAAGTTATTTTAAAGCTACAAAGTGTGTACATAACACTTACTATATGGAGCCCCTACTGAGGACCCAGGCACCATATTAGACACTTTTCTTTTCATGCCCTGTTCCTTACCATAGCTCTAGTGGGTTGGAGTTCTTAACGCTATTTTCCAAATAAGGCACCCCAAACTCAGCCTAGTTAAGTGACTTTCCAGGCCCCCACAGTTGGTTAAGTGATAGGTCTACGATTTGACCCTGGATCCATCGGGTTCCACAGCTTTTAATTTTTATCTGCACCACTTTCTTTTCTGTGCATCACTTAGATTCCTGTCCTCCAAGCATTTTACTTCCAAATAATCACTTCCCATCCTCTATCACAGCTGTTTTTCTTCAATCTTTCATTTAGCTTAGTACTAGCCATTTTGATAGAAAATATTCTTTGTTATTGCTTCTGCTTCTTAATTTTTTTGTAGAAATTACTGTTCACTTCCATGATATCTGTTAGTAACTAGTCTGAACTTCAGTTACTATAAGCAGATTTAGAAGGAGCTTTGAAAGGTCTACTCCTCTTTCATAAAGACCTATTAAAAAAAAGAAAACCATACTACTCTAACAACTATTTTTTGAGCTCCTGCAATGCTTTGGGAGCTATTTGATAGGCTTGGGATTTGAACATGAATAGAAACCAGCCCCTGGTCTTCAGTGGTATTCATCCTGAAGATGAGACGAGTGTGTGAACAAGTAAGCACAAAATACCATGAAGCATAGAACAGATACAGGTATGGATCATAGAGGAGGGTAAGCAGATTAGGTAAAGATTTGCTCTTTCAGGAAATGCTGGGCTTATCTCTACAAAGGATAAGATGTATGAACAGGGCATCTAAACTAAATTTATTTGGAAAAACACCCAAATTATATAAAGAGATGCTGTGCTGTGTACAATGTTGAATTATTATCCCCATTAGGAGAGGTGGGCCTAGAAACTCCTACTTCAATCTGAATTTAGCACTCAGTTTGGCACCAATATTTAGCCCTTAAAAGCATAGGTGGGGTATTTATTCTTCTAAAATAGTAACAACATTATTCATGAAGTAGAGAGGCCTTATAATAAATAATGAGTTCCTGCTAATTAAATATATTTGTGGTTTCAGATAAAAGATGTAAAGTTCTCGCATTTTTTAAAAGTAGTTTCATGATTCTTTTTATAAAGATCATGATGACAGTGTTAATGAGTGCTGTTTTTCCACCTCCAGGACAAGGAAAACAAACATGACACGTAGGAGGCGGTAACTCTTAGATTCCAAAGCAGCAGCCCTTCCTGAACAGGCCTTTGTGCCTCCATGTCAGGCATCAGAAAGCTCCCTATGACACATTTTAGTACAGAGATCCTAAATTCTTTTGTTCTGTTCAGGAAGACACTATTTATAGTTACCCGATCCGTCATCTTCTCTCTTCAAATAGGGGAGTTCATCAAAGCTTTGTACGAGTCAGATGAAAACTGTGAAGTGGATCCCAGCAAATGTTCCTCCAGTGAGCTTCTGGACCATCAGAGCAACCTGAAGATGTGCTGTGAGCTGGCTTTCTGCAAGATCATCAACTCCTACTGGTGAGCTGCCATCAGGGCTTCGTTCCCTGCTTACGGAACTTGACTTTTTTTCCTATGAAAGGTGTCACAGTGTTAACCTGTGGTTAACCTTTGGTTTGGTTATTTCCCAACCAAAGGAAGAGAAGTTGAAAGTTTCCCTAATACAGTTTTGTCTAAAACCTAAACCTATACTGTACGACGTCCCCCTGAACTATCTACATACATGTAATCTCTCCCCAGAATATTAACATCCCGTCCTCTAATACCAAAGGTACTTTAAGGACTTTTAAACGTATTTACTAGTGTCAAACAAATGTGTTAAGGATTTCTGATCTCTATTCTCATGAGCAGTCGGTGAGATTTTGGAAGATTTGTGATGAGCCATCTGTAGAGAGATTATGCTGAGCCAGAGTAAACCAACGGGTCAGTCAGGAGCTGCAGGCCATCTTCCCACTTTGCAAAACCTAGTTTGCACTAGTCCCTGAGGTTTACAGCATCAGGGTTCTGGTCTCCGTCTGGACGTCTTTGATTTGTCCACCACCTCTCAGCCGTGAATCAGAGTTCTCTCTATTATGCCCGCCTCATAGTCTGACTCTGTGGGGCCACAGTGGGATCCACCCTGGCTCTTTTGGGTTCTAGCACTTTTACGTTTGGTCTTTCTTCCTTCCCCAGTGTTTTTCCTCGTGAGCTGAAAGAAGTGTTTGCATCCTGGAAGCAGCAGTGCCTGAACCGCGGCAAGCAGGACATCAGCGAACGGCTCATCAGCGCCTCGCTGTTTCTCCGCTTTCTGTGCCCGGCCATCATGTCCCCCAGTCTCTTCAACCTCATGCAGGAGTATCCTGATGACCGCACATCGCGGACTCTGACTCTCATAGCCAAGGTCATCCAGAACCTGGCCAACTTTGCCAAGTAGGCGGAGCTACTGTAACCACTTTTTAAAAATGTCACATAAAAGTACATGAGGCCTAACCTTTAGATGAGCATGGGGCACCTCATCACTCATGTTACATGATTTTCATCGTGATGTTATTAAAAACAGCAAAAAGGTTGACATCACTTTGAATATTTACTTTATAAAGGAATAGTTAGGTAATCCATGCATCCAATGGAATATATGCAGCTACTACAAAGGGTTTATGAATAGCATGGAAAATGATAAAGATATAATTATAGTAAATGAAAAGTGCTATTTAAAAACAGAGAGATAAGACAAAAAAGAGATAGCCAAAAAAGAGGTAGGACACCAAATGGTGTATATGCTTTTAACCCCAATATGATATTGCAAAAACCTAAATATAAGAAAGTTGGGAAGGAATTGGCCTGACTGCTTCAAAAAAGTCAATATCATGAAAAATGGAAAAGATAAAGTGGGGACTATTCTGGATAAAAGAGACAATGCAGTGTTTGGATCTCAATTGGAAAAAGATTTATTAAAACCATTTTGGGAACAACTGGTGAAATAGGAGCTCTATATGAGATGATTTATAAATAATATTTTCTTAAAGTTTCAGTGTGATAATGGCACTGGTATGTGTAAGAGTCATTCATTATTCTAGAGAAGTAGGTACTAATGTACTTAGGAGTTATAGCTGCAACTTAGTTCAAAATGGTTCAATCAAGAAAAGAAAGAGAGAAGGTGAAAATAGAGTTGGCAAAATGTGAACAGTTGGTTAACACAGGTATACACTGTATATTCTTTGAAATTTGTGTAGTTTCAAACTTTTTCAAAAAGTTAGGAGAAAGCAGCTGGAGAAGAAATGCACTGAACTGTAAACAGCAGATATGTTTGGGTGGTAGAATTGGTACAGCCATCCTTTTTTCTTTCCACTTTTCAGTGTTTTCAAATTTTTCTTAAGTTGTGTAATTCTTACAGTTTATAGGAAATAATTTTAAGAAATCACTGAGAAGCAATTCACACTGACAGAACTGATCCCAGATTTTCTCCATATTGAAGCTTAAGTATGTTTCTAGTAGCAATGTATTGAAGGAAAAAATTAGAACTTCAGGGAAACACATTGTTTTCTAGCATGTGGCTCCTTGAAAGTGCACAAATTTAACTTTGTGTGCACTACATGTATACCAACAGATAAATCTATGTTTACCCATATTAGATCTAATTCTTATAAAAATTGTTGCTAGTTTATTTTGGAACATATTCTTTGGATTAAGCTAGGCCCAGAAGATAGCTCAAACCTAGACAGACAAAGAAGAGAATTCCCTAATAGAAATAAATAGTATAAGCAAAGGTTTGGAGAAGAAAAGAAGTATAATATATTTGGGAGAACTTTGAAGAAGCTAGTGATACTGAGGTTTATACTGATCATGAACGTTTATACTGGCTTTAAATACCAGAGGAAAAGGACTTGTCTTTATAGAGAATAGAAAGCTATTCAAAGTTTTTGAGTATTAATGTGATATTAAGAAAGTATGTTTTAATAATCACTTACAGATAATAAAACAAATCAGTCACCTCCCCCCCACCAAAAAAAAGTGTAGCTCTGTGTAAAGTCAATTCAAAATGATCACATCTCTTTTCCTGAATATGTTCTTTCTCATTTTCTCTCCCTCTACTTCAGATTTGGTAACAAAGAGGAATACATGGCATTCATGAATGATTTTTTAGAACATGAATGGGGTGGAATGAAGCGCTTTCTTTTGGAGATCTCTAATCCAGACACCATCTCAAACACCCCAGGCTTTGATGGTTACATTGATCTGGGCCGAGAGCTTTCAGTTTTGCATTCCTTACTGTGGGAAGTAGTTTCCCAACTTGATAAGGTAAAGTAGGCTGGAAGGGCAGTGGGAGATGGGAGGTAGAGAACCCCAAGCCACATGAATTCTGGAGAGTGTCTAGGGAGTGATCACATTTGTGCTCTCTGCTAGTTGAAAGCAACTTTTTGACCTAGAAGTCTGGGAGGAAATTGTTATTATTTCTGAGTAAAATATGTGCCCTAACCAACTAGGAAATTCTAGAAAGCCATGAAATTATTAACATTTATTTTAAAGTAGTTACCTTGATTAATGGGGTATATATTTCTATAAATGTGTGTGTATGTTTGCCTAGAAACTAATACCAAGTATTGATGTGTGATGCGTTATTCATGGAGTGTAGAATGAGACCAAACCTCATATAGTAATTTCTAACAAAAGTGTGGACTTAAAAAAATACTGAGACTATCATGTTTAAGTAACTTACCATGAGATTTATTTTATCATGCACGTCAGAGGGTTTAATATAACTTGGTGTCTATAGAGTTATATGGGATCTGGAAATCCTTATTTTTTTCCTCTGCAGATGTGACTTAATATAGAAAATTATCATTTTAATCCTTTATTTTCTCACTATAAGCTAAGAATTATATATCATAAATGTATACCTGTCAATCATTTTCTTTTGGAATTTTGCAGAGGAGTAGAATTTATTATGGAAAACAGTCTAACATATTTTGGCTGGGTTTATCACAATAATTACTTATTGATGTTTTTGTTTGCCACAGGTACTTTATAAGTATCTGTGGTGGTATGTTAGAATAACTTCAGAAAACAAAATTATTTTAATTATTTTTCTGTAATAATTTGTTTTCCTCTATTTCCTATTATCTTTAAAAAATGACACATCGATAAAATAGGGAAGAAGGGAGTAAAACCTTTTAAAAATAAAAAAGACGACTTTCCTAAGGAAATATAAATAGTAGGGTGTCCACTGGTACTAACACATTTGTAAAATAATAAACTTTTTCTTATTCTCATAGACCCATTAGATTTTAAGTTGCAGCTATGCTAAGGGTAAATTCCTTGAATATGAATCTTGGCTCAAGAGAGTCGAACGAGTAAAGACATTCTTCAGATGGCCTTTGTCCTCAACCAAGAGTCTACTGATTGTTGAGGAGACAAGGAAAACCCAGAGACAGCCATATAAGACTACCTAATGGTTAAGGATTCCCATGAGACCCCATGAGAATGAGAATTCTCCAAAGGAAAAAATGATTGAGATGGATAAAGCAAGTTGTAAAAGGTTATTCTTCACTGAATAACTCCATCAGTGGGCTGTGGATACAGTTATAATATCTTGTGAAATCAACCTGGTTTATTCAGGGGCAAAGTCTTTATAACAGGCTTTTCTGTGTAAACACACTTTCTCCTTTTTAATACCTGTTTGGTCCTGGGAACCAGTAGTACCTCTAGACCTATCTCATAGAGTTTACCTGATTTTGCTGTTTAAACAAAAACATTGTCTTGCTGATGCAAATTCAGTTGGCAGTAGGTCAGCGTTCCCAAGGTTAAATGACTAGCAGATGACAGTTATCCACTGTGTGCCCTGCAGTGCTCTGGACCCCTGAATGCATCACCTTCTTGTATGCCGGCATGCATTTCTTTCCTCACATGATCCCTTGTCTTTGGAAGTTTCATCACACTAGCCAGTCCTCTGGTCCTAAAGTCCTTTTTGGTTAGGAGGTGTTTGGTCCTTCCCCTCCCTTCCCCTACCTTGATCTACCAGCCTCCCAAAGATTTAGTTTGCTTTGCATGCCTGTTTTAGTTGGAATGGCAATAGTTTGGTTGTTTTGAGCATGTCTTTTAATTTTTATTTGCATAATCCTAATTTCTATTTCCTTTCTTTCCTCAATGTCTGCTGCATCTTGTTTCGCCTCCTCCATTCATCTCGACGCCATGGTTCTGCTGCTCCATAACAATGCATTATGAACCTGCCACTCCCATACGCAAACACCTACCCTTCCCTCCAACCTCCACCCCTCCATCAATGGCATCGTTGTCCCAAAAACAATCTGTGGTGGATATCGCAATGCTTATTATCCAATTAGGGTGAAAATTCCTTCCTACAGGCGACCGTGGCAAAATTGGGACCTCTCCCTCGTGTTCTTGCTGATATTACCAAATCTCTGACTAATCCTACACCAATACAACAGCAACTGAGACGCTTCACTGAGCATAACTCCAGCCCAAATGTCAGTGGAAGCCTCTCCTCTGGGCTGCAGAAAATATTTGAAGACCCTACTGACAGGTATGAACTTAGGAAAGAACTGGAACTGCTTGCCTCAGAGGGAGATGTTTAGAGATATGTGGGGAAATCTATCAAACTTTCTTGTTGAATTTACAGCTTTAAAGTCATGAGCAGTTGGAAAGAATCTTCTGAGCTAAATCCAATTGTTTGTCATAATAATACACATAATCTAGGATACTTTTTTCCTAAAATGATATTGTACAGTTATATTCAAAAAACTTATTTAAATAAAAAAGCCTGGGCTTCCCTGGTGGCTCAGATGGTAAAGAATCTGCCTGCAATGCAGGAGCCCCAGGTTCGATCCCTGGGTCAGGAAGATCCCCTGGAGAAGAGAATGGCTACTCACTACAGTACTCTTGCCTGGAGAATCCCATGGACAGAGGAGCCTGGCAAGCTACAGTCCATGGGGTCTTAAAGAGTCAGACAGGACTGAGTGACTTAAAAAAACATACGTCCTGCCTAATAGAGGACTAAGGGCTCTATGAAATTGGTATTTTCATGTATTGTAGCACTCAGAGATCTGAGAACCTCAGTTGAAATCAATTTAGAACTGGCAGTATCAGCTGGACAGGTGGATACAATGTTCACGCTTAGACTTTGTTTTCTTTATTGGCAAGACCTGTGCCTGTAGTAGGGATTTATTGGTTGTATACTCAGGGCTTCTGGAAGGGTTAGACAGAACTAATTAACTATGAATTGGAATATCTCAGACAGGTTAACTAGGAAATGATTGGAATTCTAGTAAAAATCTTAAGATGGGGATGGAGGTGGTCTACGCAGTGTTATCCCCCACCTTTGGAGAAAAACTGAAAATGTTGGATCTTATTCTGAGTATTGTGATGATGAAATCTGGGCTTAGAAACCAGTAAGTAAGGCTCCCCGGGCCTGTGAGCTTTCTGGGGAGTTTATATGCCAGAGCTGAGGAAATCTTAACTGTTAAATTTGCCTCAGGAGTGATGAAGGGTCCTTTCCTTTTTCACAGTGATTTGCACAAACTAAAATCCCCAAGCCAGGACAACACGGACAGTTATTTCAGAGGGAAGACATTATTGCTGGTCCAGCAAGCCTCCTCCCAGAGCATGACTTACTCGGAAAAGGATGAAAAGGAAAGTAGCCTCCCCAATGGCCGCAGCATCTCCCTCATGGACCTTCAGGAGACGCACGCCGCCCAAGCGGAGCATGCGCCGGTGATGCTCGACGTGCCCATGCGCTTGACCGGAAGCCAGCTCTCCATAACTCAGGTGGCCAGCATCAAGCAACTGCGGGAGACCCAGAGCACCCCCCAGAGTGCACCCCAAGTGCGAAGGCCCCTGCACCCAGCCTTGAACCAGCCAGGCAGCCTCCAGCCCCTGTCCTTCCAGAACCCTGTCTATCACCTCAGTAACCCCATTCCCGCCATGCCAAAGGCCTCTGTGGACTCCAGTTTGGAGAACCTAAGCACTGCCAGTTCCAGGAGCCAAAGTAACAGTGAAGACTTCAAACTCAGCGGACCCAGCAACAGCAGCATGGAGGACTTCACCAAACGGAGCACGCAGAGTGAGGACTTCTCCCGGCGCCACACCGTGCCCGACAGACACATACCTCTCGCCCTGCCGCGGCAAAACAGCACGGGGCAGACCCAGCTCCGGAAGATGGACCCGGCGGGGCTGGGCGCCAGAGCCAAAGCCCCGCCGTCCCTGCCGCACAGCGCTTCCCTGCGGAGCACCGGGAGCATGTCGGTGGCGTCGGCGGCCCTGGTGGCCGAGCCCCTGCAGAATGGGAGCCGGTCCCGGCAGCAGTCCTCTTCCTCCAGAGAGAGCCCGGTCCCCAAAGTGAGAGCCATCCAGAGGCAGCAGACCCAGCAGGTAGGGGCGAGCTCCGAGCGGGACTGCCTGCCGCTTGGTCCCGCTGTGTCCTCGGTTCTCTGTCCTTACATCACTGGGAAATGCAGTCGCTAACAGGGTTTCCGCTTAAAACCGTCTTCTGCAACCTGCTAATGGAAAGAGGAAATGAAAAGTTTGGGAGGTTTCTGGCTAGGTGAGGCAGCAGAATGTAGCCTGACTCAACACCCAGGCGCGGGGGCACCTTTCCATCTCTTCAAGCAGCTGAGCTACCTCAGTACCGAGCACAGATCTGTGATGCTGGGTGAATGGTTAGAAACTTAAGACATGAAATCTACAGGCCGGATCAACTAGGATGTATTTTGGGAATCTGCACATTAATCCTCCTTATTTTTTCCCCTTAAGTTTCCAAACTAAAGTTTTGCATTCTGAGCCAAGAGTTTGATATACCTACTCTCTACTCCACACCCCAGTTCCCTCTGGAAATAGCAAGTCCTATGTGCCTTTTCCTGAAAATGAGTAGAAAAATAAACTGAACACCTGTAGAGGCAAGGTAAAGGAGAGAGGTCAAAAGATAGAAACACAGGTGGTTGACAAGTATTCACTAAATGGTTATGTAAATCTGTTCTTTTTCTGTTTACATGGACAAGCCCAGCTAGGATCACACCTAAGCTTAATATAAGATTATCAGACATTTTTCTTCACAAATAAGAAAGGTTTCTCAAGAATTTAATCATTTCTTCCTGACATATTACATTTTGAGGCACCTAGACATATTTTGCTCTCAAAATAAACTAAGAGTGCATATATACATATCTTACTTTCATCTAAAAAAGAACCTTTTCCTAAAAGCTTTGTTGAATTCTTTTTTTTTTTAACTAATCATTAAACAAGTGATTAAACAAGTTCTATGACAAATCCTTTGGTCAGCAGAATCACTGGTCAGAGGAGACTGCAATGAAACACCAATGTATCTCTTTAATGTAATTGCATTTTTATAGATAGGCATTTACTAATTTGGCTCTTTCTGCCTCCTCTGTGCAGTAGTCAGAGCCCTTGCCGCTACTTTGATAATTATTGTTGTTTTTTTTTTAAAAAATTAGAATGTTTATAGAATCCTTGGATACAAAAGCAGAAGAAGGGGTGAAAAACATAGGCAGATTCTGGTAGCCAAGTTTCTGGGCAAGACCTCCTAGTTGGTCAGTTCTTTTCTGAGAAATGCTTTTTCTTCAGTCTTAAATTTTTCATATTTTTTTTGTTATATTTCCCAAAATTTCATCAATTCATTTGATTAAATGCACATTTTCATTTAAAGAAAAGGGAAAAAAATTATACTATATAAATTTACATGAAGAGTATATTATATAATTTTTTCCTTTTCTTTGAATGAAAATGCTTTTCTATATACCTTTTTTATGTATATTTATATTATATATATATTTAATTTGTGTTAGGAAGCTATCAGTCTTTCACATCTTTATTGTGAATAAGTTTCCACACTTACTTTTATGCTAGCTTCTAGTTGAGATCAGCCCCTTTCAGACAACTGAAGTGTTTATTGAGAGGAAAAGAGGAAAGTAATTTTAGAGATGGAATACTGTGTAGAGGCAAGTGTCTCTTTAAGTGCAACATGAAGGCCCTGAAGATGAGATCAGGAGTAGAGAAGACTATCAGATTGGCAGAGAGGGGCAAGACAGGGCAGAGAGCCCTCTGCCTACTTTTCAAAGTTGCACTTAGTTCAAACCCTAGACAGAAAAGAAGAATGCTTACCCTTCCCTGCTTTATCATATTGTCCTCGATTCCCAGGATCCATGATTCAGACTGACTATTTATAGATATTGTAAATTAAATAGCTTTTTGTGTGACCACCTGAAACTGACTGTCATTTATAATATCTCCGCTATATGGAGATTTAACACCTATCATATAAGCACTACATGATTCTATGTGGGGATAGAAAACTGTCCAGATGGATGGAAGGTAGGAAGTGCAAATGGTCTTCAGACACAAATTAAAATGTTTTCTAGCCGTAGCCACTAATGAGCTTGGGAACGTCTCTGTTACATTGGCGTGAAATGGGGCGTAGCCACTCAAGATGCCCCAGCACAACTTTAAATATTCATCTCTGGTTGTGCCTTTGCTGGTAATGCTAGTGTCATATCAGTTAAACTGGAAATCACTGTATTTTGATTGCTCAAATTTCTGTTTTTTTTCCTAACACTGACTTTTTCTATACAGATGGTTTATTCTTTCAAGCTTATGCTGTTGTTGTTTTTTGTTTCCTTTTCTTTCTTGCTTGCTTTTCTCATCTCATTCCCATCAAACCTCTGATGTTGCATCTAATCAGCACATTTTTTCCATAAATTCCTTTACATATTTTAATTGCAAATTATTATGCTGGAGAATTCTTCTCTCCCCCAGTACTAGAGGATTTCTTTGTGGGGATTGTTCTACAGGCATTTATACTTATTGGAGGCTTTGTCCCATGCAAATTCCATTTGTATCTTGGCACCAAGTTGTGGCCATTGTTGACAATGTAACTAGCTTCAGTCTTTCTCCATCCACTGAGTAGGAAGTTGAACTATCTACAGAGAAGGAATATTTTAGGAAGCCATCTTTTAATTTTTTGACCCTTTTTGACTTTTTAATAATTTTCCTCTTCATCTTTTTTGATCTGTCATGTACTCTGTGTGCATAATAGACTTTATTTACAATATATGAGTTGTACAGATACAGTATGTTACCTAACCTTAGAAATTCAAATTTGAAGATGCTTTTTAACTAGGTATTTGCCAAGTCTATTAGAATGATGCTACAGTTTTCACTTTGGGATTTGTTGAACCCTTTCCTAACCAACCTTTTCTAGGATTCTCAGAGTTTACTGATTTAGTCGGCCCTTTCTTTGGTGTTGATAGCAAAAATAGCCTTCATTTTTGGGAACCTGATTATTTCAGATTAGGGAGAAGCTGAAAGTAACACATCTTCTTTATGTCTAGTAACTAAACAAGGAACTGGCCTATTCTCAGTCAGTCTCAAGCATAGCCAGGCTAGCTAAGATCAATGGAAACTGCTTTCTCAGGCCCTTTCTGCCCTAAAACAAAATTGTTTTTCCCAGAGACACACTAAATAAGCTCTATCTCAGAAGGATGATATTCCTGTTAGGAATCCCTGCTCCTTTTCATTTTGTCTTTTTCATCTTTCATGATCACTGTTGAACGTCAGTGGAGAAAATGTTCTTCTGAAGGCTACAGCTAAGCAATTTATCAATCTCTCTTCTCAATTTGTTTGACTGTAAACTAGAGGAAATAAATTTTGTTATCTTATAAAGGAGATGGAACAATCTCTGAGGAAAAGCCCTTTGATGTACTTCCAAAGGATTGGAGGAAAAACATAAAGTAGCTTTCTCCTAGTGATAAATTGTACTTTGGTATGAATTCTAAAGAAAATCCAAAGTAATAGTAAATGGATGATATTTTATTGAGCATCCATTGCACAATAACATAGTCATTACCATTCAAAAAAAAAAAATGTTGTGACATATGGTGCCATGCTTCAAGGGTTGAGAGTCTAATTAAGAAATAAGACCAGCATTCATTAAGACCAGTAGAATAAATATAAAAGACAGTATTTAGTTCTTTCATATGAAGAATATTATAATAAAAAATAATTTTTAAATAAAAATCACCTCCATTGTCTTCCAGTATAGATAACTATTTCTTATTTGTTCAGTATTAGTTTTCTGTTTTTATAATCAGTCAGTTCAGTCGCTCAGTGTCCGACTCTTTGCAACCCCATGGACTGCAGCACACCAGGCTTCCATATCCATCACCAACTCCTGGAGCTTGCTCAAACTCGTTGCCATCCAACCATCTCATCCTCTGTTGTTCCCTTCTGCTCCTGCCTTCAGTCTTTTCCAGCATCAGGGTCTTTTTCAGTGAGTCAGTTCTTCGCATCAGATGGCCAAAGTATTGGAGCTTCAGCTTCAGCATCAGTCCTTCCAGTGAATATTCAGGACTGATTTCCTTTAGAATTGACTGGTTTGATCTCCTTGCAGAGATTTAGTTAGCCCTTTCTAGGTTTTATCATAAATACAAGGAATAGTTATATTAGTCTAATTTAGTTTTTCAAAACTTACTGACCACCTACCATATGCCATTGGACATCCCAGGTGGTGCTAGTAAAGAATCCACCTGCCAATGCAGGAGACGTAAGAGATGCAGGTTTGATCCCTGGGAAGAGTCCCTGGAGGAGGGCATGGCTACCCACTCCAGTATTCTTGCCTAGAGAATACCATGGACAGAGGAGCCTGGTGGGCTACAGTTCATAGAATCACAAAGAGTTGGACACGACTGAAGCGACTTAGCATGCATGCACCATAGGCCATGCAAAGTGCTAGGAATATATATTAGGAATTGGTTGAAAAACAGATTCAACCAGTAAAATAGGAATAGGTTAAAATGCCCAGTTCCCATTGTACACTCTTATAATTCACTGGACATAGTGCCTTTGGTGATATGGTAGCTACCACCAGCACCAGTGAAATGAACTAACTCTTGCTTTTACAACTTCTCACTTTACAGTTCATGCCCGGATTGCCTAAGGAGTTGTTTTCAATATGCTTCTAGGGGCTAAAGATCTCTGCTTAGTATGTTCTTAGGGATACTATTAGTTTGTAGTGCATTTATTGGCGCTCATTAATTAGTTACTTTAACAAATCTCAGGGAAAGAAAGTTCTTTCAAGCAACATAGTGTTAACTATAAAGCAAAAAGCTATTGAATTAGCTTTCTTGAAGTTATAAATTACAAATAGTAGAGTTACTCATTTTAGCAACTACTTTATCTCAAGCAGCAGTTGAATAGAAAATCCTGGTTTCACAGAAAAGCAGCTTTGCTGTACTTTATGTAGTCAAGTGATAAGATTATGAAATTAAAAAGGCATTTGTCTCCTCTAAGTATTGACTTGCTATTAATTTTTAAAGACTCAGAACCATAATATTTTGCCTTTCGGTGTACATATGTCAAGTAAAACCTAAACCCCTTGTTAAACTTTTTTTTCTCTGGCAATACTGTGTGTGTGTGTGAAGTAACTTGTGGTTTACAAACTGCTTTTATATGCTATCTCATTTGCTTCTCATAATAACTTTTGAAATAGATAGTTATTACCTATTTTAATATAAATGAATTCTATAGATCAGTGTTACCAAAGTGTGGTACTCAAAATTATTTAAGTATACAAGGTATTTAATTAATCATGTAATTATTTTAATGTATATTAGAAAAATTTGACTATTAATATAAATTATTTATAAATATATATAAAACATCAGACTCATGATTTTACTGATAATATTGCTTATCTAACTCTAAAGGGTTGTTTTATTATTTATTATAGTAAATAATATGTCAGTTATAATGTGGTTATGACAAAGATAATGAGAATGATACAAAAATTAATGAAGTATAAGAAGCATGCCTACCACAGTGGAGATGAAGGTAGACTTTGAGAACCGAGGGTACTGAAGTTTAAGACATGTTTATGTTTTCTTGACACAGTGGAGAAAATGGCTTTAAAGAAGGAATTTCTAGAAGTTCATTTCCAGTTGCTTATGTGTACCTCAGGCATGAAGCCATTTTTATAGATGCATATACATAATCTTTATAAATCAACCAAACCAGGTTCTTCTTCAAATCTTTAAGAAATACCTTCATACTTTTTAAGATTTTACTTATATCTGTTTCTGACTGCACGGGGTCTGCATTGCTGGGTGCAGGCTTTCTCTAGTTGCAGCAAACAGGTGCTGCTGTCTAGTGGCAGTGCTCAGGCTTCTCATTGCTGTGCTCCTCTTGTGGAGCACGGGCCCTGGAGCGCTTGAGCTCAGTAGTTGTGGCTCACGGGCTTAGTCACCCCACGGCCTGTGGGATCCTCCCCGACCAGAGACTGAGCCTGGGTCCCCTGCTTTGGCAGGTGGATTCTTAACCACTGGATCACCAACGGAAGGAAGTCCCTCCTACGACTTTTGTATGAATATTTTTAAGTCTCCCCAAATAACCTTTTTGCCTTTGCATCTACTCTTTTTTCATCTGCTCTTTCTAAACCTCAAAGTGATCAAAATACCCCTTATTTTTAAATATCTATATATTTAGAGTTTAACCAGGTTTTATTCCAGAACAAGATAAAGATTCTTAAGGCTTATAGCTCTGCATGAGAGAGGAAATTCCCTTCCAATTATTTATAGAGTATTGCTCCTCAAAATAGAAATTTATTTTAATTATAAAAAGGCTAATTCACAGAAAATGCTTTTTTCTATCTTTTTCTCAGAAAAGCTAGAGAAAAAGAATTTGTTGTCTATGTCCAACATTGTTTAGGAAGGAAGCACTAGTGTTCAGTCATTATTGTTTAGTCACTAAGTCATGTCTGACTCTTTGCAGCCCCATGGACTGTAGCATGCCAGGCTTCTCTGCCCATGGGATTTCCTACCCCAGGGGATCTTCCCGACCCAGAGATCGAGCCGCCCACATCTCCTACAGTGCCGGAGGAGTGTTTACCTCTGAGCCACCAGGGAAAACCTGGTGGCTAATACAATTTGTCATATCCAGTGCCAGTTTTCTAAGATAAATATAGTAATAACATCTAAGTTCTACAGTACTTAGAATTTCCAGTAGTTTCCAAAGAATTTTTAGATACATTGTTTTATTCAACCCTTGGAACTCCAGGGAGATGCTCAGGATGGGTAGTGATGGTGGTGGTAATTCTACTCAATAGATTTGGAAAATATTTAAGAGATTAAGGAACAGGGTAAGGGGTAGAGTTGCTACTCAAGGCCAGAATTCTTTTCATCCTGCATCCTTTTCTGTTGCCCTTACAAAAGGGCAATTTATCTGGCTATCCTAACTAGATAAAAATATCCCTTGGACTAGGCTGATATCCATTGTTGTGATGCTATATTCATCAAGAAACTTTCTGGTAAAATATGGACTTATGGATTGTAACCCATCAAGAAGTCAGTGCTCTATAAAAATGACCAATATCAAAACACCAGAATCGAAAATTGTTTTTTTCTCTCTCCCTAAATGGCTGATGTTAAAATTAAGAATTTGGCTTTCCGATATATAAATCGGTTAGCTACCTTGTGAGTTGTTTAGCATTAAACGGTTCCTTGGTTCCTGAGCATTCCTGGTTAAACAGGTGTTTCCTCACCCAAGCAATCAACCATCAAGTCACATTTTCTTTCTCTCCTCTGTCAACACTGTAATTTCATTAGGTAATGACCTAATGAAACCACTGGACTAATTAACAATTTTAAGGCCTTGGCTTTTCCTCTTTGGGGGTGGAGGGTGGTGGTGTGGGGAGGCAGATTCTTAGAAGTGATTTCTGTTTACAGTGTTTCTGAATATTTATTCTTATACCAATGGATGTCCTCTTCTCTCACCCCCAGCCCTGGCAGTAATAAAATATTCTTTAGAACTGAGAGCATTTATCAGAAGACAGGGATCACAGTTCTGCCTTCCAAGAACAGCTGTCTCTGTGAAGCGTGGCTGTGGATGTGCTCTGTGGGAAATGCTGACAGGTTTTTCTGATGCAGGTTCAGTCACCAGTGGACTCCGCCACAATGTCCCCAGTCGAGAGGACAGCAGCCTGGGTTCTGAACAATGGGCAGTATGAAGAGGATGTGGAAGAAACGGAGCAAAATCAGGATGAAGCCAAGCGTGCTGAGAAGGTAGGGTGTAGTCTGCATAGACCACCCACAGGGTCATCTAGCCAAGAAAGTGATCTTCCCAACTTCAGCTTCACCTCTTATGTTAACCCTTATATGCATATTTGTGTATATTATTCCAGTAGTGAAAATATGTGAAAATATGCAGAGATGTCCATCAAGTTGACATCAAGCTGTCCTGCAAGGGGAGAATGCATTCTAATATATATATATTTTTTTCATATGGGTTGCCTGAATTTCAAGAAAACTCTGCTATTCATTTCTAGTCATTTTAGATGAATATTTAGTGTTTCTGTATAACTAAACACATCCAAAATTACCCTTGGACTAGACCTCCTTTCTATAACGTTGTAATGATTTTGCCCTTTTTTGTTTTCTTTTCACTTTTTCTAGATAAAGAATTTGTGATGCTATAGATGATTTTTAAAAGATATCAACATCAAAAAAAAAACTGAAAAAAAGACATTAACTATTGCTTCAGTTTTGTTTCATTTTGTTAAGAAAAGTTGACATGAAGAAAAAGGATTATGACACAAGAACCTTGACATCATGTACAGCGTTATCTCATTTAATTAACCAGACAACTAGCTTCTGTTTATTCATCAGCATAATCCTAAAAGCTATGCTTATTGATGCAGTCTGCCTCTTCAAACTGTGTAAGAACTGTCATCTTTGACTTTCTGGATTAATAAGCATAGGTTAGGACCATGACGTTGGATAAGCAGAAGCTAATTGTCCAGTTGTTGATTAAATGAGATATGACGTGAAAATACATTGCATTTTACAAAGCAACATATAGGTTTATCATTAATGACTAACAAATGTAAGTAGACCATATACAAGAAAACTTAATGCTTCTTACCTCATCCAGAAATTTGACATTCCAGTTACTCAAACCCCAACCACAGCAGCTTCAATACAAGAAAGGACCAGGTAACCAATTGAATTATATGAAACTTTAGTGAGAGTTTGTTATATAAAACTTTGTTGAGAAAACAGGCATATATATGTGTTCCAACAAGCAGTGGCAAATTGGGCAGATGAACAACATCATAAAAATGGGCCAAGAGGCAGTGTTAATCAGCCCCAGAGAACACGTAGGCCTTTTGCTTAGAGCCTGTGACCTGAGTGTTTTGCAATTCCATGGACAGGGAGAAAGCAGCAATAATGTATTGTGCTATAAAAGTATCTATTGATTTAGATACTTTTATACTAAATCACTAACGTGACAGCACTTTCTTGTCACTATAGAAGTGCTGCTTGCTCTTTAAAGGTCTGATTCTAAGGGTGAAAGAATGGCAATCTGATGAGTCAAGCCATGTCAGAGATCCTACAACACAGGAGATGCTACAGATATCTTTCTCTTGTAGATAGCTGGCTTTTGGCTTATTTTAAGCTTCTAAGTGCCTGCCTGGCCTTTTTTTTTTTTTCCTGTTCCCATTGGATGCCATCACAGATTGGATGTGGCTTGCAGCAACCTCTAGTTTAATGTGGAAAATGATATATAAATATATAGATTTAGAATGCTGAGTTAAGATGTCATTTTAGGAGGCAGACAGGAGGTAATGGTATCCCCATTACCATATATGCCTGGGGATCATTTTGAAGGGTATCAGCAGCCCATTGAAAGGCCGTTCGGACAGCATCCAGCTACACTGCTTAGGGTTTGATAAAAAAATCAGTCACTGACATCTAAAACCAGGGTAACTCTAGTTTTTCTCTCCTTGTCTTTGGCACCTCTTCTCCTCTGCTCTCCTTAGTAGCTCAGATGGTAAAGAATCTGCCTGAAGTGCCGGAGACGTGGGTTTGATCCTTGGGGTTGGGAAGATCCCCTGGAGAAGGAAATGGTAACCCACTCTAGCACTCTTGCCTGCAGAGTCCCATGGACAGAGAGGCCTGGCGGGCCGCAGTCCATGGGCTCGCAGAATCAGACACGACTGAGCGACTAACGCTTTCACCTTTCTTTCTCCTCTGCTGTAGTACGAACAGGAAATCATCAAACTGAAGGAGCGCCTGCGAGTGTCGAGCCGGCGACTCGAGGAGTATGAGCGCCGGTTGCTAGTGCAGGAGCAGCAGATGCAGAAACTGCTGCTGGAGTACAAGGCCCGGCTGGAGGACAGCGAGGAGCGGCTGCGCAGGCAGCAGGAGGAGAAGGACAGCCAGATGAAGAGCATCATCAGCAGGTCAGAGGCCGCCTGGCAGCCGACATGGGCTGGCTCGGGACACAAAGGGGTGGATGATGGCTGGTGGATTCTAAAGCAAGCACTGCATGGCCTCCGTGATGCTCTGTACAAGGGTGAAGGCTGGCTGTATCTCTTACACTTTTCCACATGTGAGATCTTAGTGCACTTCCTTTGAGGATAGAGGTAGCCAAATTTCCTTTAGCTGTAACAGAAACAGTTAAAACTTAGTGACTGACTTAAGAGGTCTTATAACAAAACTGAATTTTAAAAGTGTCAGCATCCAATGTCCGAGACTAATTTAGATTTTTACGAGTCCAGAGAGGTCTAACAAGACACTGGATGTCTTTAGGGCTGGAGAATCAAGGCAGAGGGCCAAGGACGTCCAAGGAAGACCAAACAAGGGGGGCAGTTTTACCAAACAGTGCATAGCGCTGACCGTGGGCCAGGCACTTTTCTAAGCACTTTACAAATAAAATGTATTTAATCTGTTACTAATAATTTGTTTAATGCCAACTTCTGAGGTCAGCATTATTATTATTATTATTCTCTTACAAATAAAGAAACAGGCAACAAATTCATTAAGTCACTTGCCCAAGGTCACTTAGTGGCGCAACTGGGATTTGAAGCCAGGTAGTCAAGCCCTAGCTTGATGCTCACAACCACTGTGCTTCAAGGTTGTTAAGTACCATAGGCAGGTCAAAAAAAGTCTGTTGTTTTAGCAGCACAGAAGGATTTAGTAGTCTTAGTGAGAGCCCTTCCATGGAGTTAAACATCAGGGGTTAAGGTATGAAATACATGAGAAAAAAAGTAGACCTACTATGTATAGAGTACACTTAGAGGACATTTAGCTATTCAAGGGAAAGAAAGATCAGCTGTCACAAAGTAATGAGATTAAGAGAGGGTTTGATTTGTGTCAGCAGATTTGCTATTTTAAAATGAAATAAATTGTGCTGAGGAAACGATCTGATAGAAGAGAGGGAGATAATGATGGTGAGAGTGCAGAGGAGATGGAAACATGTGGGATCCAATCCCAGGAGAGAAGTCAGCTCTGAACGTCTTCTCCCAAGGCAGTCAAGAAGACAGGGCCTAGTGCAGATCTTGCACTAGGAAGGAGTGGCGACACTGAGCTCTCCTGAGTGTGGGTGTCTTGTTCTGTGTGTTAGCCTGCTCGCTCCTTGAAGATGTTGGTCTCTCCTTCTCACCCCGTTCTAGGCTCATGGCTGTGGAAGAGGAACTGAAGAAGGATCATGCTGAGATGCAGGCAGTTATTGATGCAAAGCAAAAAATAATCGATGCACAGGTAAGCAGGTTCTCAAGTCTAGTGGAAGTGACTGGTTTATCGTAACTGTTATCTCCCAACTTCCCATCCCTTGCAAATACCAAGGCATATAACAGAAAACGGATCATTGGAAAGTTCTCGGCATTACCTTTCAAAGGCTTTTTTTAAATGTTTCTTTGCAACCTCTATGACCTTTTCCGTCCTTTACTGGTGACTATTCCGGTAACCCAGAAAAGTTTTAGCGTGCTTTAGTACAGGTGCTCAACAAATCTCAACCTGGTGCATGACGGGGTTTACTTCTTTCCTTCTGGAAAGGAGGGCATTCTCTCAGGGGGGCACCTGTGAAAAGTCCACTGCATGTGTCTGGCTTGTGACCTCCACTGACCATTGCTTGGCTATGACGTTCACGGTCTCGTCAGTCACGTCCACTGTGCCATCAGCCTCTGGCCTCAAACAGTAGTTGAGCTTCAGGGGAAAGACAGGGCTGCAGAAGGTACCCCGCCTTGTTATTCTTTTGGTTCTGGGACAGGCATCTGTGCCTGGGGTTCACTTGGCCACCCTTCTCCACTGGTGCTGTGCTTGGAGAGCCTCTTACAGTTGATGAGATCAGAACCTGGGTGTCTGCTCCCTGTAGCTTCTACCTGTGATGCTAACGACACGATGATGGCCAGGGGCTCCTCACAGGTTCTCAGATCAAAACCCAGGAAGTGTTTCTAAATGCCTTTTCATCTTTCCAGTGCAAAACATGGTTGTATTTCTTAGAATGAAACAAATAACAAGAGGCAAGTGCCGTTTGGATGTGGCTGATCTGGCCACTGAATATATCCCCTCTCTAAAGACCACCCAGCCAGGCTTGCGTTTCTCACCCTCAAGTATCATATTGTTTCTGTAAGGCCTGAAATAAAAATGGGAGCAAGGCCTTTATATGTCCTATTTTCTTCTCGCCTTCTCAGCCAGTAGTCAGTCTGCCAGTAGTCAGTCTATGGCAGAGGCCCCCAGTATTCTTAAACACACATTCCATTCCCACTCTGCTTTCCTGACAGAGCTAATGTGGGATGGGATACATTTTCCAAAGGAATAGGAAGTGAGGCTGAAAGCACCACCGTGGAAAGGATGCGTCCTGGTCCTCGTACTCCCTATAAGCACGAGACCCAGAAGTCAAGTGCGAGTTCCGGTCTCTTACCAGCACAGTTCTCAGAATAATTTGGACCCTTGAACTCTAGTTTCCAGATATTTAGACCTCCTAAGAATCAGAAGAGGGTTCTTAGTTGGCCCTTTCTTTAAGTGTATCCCCAGGGTGGATGACAGAGAAGGAAGGGTTGCAGAGGCAAGGCTATCTAGACAGGCATTCATCCAAGAGGCTTAAGAGAAACAGCCTGGGTAAAGAGAGTTTAATCAGGAAAACTAGTGTTGGTAAGTGTTCACTTGGGATTTTCAACATGAGGAGAGTTCTGTGAATAACTACACCCAAGGAGATTTTAGTTCTAATGCAATAATACAGATTGTTTTAATAATTTCCGCTGGTCTAAAACTGTGGCAACCTTAGCAGAGGGAGCGTGGGGGTGGCCCACTCATGGCCGTGTGCATACAGTCCGATTTCTTAGTTGCCTGTTGAGGCAGCCTCATCATTAGCTTCTGAAGATTTCTATCCTACCCTGCCCCTGATTTTGGCTTCTAGGGTAAGATGGCTGGACATGAAGCAGGAGTCATAGGCATAGAAGGTGAAAGCAAAGGAGGGAAACAGATTCACCAGGGCTCAAAAGCTTTGGGAAGTAAGGACCTTCTCTCAGTTAACAGGAGGGTGTCACCATTCCAGAATGGGAGAACTGTTATCCTCAAAGCACTGGTCGATGTCAGATTTGTAGTCTGGCTGAACTAAACAATAGTTTGGGTCCATACCTCAAGGCAATGGTTTTCAAATGGTTTGATTCTATGGACTGTTTTGGTAGAACCAGAGGCACCTTCCATAGATCCCTTTCCAGCTGCTCCCACTGACCACTCTCTCAGCTCATAGATCAGATCACGTCCAGGTTAGCTAAATATCATAAATCACACTTTCAAACACAGGCATTACTGTACAGGAAATTTTAAGAGGAGGCTCACTTTGGATCCCTAAAGCACACTTGAAGAATCCATTAGACCACATTTTGAAAACCATCGCATGATGCCCAGCACAGATGATAAACACTAAAGCTAGCTTTTTCAAAAATTATAATCCCCTTAAAAGGAAGGGGATTCCCAATTCCAGCTGCTGTCTCACTAACACATTAAAAATCTTTTTCTAGCAAAAGACTGAAAATCCTTTGGTGTCCTTTGTCACAAATGCCTTTTCCTCTGAAAGAATAAGTAACTTAATATCTTAAGTGTTTGATGGAGCAGAGCAACCCTTCTGGCATCATTTGATAGAATGAGGACATGTTTGGGGGTGAAAGCTTCCCAGCAAGGTAACCCACACTTCCATGCCCCTGAAATCTGCCTTGGTGCCACTGGCAGTTAAAAAATATTTCTGAAGTGAATTGCTTTCCTTATACTAGCATCAGGCCCAATACTTCCCAAAACAGGACAAGACAGGTACCCACTGAACAGGTTTCCATCTCTCTCAGCAGCCATGTGCCCCTCCAGACCAGGCTTGTCCCTGAATTCAGCTTCTTCATCTCCTAGAGTCAGTTCATGCTCCAAGGCACCCCCTGGGGTCAGCCACTTTCTAACTGGAACTGGGAGATGATGAGTATTCCCGTAGTGACCCTGTCCTAGGAGATGGAAATCCTGATGATGGTACTAAGAGGTCATTTCTTAAAACAGGGGCCTTTCACCCCAACCTCCCCCCTGCTCCAGGGATCTCTCCAGGTGACTCAAATGGAGAACAGAGAAGGGCATCCTAGGAGAAGCGAGCAGCTGCCTAGTTACTGTTGCAAGTGATATCTCCACTGTGTTAAATTACAGGTCATAAATGGAGATGAGATTATGCAAACAGGCAAGTAACCCCGTCCGTCCGTTCTCTAGCTGAGCAGTTCCCAGCCCTGGCCCCGTGCACTGGCCTCCTACACATTCCAGCTCCTGCACTCCCCACACTCAAAGCCCTTCCTGTCAGGCCGGAACTAGATTGCTCTGCCGTTCACGCCAGGCAGAATGAAAATGTCAAGGCACCTTTTGCCAACTGAACTTGACTTTCAGAAGTCCCTGTTTGATTTTTTTGTTTGTTTGTTTTACTTTGAAATGTTGGTACTTGGGGGGAAGTTACAAAAGGAAGTTTGTCCACTTGGAAGTTTTCAACTGTTGAGTAAAAGGGTTGCTTGACTTTAGTTGTTACTCTTGCAGGAAATAAATAAATACAGCCATTCTTAGCCTTCTTTTTGACCCTTTAAGAGTCAAATAATTTTTCATGAATGCCTCATTTCTTTGGGTCAACCCTAGAGAATCCTTTATTCCTTAGAAGTGGGACATTTTAGTTTATCCTAATACTGAAATACCTTCTTTTTTAAATCATTTTGAGATATTACCAGTCTTTCTGCTTAAAGATCATTTCTAACCATAGTAGGAGGAACATCATACCTGGTTCCCACCCCCTTTTCCCTGGTAGTCACTGGCCAACCCTTACTTATTGACTTTTAAAAGATCTAAACTTGTTACCTCAGTAAACTCCATTGGCTGTAATTTTTTTTAATTATTATCTTTTTAAAAGCCTTGTAGTTCTTTCTTTCTTTTGAGTTTTGTTTATCCTTAAAACAAGTTACCTTCCCAGATTATAAATCTTATGCTAGATTTGTGGTTAATTAAAAATGCTGATTTATATATATATATATATATATATATATATATATATATATCTTACCCCCTGAGTTCTCTATCAGGGAAAGGAAAAAGAATTTAATGATATTAACAAGTGTGAGCTATTTTTTTTTCATACTTTTGAAACTGTGACCACCAGCTCTGTTCCATATAGATTCCCACCCCACCCCCAAAAGCAGAAGATTAAAGGGAAGTCCTCCCTGATGCTACTGTTGTATTGGGTTGGCCATAAAGTTCATTTGAATTTTTTGCCCAACCCAACATATGCTTTCTCCCTAAGTGTCCCCCCAGGGCAGTGGTCTTCCCTCTGCATCTCGGGCGGCATGTTTCCCAGCAGAGCAGTACCCCTCACAGCTCTGGGGAGCTACTCCTGTCACAGCAAGGAATAGCATCCATCACGTGGACATTTGTGTGTCCTCTGTAACCCTGACCGTGGCTCTCCTTACCGTGCTTTTCCCTGAGTAAATGAAAACAATCCCTGGGTAGGGAACCTGTTTTTGGCTCTGTGGGGGGTTGTTCCTCACATGTTGTTTTTTTTTTTTTTTTTTTTAGTAAGTTGTTTTCTGAAAAATGGCAACTTCATGTAGGAAAGGTTCTAGAATGATTTACCTAGCTGCTGAAGCTAAGATTAGGATTTCTCACCTAGTCTTTGCAAAACTAATACTATTTTGATGGGATGATTTTTATTTTATTTTTTTTTAATTTAGATGAGTCTGCTTTTTCTCTGATTGCCATTTTGTTCCTTCATTTTTTTCTCTTTTTTTTATGCGTGTATTCAACAGTCTTTGGTTCCAAGATAATTGGTTCTAAGGCTTTTTTTTTTTTCTTTCTGAGATTCAAAAGTAAAATGAAAGCAGTCTTCCTTATTGGGTAGCTTTCCTGGAGTACCTCTGAGCTGGAATGAGTCTAGGAGCTTGTGTTCTCTGTTTGTTTCCATGTGTTATGTTTTCGGCATCCCCGTCCGGCCACATCTCCCTTCCCACATTCAAATAACCCCTTGGTCTAGCTTTTGGCTGCTCCCCCTCGCTGTCACACCCTCACTTTGTCGGCGACTATAAACTGCCCCCATGTCTTGTTTCAGTTTTGAGCGCCATGTGAAATCCTTCCACATGTGACTGGTGCCCCCTTTGGGGGCTAAGAACCCATAGATCACACGCACTTCTCCTCTGTGAAATGAAACCTCTGGTGCTTCTTTCTTTGCCACCTAAATCCCGTGTTTAAGTTTTGACCCAAAGCACGTAATACCGCAAGGCAGCTTGACACCTCTGTCTCATAGTCTTATTAACACACGGTGTCATTTTTATGTGATGTCTTAGGGCCCCAAGGGATGATGAGTAACAAATCCTGCAATGCTGAAAGGGGAAAAAGAAACACAATCCCATTGGGCCCAGGGGAAGCTGGCCCGACTCGGGTGCAGAAAGAGGCAGAGACGTTCCATTTGTCTGGGAAGCATCATGTGCACTGCTGTTTGATAGAAAGCATTAGCACAGTCATTTGGTAGAGCATCACGGCGCAGCTGCCCACATGGAGCCAGAATAAAGCCCCGTTTGGTGTGTTGTAGGAAAAGCGGATCGTGTCGCTGGACTCGGCCAACACCAGACTGATGAGCGCGCTGACCCAGGTGAAGGAACGCTACAGCATGCAGGTCCGAAATGGCATCTCCCCCACCAACCCCACCAAGCTTTCCATCACGGAGAATGGTGAATTCAAAAACAGCAGCTGCTGACAGCCGGGCCTCACAAATAGACAGACTGCGGGAGGAGACAGAAGGAACCGTCCCCACTCTCCTATCCCCAGCCCTCTCCCCAGCCCCACCAGGTTTACAGAATGCCATGCCGCTGCTTCAGAACAGCAGGGTGGCGAACAAGTCTGGAGTGAAGAAAGGAACCTTGTCTTTCAGGGCATAACGCTAAGACTTCCAAGGTCGACGCTTCCCCCACCCCTACCCCATGTCTCTATGTACATAGGGAACTTAGTTCTGGGCCATGTACAGAAAATACCACTGTAATATACCCAAAGGAAGTTAATAATGTAGATTACCTTTTTAACTATTGCTATTTTTATTATTGTTGTCCTCTTGTTGAAAGCACTGCAGTTGTTAGAGGAGGAAATGTAGGAACTATGTATGTGAATGAGAGATGAGCCCAGCAGCTCAGTAGGTAGAGACCACGCATCCGTCTGATAGAGCACACGGACCGCGACAGGACATGGTCAGAATGAATTTTTCAGGGATTCATCTGCCAGGTTAAAAGCCCCGCTCTGGTTCCCTTGTCCTGTAGGAAAACATGCAAATACCAAGATCCAAATGAAAGTTTGTCCCACTGATCAAGCGGGACTGGTTCTACATGGACAGCTAATCTGACTTGGGGACACACTGTTCCAGAGGACACAGATAAGAGCTGTTGCATCGAAACCGGACTCTAGGAGTGGTTTCTGTTGAACTCCTGTTGATGTTCATTTCCTTCTGTCTGTAGCAGATGGAAATTTTACCACTTTAGGTAGGGGGCTTTTATTTTTTTTTAACCCCAGTTGTAATAAAAGGTGTTCTTTTTCTTCTTTAGAGTTTACAAAACTATAAATATCTGTGTCTCTAGAAACCACCTTCATCTTCATACACCCACCTGCCCTTTCCTCCCCCGTGGTGGGAGCAGTCATCACCAACAGGGTTTACTCTCCCCTGGAGAGGTTATTCAAATCTACTGTCCATAAGCCATCCAAAAGAAACACCCTTTCTTCCATACAGAAAAGGGCTAACCATATCATACCATAGCAGGAAGCTTTAAATAGTTCCTATTAAAAATTTTTCTTCTATTTGTAAGTTACAACTTGGGTTTGGGATAAAGATTTTATCCAGTGTACTAGCAGGTCTCGGGGCAGGGTAATTTTATCTCAGTCTTTCACTTTTAAATTGCTTCTTCTTTTAAGTTTGGACAAGTAATCCAAATCAGAAGCATTGCTCTCTTAAAAAGTTGTGATTACTCTTAATGAAAAATAAAATACTGAAAGTGGGAGGACAGCGTATTCCAGCTGTTATTCCCTTGCTCTTTGTAGATCTGGCAGTAATAACCCAGTTTCACTAGTTGTCATCCGTGGCTTTATTGTAGGACAGAAACAGTTATGGAAGTTCATTTACTTTCTTTTTTCTTTTTTAATCCAGGGGTGTGAAACGTCATCTTAAATGCAACCTTGATTATCAGAAGTATGGAATGTTACAAGTTAGACAGATAGTATATAGACAAATATATATACACATATATTCACACATATGTACATATAACTGCACAAATAGGAAAAGTTCCTGCCTTCTATGCTGTCAGATTTAATGTTACAAGGAGTTAGAATCTCATTAAGCAAGATCTAAACAATTTCTTATATTGAGAAAGCAACCACATTTCTCAAGTAAGTTAATGATGTTTATTTGAAATTATTAACTTTAGGGAATTTTTTTTTTTAAGGGAGAGGAGGGAGAAAAAAAAAAACACCTGAGGAAGCCATGTGCATGGAGTTGAGTGTTTCCACATAACGGAGCACTTAAAACTACAAAGGGGACAAAAGAACATTTATCGGGTCCCCTTTTGGGTGAAGCCCCAACAGTCACCACGCTTCCCTCTCTGCTGCACCACAGACTTGCATTCTGACCTCGTAAGCCCTGCCCTCCCAGAGATCTTCGTGTTTGACCTTGTAGCTCAGCAACCTCTCATGGCCCCCGACCCCCAGCCTTTTGAAAGATGTCCCCTCCGTAACATTCCCATTTCTGCCTGTCGGAGGTCTCAAACAGGAGCCGCCTGGTGTGCTTATCTGCTCTGCAGACATCATGCCACGTGTTTTGGCACTTGTGTATTTTCTTGACCCCTGGTCATGATTTTATAAATTCTTATCCCCTTTCCCTCCAAGTTGAGGACACACTGTGGCCAAAATCACTTCTTTAAATAAGAAAAAAAAAAAAATACCAATTCTGAAGTAGTACTGGGGGAGAATGTATGTAAACATAGGTCTGTTCTTGTTTGTGACTACTTTCAGCTCTAGCCATTCTTTATAAAAGCCTTCAGAAAACCTGATACAAGAATGGTCAGTTTCAGTGGCCTTAACTATGGATCGCTGGTGATGTCTTGCATTGAGGTTTGGAAGTTCTTGGGTGGTGGTTATGGATGACAGCGGTCTGATAAACTATTTTGGAGGGCTGGAGGAGACACACAAAACCACATATGTTTTTGATGGATGCAATACGTCTTATTGGCATTATGTGAGCTTCTGAGATGGTTGCCTCATTTGGAAGATTAGATGCCCAAAATGTTTGTATAGATTACACAACCCTCTGTTATTATAAGATTATCTTGAATGAAGAGGAAAGAGTATACACAATTAATAAAATCAGAGGAAAGCTAGAAGTTCAGTGTAGTTGCCAGATGTTAAATTTTAGATTATCCTTTGAGCTTATTCGCATCTGAATATTTTTTCTGAGTATTTGTTTAGAGAATGCTGCAGTCTTACAGAACTTATTCTGAAAGATTTTTTAAGTATGGAAAAAGTCTGCAACAGCCAATAATTTTTATGGAGGTATTGCTCAGTTGGCTTTTTTTCAGCCCAAATAAGTACATACCTCTGTTTTACTAGGAGGAGGTACATATTTGAAGAGAAGCAGGTGGATTAAGATAGCACATCTTGCGCACCTTCTAACACCCAACACGTCACCGCATGATGGGGTGCAGCGTAGACCAAGGCTGGAGTTTGGAAATCAGATGAAATGCTGGCAGAATGCTTGTCTAGCTGACAAGCAGACTTGGCCATTAATAAGGACAACGTTGGCAGGATTTAGGGAAACAGCTTGATACTTCCCTTTTATTTTCACTGGAGCAATACGCTTTCTGAGCTGAAGCAGCAAAAAGGAATAACATTTCCTTCAGGTCATCACATTCCGAGTCTGTCTCTGCAATACAAGCCCTGATGGAAGGGAGATTGTAACTAGGTAACTAAGACAAACGCTTGAGCACTCACTATGTTCCAGGCACTGTTACCGAGGTTGTGCTGGGCTCCAGGGCAGTCTGTCTTAAGGGAAGTGTGGTAAAATGAGGTCATCATGCTGCTGTAACTTGGCCTTTTTTCACGTGTCATTGAGTTTGTCAGAATTAGCCTTCTCTGGTCCACTTCTGCCTTCCCCTGTGATGGTGCTGGACAATGAAAGAAAAAGTAGGATTAACTGTCTAGGACTGCTGTATGCCCTTGAGAATTAACTTGACTTCCGAGGTAAAGCTGTTTAGATCTCAGTCTGTTTACAGGTCTGCAGCTCTGCCGACCCTCAGTTCTCTGTCTGGCTCAGAGGTGCATCGGGTTGAGAGCAGTTCTGTTTTGGAAGCCC
The DNA here is from genome assembly GCA_007570785.1 of Antilocapra americana. NCBI lineage: Eukaryota > Metazoa > Chordata > Mammalia > Artiodactyla > Antilocapridae > Antilocapra > Antilocapra americana. The sequence goes on along the minus strand of ML663557.1, from coordinate 12,715,771 downwards.
CAGAGCAGGACCATCGCCATCAAGTGAGTTTGGCTACAATTGGTTCTGCCTTCCATCTAGGTTCAGTTCTAGCTATCTCCATTTTGGAGTTTCTGAGAAGGCTGGTTGTGGGACTGAACTTGGGGAAGGAATCCTCCTTGGGATGACCAAAGGCCCATGTGGCCCTGACTGGAGTTGGCATCAGACTAGACTTGTCACTAGGCCAGACTCAGCGGCTCTGGAGCCCACGCCAAAGCTTCCCTGTACTTTCAGCCACTTCTCTGGGGGCCATCTTCTACACATTTTGGAAAACCCAAAGGGCTTTCTTCTTCATTTCCTCTTCCCTTTTTCAAATCTAATAGTGAAATCTCCTGCTCACTTCAGCAGTAAATAGTTGCCTTCCCACCCCCTACCTAAGGGCCAAGGATTTGGGATACTTTGTTTTTTTAATCAATATGTCCATTGAAAGAACCTATTTTGTTTCCTTTTTTTAAAGCAAGATATGTTGGGGTGTTCAATTTTTAAATAGACTCTCTTTTTGTGTTTGAGTGATTGTTATTCGTTCTAGAAGCATTCTCTTGTCATGACCCAGTTATGAATGCTCTTGAGTTTAGGAAGGACAAAAGTGATGAAATTTGCATGAGTTAGAATAAATATCTTATGAAGAGTGAAAGACCCTGAGAAGATACATGATCCAAAAGGGGCTAATGCACAGCAGTCTTCTTCAAAGTCCAACGGGTTCAAGGAAACAGGAGGATTTATTATTCTTTGCCCAATCTCAAAATATGTGAGATACAAAGAAAGGCAGTTTCTATAGAAACACGACGTGGACACCCATGCAAAACACATGATTCTTAGGGCTTCCTTTTTCTGAATGTTAATCCATCTCATCAAGCAGTGATTCCCAAACGTCCTTGAGATTTTTAGATTTTATGCCCTCATCTGTTGGATTGTATGACAGTGGTTCTTTCCTCTTTAAAATGTACCATATGTGTTATATGTATATATGTTAAAGTGACTTGAACTTGACTTGGTTTGACATTGTCTCAAGAACCCAAGATATTTGATACCTTGGGAAGTCATAGAAATAAAGTTGAATGTCACTGATCTGAGAGTAGAGTCCAGAAAGAAGTAGCTTTGGTTCCTGATCCATTTATCCTCAGGTGTTTGAGTAAGGCTTGGCCATGAGCCACCCAAGGAAAGCCAAGTGGTTGTTTGTGTCCATATTTCAGCATGCATTTTAATTTTCTCCTCAGTTCTTAGTTTTCATTGCCTTTGTGTTTTCCCAGGAAATGTTTTAGTTTGAACCTTAAAACCAGATTTATATATTGTAAAAAGATTTTCACAGAAATTGTGTTTTAGGAGGCCTCAATCATCTGTGTGGGATATACAGAAATTTAAGAATAAATATTTTTATGCCATTTCTGCACTCCCAGGGGAAAATTTCAATTCCCAGCTCACCAAAAGGTTAAATACTAATTGATTCAATGACCACTATCTTGCAGAAAATTTGAAATAGTAAAGGTTAAGTTTTGACTGGTGCTTAGACATTTCCTTATTACATTAACTCAAGCAGACAGCAGCATATTAACCTGAATCACACCTGTAAGGAACTTACCTTCTAAATTTGATTTTGTTCTTCATCTCCAGGGCCTTAATAAGAGTGTGTTAAAACACATGACTATTTTACAATGATAGCTCTAAATAATTTATTTTTTATTTCAAGAAAGAGAAATACACGTTAGAGAAACAAAACCCAAGATTTTATTTTATTTTTAAAGCCATATTTTTGTGCTAGTAGCACTTAGATTGTTCCATATGTGAGATCCATATCAGCATTTCATTACCTGGGTTTGTTCTAAAAGAAGATTTATTTTTGTTCTGTGAATAATTTTTGACGGTTCTTGTACATGTACAGATATAGATACGTTTGAGGTCTTTTATTGATATTCCTATGAAGAATACAAATAAACTTTAACTTTAAACATTTCAGACTAAGGTTGCTACTGTATTTGACATATTACTATTTGATTTCTAGCATGTCATCTGGGTGATCAGGACACTTGAAGAAGAACTAGTAACAAAATGTATGTAGGAACATTATGCTGAAGGTATATTTTAACATGAAGAACAGTGTGTCTTAGAATTTCCCATCTTACAGGGGAAAAAATACTTAGCTGAAGGGCAAAGATAACATGCATTGTATTGTAACAACACCCTTAAAAAGCTCCTCCTTTTGGAGAATTTGAAATCTCTTTACCAGCTTGTCACTGAATAGCAAATGGAAGGGTAGCCCCGCTGAGCATCCCAGACCAGTACTAACCTCTCTTAATTCCTCAGTAGATGAACAGGGCTCGTTTCAGGGTTGTGTTGGTTAGTTGGGACTTGCTGCTGTTGTTGTTCTTGTTCGCTTATTATTCTCAAGTTATTGTTTCCACATTATCCCCATCTTCTGCTTACCTGTTTCATTCTCTAAAACCCCAAGATGCAGGTCCCGTTAGCAGTTTTCTCACATGCTAAGTTTAGTTCTGCAATTGCACCAGTTAGCCTCCACACACATCTAGTTATTCTACTCTACTAAAAATTAAAAGACTAAAATTCACTCAAAATCCAGAGAAAATTGTGTAAGGAGACTCCAGATCACAGTAGAAGTGTTATTTTTTGTTCACTTCAAAGCCGGCCCATTTCAGTCTGAATTGCTGATGACCTAATGTAAGGTTTAAGACATCTTGGATCTGAAAGATCAAAAAGGGAGAAGCTATTGTTGATGCTATCTTGTGACCTCCCAGTCTTAGGCCTGAACTGTGCACCCATCTACCCTTTATGTCCAGCCATACCCTTTACTTTTCTTAGCTTCCTGCCAGCGACCTGCCTTTTATTGATAGTGCCTTCACCAACAGGAAAGTACATAAATCAAGTTTGTTAGGCCACCGCCCCCCACACACACACACACACAAAGTTTAATGATAAAGGGGCCTAAAACAAATGACTTAATCAAGAATTCTCAATCCTGACTGTTCATCAGAGTCACTTGAGATCTTGAAAAAGTGAAAGTGGAGATGTGCCTTTAGGCCCTCCATTGAACAATTAGATGGACACTCTCTAAAGACTGGGCCAGGGATTACCCAAGGGATTCTAAATTCAGCCAGGTTAATGACCGCTAGTCTATATCTTGCTCTGAGTACTGTGTGTGTGACTGTTAGAATGTTCTCTCTGTCGCCATCCATGGAACTGGGTAAGTTGGCTATAGGTGTTTTTGCCTCCTGTTTGGAATGTTAAATGCTGGTAAAAGTGATAACATGTCCTCTACCTTGTCCCTGCCAATTCCATCCTTTCAATATGTGATAGAAATTCTCTCTGTTAATATGGGATAGCCATATTCCAACAAAAGTAACCAAAAGCTGGAATTTCCCATCTTGACCCCAATTTTCCCACTATTGGTTTTAATTTAAAATAAATCATAGATGGTTTGTGGTTTGGAATCCCCTCCCCTGACCCAGAAAAAGGGGAGGGGTCCTTGACTTTTGTAGACTTAACACTCAGCACTGCAGTCTTATTACTTTAACTTTTACTTGAAAAAAAATTTATTAGAGGCCAAATTGCATCATTTGCACCTGATCTTCCTTCAGTGAGGGCTTCCCTGGTGGCTCAGATGGTAAAGATTCTGCCTGCAATGCAAGAGATGCAGGTTCGATCCTTGGGTCAGGAAGATACGCTGGAGAAGGGAATGGCTATCCACTCCAGTATTCTTGCTTGGAAAATTCCATGGACAGAGGAGCCTAGTGGGCTATAATCCATAGAGTCACAAAGACTCGGACACAAGTAAGCGACTAACACTTTCCTTCGATAGAAAAATGCACCAAGAGCTCTCGAGTTTCCTCCCCACTACCAGGCAGACACATGTGTGCCCAGACACATGTGCACACACACAACCATTCTTCCTAGAAACTTCAATTTTTTTTAATGAATTGCCTGGGTGCTGTTTCTTTGGCATATGAGTAAATTGCAGTAAGCTAACAGATGGATGTCAGTCTGTTTCCTTGTCTGTAAAATTGTGATTTTGGCTAGATAGCCTACAAAGAACTTGAGCTCTGACATCTTATGATTATTATCTGATATCACTGAAAAATGTGCCATTAGGTCATATCTGAAAATCAGTTTGGGGCTTTTGTCACAATGTTTAGGAACAGTTCTTCCTCATCACAATTTCCTGTCTCACGATACTTTTAAAAAATAGGAGGGGAAAAACAAAAGCCTGGAACAAATGTATCTCCAGAACAATAATTTGATAATAATAATATTTAATGTTTATTGAGCACTTCCTATGTGCCAGACAATTTGCAAAGCACTTTTTTATGGAATATTTCATTTAATCAAAATACCAGCCATATGAGTTAGGTATGGTTGTTCCTAATTCATGAGGAAACAGAGGTTCAGAGAGAGAAGTTTAGGTGCTCAAGGTCACACCACTAGCAAGGGCAAAGCCATCATCCAAATTTGGGTCCTTATGACTGTGCTGTATAGATTTTTTTTTCCTAAGAGCTCATAAAAAATGTTAGTGTAAGAAAAGATCTGAGCATGTGAACCAGCCTTCATGATGAACCAGAGCCAGAAGGATGGCAATGGGAACAGACAAGCTAATTTTCCAAGACTATTTCTCCAAGTATTGGCTTTGACGGGATGGCTTTGCATTGTCGAGTCATCTGACTGATCAGAATTAGAGGACAGAAGTCTCACCTCCCTCAAAAATTGGTCTTTCATGTCTTCTGGATCCATCAGAACCGGGATGAGAAAATCAGCTTTGAGGATTCCAAAGAGTTGCCCTGAAAAAGAAAGTACTAGCAGGATCAAGGCAAATGATCCCATTGCCATTTGAAAACTTCACATTCTTAGCAGTCAGGGAGTGCCCGCTGGACACCATAGAGGCCACATGGTGATTCAGGACTTTAAAAGGAGAAGAAATAGACCAGCGAGTGGCCGAAAGTAGAGAGTCTCATGAGTGGAGTGACCGTTGCTCTCCTCCCATAACCTGGCCACCCTCAGGCAGCTATTTTCTTTGCTCTCTCTTCTGTATTTTCCTCCTTTTTTAAAACTAAGTTTTCTTTTTGGTGGGGTGGGGGAATGCGCCTCGTAGCTTGTGGGATCTTAGTTCCCCAACCAGGGATCAAATCCTAGACTGCCAGGGAATTCCTTGATAAAATTATCAAGTAGATTGTTCCACCACCATGCTGGAAATATTCACCTCTCCCTGGACCCATGTTTGTAAAGGCCAGTTCTACCCCAGAAAACTCTTAACGTTCTCTGAGCCTATAAACAAGCTCAGCCTTTGGCCCTGAGCACTGCAATCATAGGAACTACGGCATCATATAGGACCACCTTATAAAGTTAATAAAGTACCTCACTAGCTCTTTGGGTACTTGAACAACCCTGTGATGAAGGCAGGGTCGTTTTTTACTACATTCCTTCTGCAGATGAGAAAGAGATTTGCTCCCTGAACTTTCACAGTCGTTAGGGAGCTAACTTTAGGATCCTCACCCTTGTTCCCTTCCCAACATTTCATGCTGTCTTTCATAGAAAGGTCTTGAGTGCCCCGTGCTGAGGAGTGGCTGTCCAGATTTAATTGATTGGTTGTTAAGAGTGAACTTGGTAGCCAGAAGCAGTTAATTACCTGGTTTCCGTGCTGGAGTTTTTTCCTTAGATTCTGGGTGACTAGCTGAGCTCCAGTGTGGGGCCTGAGTGGCAGGAGCTGTGTCTGTCATATTGGTGCCACTTCTTCCACTTGTCACAGCTACAATAGGGGAAAATAAGGGAGTTACTGCAAATACAGCCAGGAGCAAGGTGGTCTGAGACAGGTAACTGCCCCTGAGCTAGAAGACAGGCCTGGGTGGCCACCATCCTGCAGAAGTCATCCAGTATGGGAAGCTCAGCCCTTCCCAGACCCCTCACTTACCCCCACAGGCTTATGTACCCAGTGGCTACATCATCATCCCTCATATAGTGTCTCTGATATCAGGATTTGTGGGGCTTGAGCAATACTATATCTCCTCAGTACCAAATGTTTATTTTTAGTAGTTCCTACCCCAAGAAGCCCAATACCCCTATGTAGACTGCCAGCTACACAGAGCCCCACCATGGCACCCAGGGACCCCCAGCATCTCCAACAAGGGATAGCACCTCAAAGTACATATTCCAGAGCCAAGCTCAGCAACCCCTCACCCCCTTTATGGTTGCCCATCCCCTGAGGCTCCAGTCAGAGACCCCACATAATCCCAGCTGCTCCCTCCCTCCTTCTCACTTGCTCTCATGTTCAGTCACCAAAGTCCTGTCAGTGCCTTGCAGATGTCTTGTTTTTTTCAAATATGGAATATTTGAACCATATTGTTTTGTGATATATTATTGTAAAGTATTTAAGTAAAAGTGTCCCCTCCCCTGACCCAGAGACAACCACTATTAACAGTTTGCTATAGAATATCCTTCACACACTTGAATTTTTTAATTTGAATGCATAAAGATCTACCTTATTCTCTTTCAAGGCTGCACAGTATGTCATTGAATGTACATAACTTATTTAATCAATCTGCTTTCAATGGACATTAGATTTCACCTCCAGTTTTTCACTGTAATAAACAATGCTGCAACAAACAACCTGTGTGTGGAGGGTACGCGTCAATGTGTGTGTGCACCTTGTATTCTTATTTCCTTAATAAACTTCTAAGGGTAGAATTTCTGTATGAAAGAGGATGCACATTTCAGAACTGACTCGCATTACAAGAATGGGAACACCAGTTTACTGCGCTATCCAGCATCTGAGAGCGCTGATTTTCTCACATTCTTATCAGTATTATCACTCCAAATCACTGCCAAACTGGTAAGTTCAAATAATAATAATAATAATAATGTAAATACATTTTAATTTGCATTTCTGTGATTCAATGAGCAAGGCTAAGCGTTTTGTAAAATATGTTTGTATTTATATTTCTTCAGTTCATATCACTTGCAAGCAGTGTGAAATCAGTTCCGAGTGCCTGCTTACTCTACTGCTCCAGTTCTGACTTCACTCTCCCAGACTGTGCAAGTCTTTCCCCACACTTCCTGTGTCTCCACGTGCCCTCTTCTTTCCCCACCCAAAGTATCCTACATTTCTTTAGCGACGTGAATAAGTTTTGTGAAGAAGGCAGGGGAACACATATTCTTGTTGCCTGAATGTAACCATTGTTAACATTTTCACATGTTGGCTTCTAATCTTTTTCCCTAAGCACAGGCTGATGTTTCCTTTCAGCATTGTTGTGACTGTGTTACATGTGTAAAGTTGAATCATCTTTTTTTTCCCTTTAGTATCCTGACACAGGCACTGCCCCATGTCACTATTACTGTCATCATAACCACCTTGCTTCTGTGACTACAGAGCTGAGCATTTTGCTGCCTTGCTAAGAAACCTCTGATGGCTCCAGTGACTACAGGACCCAGTCCTTCAGAATTTGGCCTAGTCCACCTCTTTCCTCTCATCCCTTGCTGCGTGCGTGACTGCCTGCTAAGTCACTTCAGTTGTGTCCAACTCTTTGCAACCCTCTGGACTGTAGCCCACCAGGCTCCTCTGTCCAAGGGGTTCTCCAGGCAAGAAAACTGGAGTGGGTTGCCGTGCACTTCTCCAGGGAATCTTCCCAACCCAGGAATCAAACCCAAGGGTCTTATGTCTCCCACTCTGGCAGGTAGGTTCATTACCACTATCGTCACCTGAGAAGCCCTTATTCGTTGCTACTTCCCTTCCAGATATGTAACAGACATTCCAGTCACCTCAAACTGCTTGTTTTCCCCACACATGTTCACATCTACCTCGCTTTGCTCACGCTGTTGGCTCTGCCAAGAAGAACCTTCTAGCCTTTGCTGCCTGATGAAATCCTCCATCACCTTCTGTCCATTGACCACCACCTTTCCAGGCAGAATGAATGAGTCATTTTCCTGTCAAGGCTCTTGGTTCACCCTTCTGGGGGCAGTACTTATCAAAAACTGTCCTAGTTGTCTCTAGTAGCCCTTATTAGACTAAACTCTTTTAAAAACAGGAAACAGGTTCTGCTCATCTTGGTATCCATTGCCTTATTCAAAACAGGTACTCAGGAAATGACTGTTGAATTAAATCATCTACCAGTATGCAAAACACTACCCTAGGCCTAGGAAAGATACAAAGAGGCATAAAACATAAAACAGCCCCTGCCCTGTGAGATTTTACTGACTTAACAATTCATAATGATAATCATTCATAATCATTTATAATTAATAAAATGAGAATGAGGCCAACCCTGTCTGTTGAGTCAAGTAAGGACAGGGATGAGAGACTGAATGAATCACTAAGTATTTCACTACTGAATTGAGATTAGAAATAACTACCATTCATTGAATGTCTGTCAGATGCCAGGCACTGAAAGATACCTCGTGACATCCAGTATTTTCCTTCACTTTAAAGATGAGAAAAATGAAGTTGGGAGAGATTGGGAAATTTGCCTAAGACCACACAGTAAGTAGAGGACCCAACATTCTAACCCTTGACTGTTAGACTCTTCTAGCCAAAACACAATTTTTCTCCCCTAGATCGCCCCACCCTAAATTATTATCCAAGGGTGGTGCAAAACTGGCTCCAGCCCGTAAACTGACACCCCATGGAGTGATACGGAAGGTACCCAGGGGGCGGAGACGTAGCCCAACACACACTCTTCCACCCCCTCAACCTCCCTGACTGGTGGCCGGGACATGGAAACTAGGGCTTGGCCCCACCAAAAGAGGAGCCGGGCTCCAGGCCGGGGTCCCCAACCCCCCGGGCAGGCACCTGTGTCGGGCCATGGACGACTGCCAGCTGTCTCCGGGCCTGCGGCCTGGCTCTGGGCTGGCCCTTTCCGGCGCATGTTTGTTCTTTGGAGCACAGCTGAGCTTCCTGAGCTGGAAGGCTCCGCGGTGCTTTCTTCGGTCCCCGGAGGTTCGGCACCACGGGACCCGCTGGATGTGACCGCCCCAGGGGTTGCCGTCACCCCTGGGTGAGCGAAGGCCCCGCCGGTGGAGCCGAGCGAGGGGCCTGCGGCAGCCTCACGCAGCCTCCCGGGCCCACCCTGGGTACCGGAGTCCTCCCGGGGCGCGGGGCTGGAGGCGGAGGCCTGGGGGCTCTCGGTCACTCCCCGGGAGACAGAAGGGCTTCCTGAAGGGATTGGCTCCGCGGGGTTCAGGGCGGGGGTTGGCAAGGAGGCCGAGGGCGTGGAGCCTGGAGCAGAGCTGGAGGTGGAGGCCAGGGGGGTCTCGGTCACTCCCCGGGGGACTGAAGAGCTCCTCGAGTGGACCAGCTCCGCAGGGCTCGGGGCAGGGGTCGACGAGGAGGCCGGGGGCGCGGGACCAAAGGATCTGTTCTGGGCAGTGACCGGCAAGGTCCAGGGCCCTCCGTCCCCGGGGATTGGGACGTGGGCCGGAGGGCTCGGTGACGCTGTCCCTCTGGGCTGCGGCGTGGCAGGACCTGCGGAGGCGGAGGTGCTGGGGCCGAGGGTGCAGGAGCTGAGCTCGGGGGGGCTCTGGGCTGACTTGCTGCGGGAAAGGCCCCGCCGAAGCCCGACCTTTCATGGCGCCCGCGGGACAGAAGCTGGTGCCTACGGCAGAGAGAAGGCTTCCCTGGGGCTCCCGGGCGCTGCACTGCAGCCACGGGGAGGCTTCTCACCTGGCCCTGCGTAGCAGCCAGGCTGCGGGCAGGGAGAGCTCCTGAACTCGCCTGGTAGAGCCTGGGTAGCCAACGAGACCCCCAGCATCTCAGCCCAATCTCTTGTTCCTTAGCAGCTCACAGGGCCCCCACCCCTACAGGATCCAGGCCTCCCGGCTCAGCCCTAAGCGTCCCCTTCAGACCCCCTCCATTCCCTTTGCAGGCTGACTTCAAAACCACCCCCTCCAGGAGATTCTGGAATAATTACAGGAGCTGGGACAATCCCCTTCCCTGTGTTTCCCACCAGGCCTGTGACTACACAGCAGCATTGCCTGTCAGGAGCCCTCCTCCCGCTGGCTGTCAGCCTTCAGAACAGGCCCTGCCTTTGCCTTGTGTCCCTGGAATTAATAAAGCTCTGTGCGTCCTTGCTCTGAGCTGGTCTCCTTGCTCTCTGTCCTCAAAAAAGGCAACAATACCTTTGTCTGATGTCCGACTCTGTAAAGATGCCAGAACTGTGATTTTTTACCTCAATTATCCTCGTTTGCTTCAGAACTCACGGGAAGCAAAATGAGGTAATAGCTGTGAAAATGCTTCAGGAATGTTAAAACGCTAAAGGCATACTATCCCTGTGATTTCCAGCCATGTCCCCACACACGGTCCCAATAACTCAGTTCTCATCTTCTCTCCTCCCAAAGAAGGGATTCGACGGGCACCTCTATTGCGCTACCCTGTCTGGATGCTGGACCTCAGAGGCCTATCTGGTGATTTTTCCGTAGGAGCACTGCGCAGCTGGGCAGTGAGGGGGCCTTCCCCTTTTCCTATGTCTTGACCTCACCAGAGAGACTTCACAGCCTCTTGTGGGTCCCCTGGCCCAGGAGCTGCAAGTCCAATGGGCTAGTTTGAGGAGAGAGGTTGATGGTAACCGAGTCCTCCTCGTCTGAACCCCAGTTGGCCCAGCAGAGTGAGGGGCCCAGGGAACTGCCTCTCCGTAAGGGGCCCATGGTTGCCACCCAGGTGGCCCACCTCTTTTCCAGTTCCTCCCTGGCCTTTTTGGGAGGATCGCTTGGGACCCACCGTGTGCTGCTGTATACAGTCCACCCTCCCCACATCCCAGGCCTTGGAGACCCTTGAATTCAGCCAAGAATAGGCTCAAATCGCCCATATGGAGCAGAAAACAGGGGAGTGTACTTGGCCTGGGCATCATCCCCACGGTCACTTCTGAGGGGGGTGTGTAGAAGAGCTGAGGGGGGGCTGCAAAATCCCGGTGTCCAATGGTGGGATCTGTAAGAAAATGCCAATGGGGAGTGTGAAGGCAAGGCTGGCACGGGGAGCGCACAGCAACCCCAGGTCTGCCACCCACACATGCTGCTCTGGTGAGAAGTCCCACCAGACACTGGTGATCAACCTCCCTTCACAGAAGCCTGCTCAGGAGGGCGCTGTCACAGGAGAGGTCCCTTCACCATCTTGATTCCTCACAGCAGCTCTTCAAGGGAAGAACCATTGTTCCTGTTTTATAGATAAGGACCACTATTCTCATCAAATCCAAAACACAAAAGGAAACAGCCAAGAACAGGCAAAACCAGAGACAGCAGATTAGTGGATGCCAGAACTGAAGGTGGGAGAGAATGGAGCGGGGGGCACTGCTAAAGGGTAAGGAGTTTCTTATTGGGGGTGATACAGTTGTCCAAAAATTAGACAGTAGTGATGATTGGGCCACCTGGGTTGTACTAAATCTCACCATACTGGCCACTTCCAAAGTGGATTTTAAGGAATGTGAATTATATCTCAATAAAACCAAAGCAAACAAGAAGGAAGGGACAAAAGAGAAGAAAAGAGATGGAAAGAACAAGACAGGATGAAGCCTGTTGCTGAAGAGACATACCACACATAAGATCCAGAATAACCAGGCGGGCCTCTGGTTCCCACGTGTCTGTGGTGACAACAACAGGAACAGTAGCTAATATCTACTGGGCGTCTAACTCTGAGTCAAGGTCTCATCTAGGTCCTTTATATTCATTCTCATTCATTCTTCAAAACCGTCTTATGAGGTGCATCATCAATGCCATTTCGGTTTTTTGCAGATGAAGAAAAGGAGGCTCAAAGATGCTGTTCACCCTATTTCTAGCAAATAATAAAATCTGATTCCAAAGCCCACACGTTTAACCTCTTTGTTGCCAAATAAGGAATTGCCGTTGCTAACTGCTAATGCCTAGAGACTGGATGGGGTCTGTTCTATTCTTTAAAGATCCCCCAGAATTAAAGCCTGTTCCAGAACTCTGCTAACCTACAGAATCTAGAAATACTTACTTAGATCTATCTTCAACATCTCAAGCTGCCAAGAAAACTTGTTTCTCATCCCAGTCTAGCCTTGGGTGGGCCAAGGGCCAGTGGGGGTGACTATCACTCACCATCGAAGCAGATGAAGGGTTTCAGGGAAAAGCAGGTCAGTGCAGAAATTCTGGAGGGGAAGCTCCAGTAGCTGCTGAGACCTGCACACAGTCCTGCCCCAAACTTCGGTGGCTGCAGCCAGGTAGGGATGCTGGAACCCCTGTTGCTGGACCACCTCGGAGACCAGCGGCTACACTGAAGTAGAGGCCAATCCAGGCCTCAGTGTTACTCGTGATGGATTTCAAGTCTTTGTCCATCTCCTCAGTCACCGTCTGCAGGTCAGCCAGGTCTGTGTGGTATCTGCGGCAGTACCCCACCGCCTCCAGCCACATCTTTTCTTGATCAAATCGCTTGAAGGTCAGATTGCCAAGCTGAACCTCAACTGTAAGTAAAGAACATAGGGACCAAAGGCCTGAGGTCCGGGATCTCTGCCGGCTCAGCCCTCATCACCCCTAATCACAGTCCCAGTCCAACCCCTGCCCTTACCCCATCTTCAGGTGTTAGGTTTGATGAAATCCACAATTTTATAGGCAGACTAAATACCAGACTGGGAAAATGAAGGAGCTGTCACAGCATCAGCTGGGGGAAAGGACGTGCACTAGGGAGAACGGGGATTAGGAAGTCTCCTGTGGGTTGTATGGTCTTAGAAGTCAAGTTTAAGCTTCAGTTTCTCTATCTGTACAACAGGGATGGCAAACCTAGACAGTGTTAAAAAGCAGAGACATCACTTTGACAACAAAGGCCCATCTAGTCAAAGCTATGGGTTTTCCAGTGGTCCTGTATGGATGTGAGTGTTGGACCATAAAGAAGCCTGAGTGCCGAAGAACTGATGCTTTCAAACTGAGGTGCTGGAGAAGACTCTTGAGAGTCCCTTGGACTGCAAGGAAATCAACCCTGAATATTCATTGGAGGACTGATGCTGAAGCTGAAGCTTCAATGGTTTGACCACCTAATGTGAAGAGCCAACTCACTGGAGAAGACCTTGATGCTGGGAAAGATTGAGGGCAGGAGGAGAAGGGGTTGACAGAGGATGGGATGGTTGGATGGCCTCATCAACTGAATGGACATGAGATAAGCAAACTCCAAGAGATGGTAAAGGACAGGGAAGCCTGGCGTGCTGCAGTCCATGGGATTGCAAAGAGTTGAGCATGAATGAATGACTGAACAACAACACAGGGATAGTAACTAGATGTACTTAATTTAAACAATTACATGAAGTCATGAATATAAATGATTTAACATAGTACGTGCAAATAATAAACAGTCAAGTGGTAGGGTTAAACTTTGCAGGGAGGTAATGAGGGGGCTAGTATAATCCTGGCTTAGAATCAGCCTCTTCTGTGGTTTCCAGGGAGTGTGCTTGCCTCACCAGCTCTTAGGAGGGTCCAAGGTTGAGGCAGAATAGAGGGAGCATGTGGTATTCCCAGGCTCATGACATCAGGAGAGCCAGGGACAGGAGGTAAGCCTGGCGAGGGGCACACCTGCTGGACCGGAGGCAGGCCGGGCCCACAGTCATGGTCCTGACTTCCAGTGGAGCTCAGACAGACCGAGACACCCTCGCCTACCCTGCCCCTGGTCAAGCCTGTCTTATGGGCAGCACACAAACATCTGTGATTCAAAACAAGGGAAGTTTGGACAGGATGTGCTTTGGCATGGACTGATTCCAGAAACCTGTTAAAGGAAACACCTCTGTTTGCAGAATGGGACTCACATCTTCAGATTCAAATAGGGTCTCCCAAGCTCTGACTCCTGCCTGCTCAGCAAGTCCCATTCAGATTTGCCTAATCCTTCCCTAACTCTCCCTATTCAAACTGGTCTTTGAAAGCTACCCTTTGTTAAGCACCTAGTTCTCTTCTCACCAGCCCTGAGCTTTGCCTGTAGCACAAGTCATCTTTTAAAAATCCTCGCTATAATCCCCAGAAGCAGACCTCACTTTACAGAGGAGGAAGGGCAGACTCAGGGAGGCAATGACTTGCCCAAACTCATACCTTACTAAGTGGCAAAACAAGGTTCAAATCAGGTCTGCCTGCCTTTGAAGCCTGTGCTGTGTTCACTCCACAGTGCCGTGTTCCACAGCATGCAGAAAACCAACTTTACAGAGCTGGTTGAGGAGTGAATTCCCTTTGAAATTTCTCTACACCAAGAAACTCTTTGTAAAATACCAGGGCAGTAATTGTCCCATCACCATGTGGACGTCTTGGGTGGCTCAGATAGTAACGAATCTGCCTGAAAGACAGGAGACCCGAGTTTGCTCCCTGGGTCGAGAAGATCCAGGAGTAGGGCATGGCAACCCACTCCAGTATTCTTGCCTGGAGAATCCCAAGGGCAACACTCCTTGGGGTCGCAAAGAGTTAGACCCAACTGAGCAACTTTCATTCACTTTCACCAGGTGGAGAGATGCTGCCCACGCCTCCACCCCCAAGTCACTGGGATGGGGACATCAGAGACTGGGATGCAGGCTGTGCTGGGTTCTGCCACCGGCTGGTTGGAGAACCACACACCCCATCCTCCTACCCGCACCATGTGAATAACAAAGGCAATGAGCCTCTGCTTGGGGTCAGCCTGGGGGCAAAGCCAAGGCATCCCTGGGCCTGGGGGGAGGGGGGAGTCACCTGCTCCAGGTGGACCAGTACCAGGGAAGGCAGAGCCCCGGGCGTGTACCTGGCTTTGGTGTGGCAGTCAGGCTGAGAACTGGCTCCAGGAGGGTGAGGGGCCCCACAGTAGGATCTGTGAAACAAGCCACATGTTATGTGGTGCGGGTGGGGCTGCCCAGGGTCCTCTGCGGGCACCAGGAATCGCCAAATTGAAGCCCGGAGAAACCTAGCTCCAGAGCAAGTGGGCCCCTTTGTTCCTACCCATGTGTGTTCCATAAATACAGATACTGAGCACCTGTTGTGTGGCAGACGCTATTGCAGGCCCTGGAAAAATAGCAGCAGGAATAAGGCAGAGTGAGATCTTTGCTCTTGACGAGAATATGAGAAGGAGCCAGCCTTGTGAAGAGATAGGAAGGAATATATCGGGCAGAGCTAAGAAGGGATGGGACCACATGTGTAAGACTGCGATTAGAAGTGCTAAGGGAACCTACTGAATATGTCTAAGCAAATTGAGCTGATTTACTTTTTGTTTTAATTTACATTTTTAAGATTTTACTGTGTACAGAATAGGCTGGAGGGGGCCAGGCAGATGCCAACGAGAGCTATGCTGGTGTGTGGACTTGCAAAGCTGCAGAGAAGCGGATGCAGTTAAGAAGCATCTATGAAGAGTCCAAAGACTCCAGGGTGGTCGAGGAAAGCTCCCCCAACACGACTGTTCCTTCAAGGGGACTCCCACACCCACTCCAGCACACTCACCGCTCCTCTAGCTTGGAAATTGCAAGATTAAACCTAGACTACCCTGGGCTACATTTCAAGGCCCCTTGATGGGCATGGTGTAGCATAGATTGGGGACCCATCAGCCTGGGCCTCCATGACCCTATTTGAGGAGCTGGGATGGGCCTTGGCTGAATGGGAAAAAAGCAAAAATTGGGCTTTTTTTTTTTTTTTAATGAGGAAGGTGCTGTCTATAACTATTCCCTCTGTGATCTCAGAACCTTTAGGACAAGGGCTGCCTGGGCAGAGAAGGGCCGGCCAGAGGCAAGGATTGCAGGCAGGGGAGCATTTCCCAACAGCCAGCAGCAACGTGCATCGAGTAAATGGGTTGTCTGCAGAGATGCACCCACCTGCCTCCCCAAAACAGGGGTTCTCCCAGAGAGTGGTTGTTCCACACTCCCCCGGCCCCTAGAGACAAAACCACACTATGCTTTATCAGGAGATAGACCTTGGACTCTGCTCTGGTTTCTGCATAGATGCACATGGATCTCCAACCTGACTTTCCCTGTTCCCTCCCTTTCTTTTTCCTCTTTCCCCAGATCCTTAATTGGCAGAAGAAGGGGACTTGATGGAACATTCCAGATTTTACTCTTTGTCTAACCTAATTTACACCCGTTTTCTCTGATGGAGTCTTTGGAATGAGGGACAGAAGAGAAAGAAACTAAGGCAGCAGAGAAGAATGTAGCAAATGACGGCTGAGATAACAGTCAGTTAGTTATGCTCTGAAAGAACTTGAGCCAGACCCATGCTCGCTCACTTTCTCTGTCTCATTTGCTCCTGGGAAGAAGGCCCAGGCCCAGGATGTGACTCTGAACACACCGTAGTAGCAGATGAAGGGCCTCAGAGCAGTGCACCAGGCGGCCCCCAGGCTGGGGAGAAAGGTTACTGAATACAGGGTGGCACAGAGGCCCTCCCTGAAGGCGGGGAGGGAGCCCCACACCGAGGCGCTGAAGGAAGAGCCGCTGGACCATCTCAGGCCACCAAGGTGCGCGTTGAAGAAGAGGCCGACCCAGGCCTCCCGGCTGCTAGTGAGAGAGTAGAGGGCCTTGAGGCTGCTCCAGCCGCTCATGCTGTGCAGGTTGGCCAGGTCTGTGTGGTGCCGCCAGCAGTACTCCAGGGCCTCGGACCAGCTCAGCTCCTCCGCCACCCGCCAGAAGGTCTTGCCTTTGCTGGTCAGATGCAGGGCTGGGGTGGGAGAGTTGTCAGCTCAGCACTGCCCCTGCCCCACTCGAGAATCCCAGATGTTCAGCCACACCAAGGGCAGTCTCCCAGGCCTCTCCTCTCCCTTTTCGCCCCCCCACCTCCCGCCCTCCACTCGGCCTTCACACAAGCCTCTCTCTTGGCCTGAAAGTCTGGCCACCCCCACCCCATTCTCCCCAACCTGCTCCCTCAACGTCCCCCCCTCCACTTCTTGCATTTCTTATCTCCCTCTTCCCGCTGCCCCATCCTGGTGGGCTCCCTTCCTATAAGCAGCCCTGCACCTTTGTTAGTGCTTAATAACAGTAGAGAGTGTTCCCTGAGCGCTCACCGTGTGCCATTAGCTCATTGAATCCTTTCCAAGAACTCCCTAGGTTAAACATCACTACGACTGTTTTCCAGATTGAAAAACCAAGTCACTGAGAGTTAAGTGACTTAGCCAAGGCCACCCAACGGGAAAAGAGCTAGGGCCCAAGGACTGGGGGTGGGGCTCCCAGGGTAAGGCCCTTTGTCAGAGTGCGGTGTTGCGTGATGTAGGAATCACAGGCTTATTATTGGGCTGCACATTAGAATCACCTGGGGAGCTTTACAAATACACGGATGCCCAGGCCACCTGACAACAAGGATCTGAATGTCTCACTAGGACCAGCATCAGAGTTTGTTTAAAGCCCATGGGGAAAAGGACCTTTTGGCTTGTCTGTCTCCACCAGACAAGGCAACTTGGAAGCAAAGAACCAGCCTTATTCATTGTTATATTCCCAGGGCCGCCCAGCACATCAGAAGGGCTGGATGTATTGAAAATGAATGAATGAGTGAACAGACAAATGAGCACATCGGACATCTCACAGGAACCAAGAACTCCACGTTCCCTTCCTTCCTTCCTGACTTCATCCCCTTGAGGAGGTACCCGCAAAGGAGGGCTGGTTAAGAACTGCTTTGCCCAGGGCCTTGGGGTGGGAGACGGAGTATTCTAGTCCTTAAGGGAACTGGGCATACAGAGGGGCGAGGATGTGCACGATGGGGGAGGACACAGGAAAGGCCTGACGAGGCACCTCCAAAAACAGTGACGCTCCTCACACCCACCAGAGGCTGAGAAGAGGATGCCTGTCGTCAAGAGAAGTTGGAGGACCCCTGTATGGAGAAAAGGGAATAGAAAACAATCGTTCTTATGATGTATGTGAGTCGTTTTGATATTTTTTATCCAATTCTGTTTAATTTTTTTAAATTAAATCACTGGCTGTGGCCTACTAAATTGACTTTAGGATCTAAGGGGTCCTAACCCACAGTTTGAAAAACCCTCCTGCCCCAGCTGATCTCCTGGCTTGAAACACATAAGCTGACAACCCCGAGACCCAACTCCACCCCTGAGATGGGTGTACGCGTCCAGATGTCCCTTTCTCACATGCACACAGGTTCACCCCACTGATCTGGCCTGCCCGGTTCCTCTCAGCTCATCCGTCAAGCGGCACCCCTCACCCCAGCACCTCAAGCCCTACCCAGGAGTCGCTGTTGATGCCCCTCTGTCTCTGATGAGACAAATCCCGTCAGTTCTATGGCCCGCGTGTATCTTGAACCTTCTTGAACTTTCCACCTCTTTCTGTGCCCACACTCACCCTGGCTCAAGCCACCATCCCCTCCCTGGGACTGATGGCACAGCGCCAGCTGGGAAGCTTCTGTCCCCAGCCCTCACAGCTTGCTCCCCACTCTGCGACCACAAGGGCCTTTTGGATTGTTTACCTGGTTATATTCCCTCAGGTTTCGGGGAAGGAGGGGCGTGCCTTACCACAGCTCCAGGCCTGTGCGTCCTGGCCCGCTGTCACAGGAAGGCTCCCCAGCTCCCCAGTTTGCTCCCACACACAGCCAGCTCATCCACAAGGCTGGCCCAGCGCCTCAGGGCCTTTCTCTGGCTCTCCTCTTCAAGGTTCCTTCCTTTAGCCCTTAGGCTCAGCCCAAACCCCCCTTCCTCAGAGAAACCTTCCCACCCCTAGACTAAAGAATTCCCCACAAGCGTCTCTCTGTGACAGTTGCTTGTCACCCTGACCATCTCCTCCTTCATTGCTTTAGTCACATTCCATGATGATCTTGTTTCCTGACTTTTGGCCCAACTATGGTGAGGACTCCGTGGAGTTGGGGGCCATTCCTGACTGGCACCTACTAGCACTGTATGTGTGAAATTCTATACAGAGCAGCAAACTCCAGGCTCTGACCCCTGGAGGGTGGGGGTGGGCAGGGGGGCAGCTGTGGGGGTGGGAGGGGTGAGCGGAGACACAGGCAGGGGAGGGCGAGCTGAGGCTGTTCTCACCATCAAGCTGACTTGCAAAACCAGTCACTTCTTCCCATTTGTCTCACCTGCAACCCCTGAGGGAGAGCCACCTTTCCTGCAGGTCCCTGCCCTGGTCGTGCCTGGGGCCTGGTGCCCTCCTGCCCAGGTGGGGGCCTTACCTGCTGTGCAGAGGGACAGTCGCAGCCCCATGACCGGCATGACGATGACACAGGACAGGACCATGGGTGGAAAGGCTCCCTGCTCCAGAAGAGGCCGTGCCTGGTCTGTGGGTCATTTCTTTCTTGATCCCCACTCTCCTCCTCTTTCCTACTCACATGGACAGATTTTACTGAACAAACACTCATCCAGTGCCTCCTGTAGGCCAGCCACTGTGTGAGGTGCTAGGGACGCAGAAGAGCAGAAAAGATGGCTGTGCTCCTGCAAGTGACAGGGAAGGTGAGTTACCGGGAAGAGGAACTAAGGCACAGGCTGGGGAGGGGCGGGCAGGCCAGGATGCCTGCTGGGGGAGGCGAGGAGGAGGACGGCCTGAGAGATCAGAGCCCTGGGGTCCCCCAGGGCCGAAGGACAAGGGGCCCAGTGGAAGGAGAAGGGACAACTGAGGAGGGACAGCGAGCTGGCAAGTGTGGGCCAGGCTCACTGTGTTCTCTTCCCTGCCCACCCTCCCAACAACCACAGTGCCAGGGAGAGCCTGTCATGATCCTGTTTTACAGGTGAGAAAGTTGTGGCTCCAAGAAGGAAATTACTTGCTCAAAACTCCAAGGTAGGAAGTAGGGCAGTGATTCAAGTTCAGGTCACTGCAAACCATGAGGTGGGGAGGTGTGAGCCCCACCTCTAGTCCTACTTTAGTGAGGCCAGAAGTGCCCCCCACCCAGGCTAGGCTCTCACCCCACAAGTAAGCACAGAACAGATGCCAAGACACTTTCTCTGGAGGAACCAAGAACAGCTCTCTCTCTTTCTCTGTTTTCCTTCCTCCCTCCCTCCCAACATCCTGTTTATGCCCACAACTCTCTCCATTCCCCTAAGAGCCAAGCTTTTTGGAAACCAAAGCCTGGAAGACTCTTTTTTTTTCTGCCCTCCACCCCTTCACACCCTTCCTGGAGGGAAGGGCAAACAGCCCCTCTGATTGGGAGGGCAAAGGGAAAGAGGAAAAAATTGTTCATGCTTCAACAATAATGTCCTGCACAATATTCTCTTGTGCAGCGATGGCCTCAGATGACTTCTTCCCAGTGGCAGAACCCGTGTGTGCCAGAGCCACTCTCTGGGGATGGAAAAGATGGCGACACTCCTGGTCCAGGAAATACCACCCCTGCCAGGACCCTCTCACCCGGCCATTCACCCAGGTATCCTCAGTCTCATGGTGTAGGGACCTGCTAGGCTTCCCAGGGAAGAACCCCTGGGGCAATGCTGTGAGTGTGGGACCAGGCACAGCCTCCATTTCCCCCACCCCCCAAGGCCGCTCCTGGTACCCTGGGTTGAAATTCCACATGCATTTCTCTTCTCTCCCACTACTCCAAGAGCTCCTTGATAGCCGGGACTGCACCATAGTCACAAAGCCCTCATCCCATAATGCTGTTGCATTTTAGTCAGTCAGTCGTGTCTGACTCTTTTATGACCCCAAGGACTGTAGCCCACCAGGCTCCTCTGTCCATGGGATTTCCCAGGCAAGAATACTGGAGTGGGTGGCCATTTCCTTCTCCAAGGGATCTTTCTGACCCAGGGAATGAACCCACCTCTCTGCACTGGCAACCAGTTCTTTACTGCTGAGTCACCAGGGGAAGCCCCATCCCATAATAAGTGCAGCAAACACTCTCAGTGAAGAGAGGAGGTGCTCTGGTTTGTATGAGGGCCCTTTACTATTCCTCTTCTCTTTGGAGTCCCTCCTGCCTCACACTCTGTCTGACCCATGGAGATCTTGAGAACATGAATGAATGAGGAGACTTACACTGGACACGGAGGACCGGTGATAAGGGGAGAGAGGACAGCTCTGGTCCCCAGGACACCAGTTTCACCTGAGTTGTGTTAGGAAACCCCGGCTGGATAAAAGGGACAGCGAGAAGGAAGCAGCAGGCTTCCCAAGTGACCAGGAACAAACACTTGGTTTGCATGAGCCCCAGGAAGCAAAAGGGCTCATGGAAACTTCCTGTGGCACCTCTTCCTGCCCCCCAGGTTAGGAATGCATTTCCACCTGGACACAGGACACCCTTAGGTACACGCGGGACAGGCACCATGTATCTCTTCTCCCAGACCAAATGGATCTGTAGTCCCTTTAGCATTTCCCGTACATCCTTTATTACTTGGACAGGCTCCCTGAGAGCAGACAGGTTTTCTTCTGCAAAGTGAGCTGCTAATGACTGTCTTTGTTAAAGATGTGCATTGTGGCCACAATGCCTGGCCAGCACAACTCTAAGCCTTGATTCCTGTGAGAGAATAGAAAAAATGTACATTGGTCTCTGCCCCCTGGTACCTGGCGTGTATGTGCTAAGTCACTCAGTCATGTTCAGCTCTTTGCAACCCCATGGACTGGAGTCTACCAGGCTCCTCTGTCCATGGGATTCTCCAGGCTCTTGCCTCGAGTGGATTGCCATGCCCTTCTCCAGGGGATCTTCCCAACTCAATGATTGAACTTATGTCTCTCATGTCTCCTGCATTGGCAGGTGGATTCTTTACCTCTAGCACCACCTGGCACAGAGCTCCTAAAGCCCTGGTTATTTCCTGAGTGACAAAAATATCTTTTTTTTTTTTTTCTGATGAAGTGACTCGGTGGGCTCCTGATGGCAACTAGTACCTAGAAAGACTAAGCCATGATGAGAAGCTTGGAATTTTCAGCCCCAACCTCCTATCCTTCACAGTTAATGATCGCTCAGGGCTAAGTAATGAAGCTTTCCCAGGGACTTCCCTGGCAGTCCAGTGATTAAGATTCCACACTTTTGCTGCAGGGGGCATGAGTTCGATCCCTGGTCAGAGAACTAAGATTCCATAAGTCATTCAGTATGGCCGAAAAATAGGGGGGGAAAAAAGCCTCCACAGAAATCCCCAAAGTGTGGGGTTCAGAGAGCTTCTAGGTTGGTGAACACATAGAGGTTTGGGAGAGCCCTTACCATGCCCCATGCCTCTCTCCCATATGGCTGTTCCTGAGTTAAATCCCTTCACAATTAACTGGTAATGTGGTGAGTAAGATGTTTCTTGGAGATCTGTGAGCCACTCTAGCAAATTAATTGAACCTGAGCAGAGGGTCGTGGGTACTTCCATCTGCAGCCACTTGGTCTGAAGTACAGGTAACAACCTGGACTAGGGACTGGCATCTGGACTAGGGACTGGCATCTGAAGTGGGTGTAGGGGGTGGAGAGGCTTGTAGGACTGAGCCCTTAACCCATGGGATGCGACTCTAGCTCCAGGCAGTGTCAGACTGAGTTAGATTACAGGACACCAGCTGGTGTCACAGAGAATTGCTCCTTGTGGGTGAAAATCATCATATTTCTGGTATCAGAAGTTGTGAGGATGGTACGATATGATGTGAGAGTAAAAGAGAAACACAGGAGGAAAGACTGGGGCAGGGGTTTCCTAAACAATTCTTATCTGCAAAACGAGGGGCACAATAGCTATTTTTCAGTGACATTATGAGGATTAAATGAAATATGATATGCTGTACAAATTCCAGTGTGCAAGAGACATTGCATCATCTGCTTCTTTGTCTCTAAATCAACTTAAAAGTTTTAAGGTGCACTTATTTTTTTATTTTATTGCATGCACAGAATAAGATGCACCTATATGTTTTGTAATGCACCTATTTAAAGTACATAATCTGATCAATTTTGCAGAATGCATGTACCAGTGGAACCACCACAATCAAGTCATAGAACATTTCCAACAGGCTAAAATGTTCCCTCCTGCCCTCTTCAGCAGTCCCTCCCCTACTCCAGCTTCAGGTAACCACTGCTTTACTTTCTGGCACTGTAGATTCATTTTCCAGCATCTTGTTTGAATGGAATTTCACGCAGTAAAATGTCTGTAAGTTTCACCCATCTTGTCATATGTATCAGAAGTTTACTCCTTTTCATCATTGAGGGGTAGTCCATTGTAGGAAAATACTACAATTTGTTTATTCAATTCTCCTGCTGGTGAGTTTGGTGTTGTTTTCCAGTTTAAGGCCATTATGAATGAAGCTGCTATGAACATTCATGAACAAGTCTTTGTGTGGACATATGTTCTTATTTCTTTTGGGTAAATGCCTAGGGGTGGGATTGTTGGGTCATGTGGTAAGCGTATGCTCATAAGAAATTGCTAACTCTCTTCCAGAGTGGCTGTATCGTTTTCCACTCCCACCAGCAATGTATGATAATTCTGTGTGGATGTGAACTGTTGGACAATTGTGCCCCATGGGGCTGTTCCTGCTTGAGGGAAAAGTTCTGTTACAGATAGCTTCTCGGAATGCCCACACAGTTGGGAGGCGGTGGGGCTCCCGGGACAAGTCACTGGAGTCGTCCTTGGACGCTTTCTTGGGTCCCTTGGGAGAGCCACCCGGGTCCTTTGCTCTCGGGCGCCGCCTAGTGGTGCGTATCACACATTACTGGGCAGCCAGCCCCACTTCCTTCATCCTGAAAAAGGTTTTTTACTTGAACCTCAGGAGGAATGTGAACCCTTGGACTCCACTGTGGCTCAAAATTTTCACTTATGTTTCCCTTCTAAGTGCTGTTTTAATAACTGATTTTTTTTAAAAAAATTCTACTTTATTCCTTTAAAAGTAAATGTGATGTTCCGTCCACCTGAGTAGAACTGATTCAAATGAATTTTTTTTTTAATGCTGAGTA
>ML663557.1:12492798-12691677 GCA_007570785.1 Antilocapra americana | reverse complement strand
GGGTTCTGGAGGGGGAGCATATGTAAACCCATGGCGGTTTCATGTCATTGTATGGCAAAACCAACACAATAAAGAAAATTAAAAAAAAAAAAGTAAATGTGTTGGCCAGTAAGAATATTAAAAGGCGTGCAACGTCGCTAGCTATTGCATGCGTGTGTGCCCAGTAGTGTCTGACTCTTTTGCAACCCCACGGACTGTAGCCCGCCAGGTTTCTCTGTCCTTGGGCTTCTCCAGTCAAGAATACTGGAGTGGGTTGCAGTTTCCTACTCCAGGGGATCTTCCTGACCTGGGGGAAATGAGAAACGAAGCTACAATGAGATGCCACCTCACACCCCGTAGGATGGCTACCATCAAAACAACAGAAAATCACATGTGTTGGTGAGAATGCGGAGATGCGGGAATGCTTGTTAGGGGGAATGTCAGTGTCAGTGCAGCCAGTGTGGAAAACCGTATGGAGGTTCCTTAAAAAATTTTAAAAAAATTATCATATGATCCACAAATTCCACTTCTGGGTATACGCCCCCCAAAATAAAAAACCAGGGACTCAAAGAGATATTTGTGCACTCATGTTCATAGCAGCATTATTCACAATAGCTAAAACATGGAAGCATCCCAAGTGTCCATTGAGGATAAAAGGAGAAACAAGACATGGTACAATGGAATGTTACTCAGCTTCAAAAAGAAGGAAATTCTGGCACATACTGCAATATGAATGAAACTTGAGGATGTTATGCTGAGAGAAATAAGCCAGTCACAAAAGGACAAATACTGTATGATTCCACTTATATGAGTTACTTAGTTAAACTCACAGAAAGAGAAAGTTGAACGGTGATTGCCAGGGGCTAGGGAAGGAGGGGATGCACAGTTGTTTCATATAAAACTGAGCAGAACCTTGCATTGCCCTCCCAAGGAAAGAAGTCTTTCTGTGTCCCCCATTTCTTGTTTGTGAAAAAAAAAAAAGAAGGCTTTCTTCTCCTAGACCTCCCCTGAGTTCCAAAGAGTAGACTCATTCAGTTACTAACTAGGGAAGTGAGGGAATGCAGAAACAAAGGAAAAGCAGTCAAGCAAGAAGACGAATAGAACAGCTTAAATAATAGTTTAACCATAAAAGAGTCACAGGACCCAAGTTCCTCCTGAAGGGGTCTAGATAATAATCTGACTCTTATCTTTGAGCTCTGCAAAAACTAAGACC
This sequence comes from Antilocapra americana, assembly GCA_007570785.1. Lineage (NCBI taxonomy): Eukaryota > Metazoa > Chordata > Mammalia > Artiodactyla > Antilocapridae > Antilocapra > Antilocapra americana. The sequence goes on along the minus strand of ML663557.1, from coordinate 12,690,485 downwards.
CCTTCCCACCCCTGCCAGGTGGGAGATGACGACTGCATGCTGATTGTTAGCTTGCGGGCCCCAGGTGGGTTGGAACCAGAAGGTGATGATTAGAATTCTGAAACATCACCCTGTCACCGCCAACCAATCAGAAGTCCGTAAGCTGATCGTACTCCCTGCAGCCCTCACCCGTAATGTTGCCTTTGAAAACCCATTTTTGAAAGGCATCAGCATTCAGGTCTTTTAAACATGAGCTGACTATTCTCCTTGCTCGCCCCTCTGCAATAACACTACTTTCCTTCCCCATAATCCGGTGTCAATTGATTGGCTTTGCTATATGTGGGGCAAGCAGACCACAGTTTCACTTGGTTAACAAACGGATGCAGAGTTTTCATTTTACAAGGTGAAAAGAGTTACGGGGATGGATGGTGATGATGGCTGACAGCACAATGAATACATTTAGCACCACTGAACTGAACATTTAAAAATGGTTGAGGGGACTTCCCTGGCAGTCCAGTGGTGATGACTCTGCCCTTTCAATACAGGGGGCACAGGTTCGATTCCTAGTTGGAGAACTAAGATCCCACATGCTGCACAGCATGATGAGAAAAAAGATGAAACAGTAAACTTTACGTGTATTTTATCACAATAAAAATTTGGGAAAAAGTAAATTTTTCCAGAGTTGATACTATTTACCTGATTTGACTATTTTTCTTTTCATTAACTTACGTGCATTATCTCCAATTTTGATAATTTCTCTCCCAAGTTACTGAATTCTTTTTGTTTCATATAACTGTGTGTGTTTGTGTATATATGTGAACTTCTTGGTTTGTTCTACTTTACATAATTTTCTTCAGCAATTATTTCATCCTTTTAGTACTTTCAATAACTTAATAGATTCATTATTAATTTTCTTTCTTTTAAGTATTTCATTTTAAGTATGCTGTTGGGGGGTTGCATTTCCAAGGGGAAGGCATTAGTTGAGGGCATACCGCATGCTGTTGTTGAGTCCTCAGTCGTGTCCGACTCTTTGCGACCCCATGGACTGCAGCCCACCAGGCTCCTCTGTCCATGGGATTTCCCAGGCAAGAATACTGGAGTGGGTTGCCATTCCCTTCTCCAGGGGATCTTTCTGACCCAGGGATCAAACCTGTGTCTCCTGCATTGGCAGATGGGTTCTTTCCCAAGGGGGTAGCCTGAGGAGAAGGTTAAACCTGCTGACTGTGTAGCCAGGCTGCCTGGCTTCATTTCACAGCTCTTCCACCCAGCTCAGCAACTGCTTCCTCATCTGAAAAACAGAAAGAACAATGGCACTTACCTCTTAGGATCATTGTGTGGATTAAATAAAATAAACACATTCAAAATGCTTGGTTAAGACCCCAGCTATTTTATTCCTGTGATTCCCCATATTCCTATAGGTGAGCCCTTGACTCTAGTTTAACCTGTAGGGAAAGAAGGCTGACAGGGTCACTAGGAAATGGCTGAACCGGAGAATCCAGGTCCACCAGCCCAAAGCGCCTCTTAAGGGAAACCAGAAGTCCCTCCTTAGCAGTGGGCCAGCCAGGGACCTTATACCTGCACGGTCCCTCAAGCAAACCACGCCTACAGCCCCACTCATCTACGCACCTGTTTGGCATTAACCAAGTAGAGCAACAGGCTGAGGGATTCAGGGGCTTGGAGAGGCTGGGGCAGGGGCTCGGAGCAGAGAACGAGCTCAGAAGTGGGCCGTGACAGTCAAGGGCTGCTCTAGGGAATCTGAAAAATAGAGCGTTCCCTCCTGGAAGAACAGGGGACCAGGAGGGTATGGACAGGTACCCTCCTACCAGCTGGGTGTCAGGGGACAAAACACCATGAGTGAGCAGAGGAGGAGGTGTGGGCCCCCCACCTCCAACCCACCCCTCTGCATCGGCTGATTCATACAGCTGAGCAGAGAGAGAGAGAAACGTCTTCCTGGAAGACCTTTCCCTTAAACTGCCAGCCACAACGGTGGGGTTGGGAGGAAGCTCTCCAACAGGATTAAAGGAGGAAGGAGGGATCTGGTACAGAAGAGCTAGGGGCCAGGGCACCAGTGGGCAGGGCCTGAGGCCAAGCCAGAGGTCAGTTATTACCATGAGATCAGGCCACATCTGACACGACTCAAGGAAAGGAGCTGTGCTCCAGAAGATGAGGAGATGGGTCAAGAAGACTGCAGAGACAGGTAATATGATGTTTAATCTTATGTCAACTTGGCTAGGTCACAGGGTGCTCAGAGACCGTTGCTGCTAAGTCTGCTAAGTCGCTTCAGTCGTGTCTGACTCTGTGCGACCCCATAGACGGCAGCCCACCAGGCTCCCCCATCCCTGGGATTCTCCAGGCGAGAACACTGGAGTGGGTTGCCATTTCCTTCCCCAATGCATGAAAGTGAAAAGGGAAAGTGAAGTCGCTCAATCGTGTCCGACTCTTAGCGACCCCTTGGACTGCAGCCCACCAGGCTTCTCCGTCCATGGGATTTTCCAGGCAAGAGTACTAGAGTGGGGTGCCATTGCCTTCTCTACAGAGACCGTTGACCCTTCTTTAAAAAAAAAAATTCATTTCTTTTTGGTTGCACTGGGCCTTCACTGCTGCTCACTGGCTTTCTCTAGTTGTGGGGAGCAGGGGCTCCTCTCTAGTTGCGGCACTTGGGCTTCTTGTGCTGGCTTCCCTTGCTGCAGAGCACAGGCTCTAGGAGCTGGGGCTTCAGTAGTTACAGCACCCGGGCTCAGTAGCTGTGACACGTGGGCTCTCGTTACTCAGTGGCATGTGGAAACTTTCCGGACCAGGGATTAAACCTGTGTCCTTTGTATCGGCAAGTGGATTCTTATATGACCAGGGATGGGGAAACGGTGGAAACAGTGGCTGACTTTATTTTTCTGGGCTCCAAAATCACTGCAGATGGTGACTGCAGCCATGAAATTAAAAGACGCTTACTCCTTGGAAGGAAAGTTATGACGAACCTAGACAGCATATGAAAAAGCAGAGACGTTACTTTGTCAACAAAGGTCCGTCTAGTCAAGGCTATGGTTTTTCCAGTGGTCATGTATGGATGTGAGAGTTGGACTATAAAGAAAGCTGAGTGCCGAAGAATTGATGCTTTTGAACTGTGGTGTTGGAGAAGACCCTTGAGAGTCCTTTGGACTGCAAGGAGATCCAACCAATCCATCCTAAAGGAGACCATTCCTGGGTGTTCATTGGAAGGACTGATGTTGAAGCTGAAATTCCAATACTTCGGCCACTTGATGTGAATAGCTGACTCATTGGAAAAGACCCTGATGCTGGGAAAGATTGAGGGCAGGAGGAGAAGGGGACGACAGAGGATGAGATGGCTGGATGGCATCATCAACTTGATGGCCATGGGTTTGGGGTGGACTCTGGAAGTTGGTGATGGACAGGGAGGCCTGGCGTGCTTTGGTTCATGGGGTCACAAAGAGTCAGACATGACTGTGCAGCTGAACTGAACTGATACCATCAGGGAAGTCCTACAGTTCACCTTGAACAATGTGGAGGATAGGGATGCCAACCCGCTGGACAGTCAAAAATCTGTGTATTGCTTTCTAGTCAGCTCTGGTATATACAGTTCTGCACCTGGAGATTCAACCAACTTCAGACCACATAACACTGCAGTATTTCCTACTGAAAAAAATCCTCACGTAAGTGGACCCATGTAGTTCAAACCCATGTTCAAGGGTTGGCTGAATTTGGTTAAACGTTATTCTGGGTATGTGTGTGAGGGTGTGTTGACACTTGGACAGGTAGACTGAGTAAGGCAGACTGCCCTCCCTAATGTGGGTGGGCCCCATCTAATCTGTTGAAGGCCTAGACAGAACAAAAGACTGAGTAAGAAATAATCCTTTCTCAGCCTGTTTTATAGCTGGGACCTCAGTCTTCTGTACTCAGAAGGGAACTTCCCCCGTTGGCTCTCCTGGGTCTCCAGATGGCAGATCTCAGCCTCTGTAATCACATGAGCCGATTCCTTAAGATAGATGTCTAAATAGATAGATGACAGATATATAAATAGACGTGCTATTGATTCTGTTTCTCTGGAGAACCCTGACTAATCCAAGTAACCAAATGGGAGGCACAATAGAAGGCCTGTAGAACATCCAGGGGTTGGGGCCAGGGCGCTGGCAGAGAGCAGCAGGATGGAGGCCAGGAGAGGTTACTGAGTGAGGTCAGAAGGACCAATCTCATCGACACCAGGTCGCCCCTGCAAAGTCTCCTTTGTGTGGATGTGGGGCTTGCAGTTTTCCAGTTCTCTGAGAGCTGAGAGCTGAGGGAGATCCAGGTACAAAACCAGAAAGCTGTTCCATTTCTGAACACCCCATTGTTTCCCAAGGCAGGCGCCCACAGGACCTCTGAGAACGGGCAAGTGTTATGACGCTGGGACGTGGTGAAGTATCAGCCTGACACAGGTGGCTCAGAGGACACCTTCTTGCTCTGTGTTGCTAAAGGATGTGTAGACTTAGCTCCAGTCCCAGCTGCTGTGCTGAGTGACAAGGCCAGGTAAAGGTGAGCTTGGGCCAGACGGAGCAGACAGAGAAGGCTGATACAGTACCCAGCACACCTGCTGGGTCAGGCTAGCAGCTCTTTCTGCCAGAAGGAAGACCCATTCTATATGCCAGAGACAGTAAACACTCACCATCCGGGGCCCAGCATGGAGGAGACGGTCCCACTGAGCTGGGAGAGTGTCATCTTCAGAGACAGAGGCAGGTGTTGGCGATGGGAGAGTCTAGTATGTAGTAGGTGGCGTGGCCCTCCGTACTTCCCGCCCCGGGTTTAGAGGAGAAATTCTCTAAAGTCAAGGGTAGTGGGAAGCTCACTAGGCCAGGAATGGGATCCAGAAGCACATGAGAGAGAGGCAGCTCTGAGAGCTGGGCCACGCCTCTCCCGGGGCTCTCAGCACCCTGAGCCTACTCACCATGCTGTAAGTGCGATTCTAATGATGCCAACAATGCTGAGTCCCTAGACGCCAGGGCCGCGTCCGGTATCCTTGTGCTCCAGCGCCTGGCAGAGAGCTCAGCACACAGGCGGGGCTCAGTGCTGAAGGAACAGGGCAGGGCGCTTGCTGCGGAGTCCCCCACACATTGACCCAGGGCTCCTTACCGAGACCTGGCCTGGCCCTGAGCCTGGATAAAGGCGACCTGTCAGTGAGATGTGTGGCCGAGACAGGCAGGGCCCCGCGCTTCACAGCTCTCTGCACGGGTTGTCGTTATCACAGGTGTTAGAGTGGTGGGGGCACAAGAAGAGGGCTTTGTTTTAATCAAGAATGAGATAGAAATAAATTAATGCTTATGTTTAGGGCGTCCAGCAAATGACCATGGCCTACTTCAGTGTTGGATTTCCTCCAAGTTGTCTTGCCCAGGGAGCGAGTTTCACACCAGTTTTGCCACCCAGAAAAGAGTTTCATTGATGCCTCCTTTTTCAACTTCAAGTGGGAGCTCGGGGCCCAGAGAATTCCTCTCAAAGTATTTGTCTGTCACGTGACCCAGGAACACCCTAGAACCAGGTAGAGAGGAGCCGGCAGAGAGGAACAAGGGTGCCGCCAGTGGCCCCGAGGAGGAAGGCTGGGGTGGGGCCAGGGTGGGCTTGTGGATTCAGCTGCTGAGCAGGGGAACAGTCCCGCTGGAGAAACTGCTCCCTGCAGAACCAACATACAGGGTGATGAGCTGTCAGACTCTTGTGAGGAAAAGTGCATCATCTCCGGCTCCTTGGTGCAAAAAGATAAAAATAAAGTGTCTGTGCATGTTTGCCTACAAAGAACAGGCCAAGTGAAGTCACTCATTGTAAAATAAATGATGAGGGGACTTCCCTGGTGGTCCAGTGGTTAAGACTCCGCCTTCCAGTGCAGGGGTGCAGGTTCAATCCCTGGTTGGGGAGCTAAGATCCTACATGTCTTGCAGCCAGAAAGACAAAACTTAGAGGCAATACTGTAACAAATACAATAAAGACTTTAAAAATGGTCCACATCAAAAAAATCTTTAAAAAATGAAAAAACCAGAGAAGGCAAAGGGACACTAGCCAAACAAGGAGGCCCCAGGAGCTGTATTTGGCATGAAAATGAGTAGGGGGAGCCCCTGATGGTTGGTGGCTCTTTATCTCAGACAGCAGGCCACTCTGTAACGGTCAACTGTGGGGATAGTAACAGGTCCCCTGGGTCCTGGGAGGCCCTGGCAAAGGCATCCCTGTCGTGGTGAACACACAGGAGAAAAAAGCCTGCCATCTTCACACAAAGCCTTTGCTCTGACTTTTCACTTATCATCAGCTGTATTGCAGTAGCTGGAGATGTACCATTAATTGTTGGAGAATATCATGCTTTGTTCCTGAAACAGAGGTACTAGAATTTCACATGATAGAAATTCCATAGAAACAATATAATAGAATTTGATTCTAGCTGACGTCTGATACATTGTTCACAGGAAGGATCAGAAATTGCATAATAACCAGTGTGTTCATGAGAAAAGATGTCTGAACCCTGCCCAGTGCAGAGGCAAGGTGTATATAAATCAACTACATGGGACGATACAGTAACCAATGATATAGAATTTCTGTGAGAGGTCCCCTGAAGCTAGGGGGACTCCCCCACACACAAGAGTGGGGGCAGTACTAGACATGCAGTATGGGGCAGGGTGTTCCTGGAGCTGGTCATCTAGATCACATGCAGCGAGCTTGTCCTGCAAGGTTGACCAGACACCATGATCATCAGGATTCTGGGCACCTTTGTGAATCAAAGGGCTGTAGAACACTGGGACCCCTGTGGTCAAAGGGGCCCCTCAGCACAGATGAAATTCTCTGCACCTTCTCTGGCTGGGCCCAGGCTCCATCACAGGCCAGGCCCTGGAGCTGTGCAATCACAAGAGGTCAAATACAGAAGCCTAAAGCCATTTTTAACTCCCCGTCTTCCTACTGCCCCTACCCTGTACACTACATGATCATCATGAAACTGAAAAACCAGGACATTTGTAACGGAAAGGGAATCTAAATGCCATTGACCTGGGGAAAGGAGACACGTGGCTGCTGCTTTCTCTGTTGGGAATCTCCCCTTTCACCAGACTCCACTGGAACATCAGAGGGTTGTATATGCTTCTTGCCCTGGACCAGTGGGTTACTGCCATAAAGGGGGGTGAGGAAAAGTCTATCTGATATTCTCCAGGTAAGAATGGCCTATGGCCTGCATGGAACAAAGTTACACCACCGCAATATCCACATCGCAAGGCTGCTTCCACTTAGGGTCTCAAGCAGTTGCAAAATCTTAGAGAAGAAAATAACAGACTCATTTATTTAGATTTATTAAACATATCCCCAACCCTTCCAGGACATATTGATGACAATAGTGATGTATTTGAGGGCATGAACAAACAGCAAGTACTGTATGAAGCAAAATGTGGGTCAAATTTCTGTCCAAATCATGATGATGATATTGATGATTATGATGATGTTGTCACTCATTATCAGAGAAATGCAAATCAAAACCACAATGAGGTACCACTTTACACCAGTCAGAATGGCTGCCATCCAAAAGTCTACAAGCAATAAATGCTGGAGAGGATGTGGAGAAAAGGGAACCCTCTTACACTGTTGGTGGGAATGCAAACTAGTACAGCCACTATGGAAAACAGTGTGGAGGTTCCTTAAAAAGCTGCAAATAGACCTGCCATATGACCCAGCAATCCCACTGCTGGGCATATACACCGAGGAAACCAGAATTGAAAGAGCCACGTGTACCCCAATGTTCATCGCTGCAGTGTTTACAATAGCCAGGACATGGAAGCAACCTAGATGCCCATCAACTGACGAATGGATAAGAAAGCTGTGGTACATATACACAATGGAATATTACTCAGCATTAAAAAAAAAATTCATTTGAAGCAATTCTACTCAGATGGACGAAACTGGAGCCCATTATCCAGAGTGAAGTGAGCCAGAAGCAAAAACAATACAGTATATTAACACATATATATGGAATTTAGAAAGACGGTAACGAGAACCCAACATGCGAGACAGCAAAAGGAACGCAGATGTATAGAATAGACTTGTGGACTTTGTGGATGAGGGTAAGGGTGGGATGATATGGGAGAAGGGCATTGAAGCATGTTAATTGTCATGTGTCTAATCAATCGCCAGCCCAGGATTGATGCTCGGGGCTGGTGCAGCGAGATTTCCCGGGGGGGAAGGGAAGAGGGAGGGGGGTTCCGGAGGGGAAGCATATGTAAACCCATGGTGATATCATGACAATGTATGGCAAAAACAATAAAAAAAAAAAGAAAAAAAAATGATGATGTTGATGATGTGTGTGTGTCTATGTGTATAAATTTTCTACTTTATAAAGCAGTTTCACAACGAGACCTTGATTTCTTTTACACTCAATTTCCTGATATATGGGTCAGTGGGCTTTTCTAGAAGGAGGCTCATTTAACAACTGCTCCCCCAAACAAAGGACATTTCTCTTCAGGTCCAGGAGGAACTCGATCCCCAACAAAGAGGAGATGGTTCCCATTTTCACTAGGCTAGTAAATATTGAGAAGGAGTCAGTCATTTTCACCGTAGTTCCCTGCTAAAGCCTGTGGAATTTTTGGAAACCTATGGAAAAAGGGCCCTCCTGCCACATGGTCAGCAGATCAGGGAGGACTGAGCACAGCGGTCAAAGGACCTTAAGGTTCCAACCCCTCATTTGGAACGAGAGGGAAAGGAGCCTGGGAAACTCCCCACCACCTCCTGCCCCATCCCTCCCCTCCCGAGCTGAACAGTGACAGACCTTCTCCTTTGGTTGTGGTGGGCTGAGATCAAGGTCTCTCCCGAGGATGGAAGCTGCAAAATAAGTCCCGGAGCGCAGGGTCTCTGGGAAGGACAGGCACAGGCCCAGGAAATGGTCAGGTGAGCGTGGTCAGTCGTGTTTGGGATGTGGGCACATACTTAACGTGCAGTTTGCATAATTTCCTATACTGTCTGTTCTAGGAATTTCCAACTTAGTCCTTTCTGGAGCAACTAGTATTTGAAATGAGAGGGAGAAAGGAATACCCAAGGATAAGAGGGAAGAGAGATTAGGTTTCCTAACCCAGATATGGAATAATTTTGGGTCTCAGGGGAGGCCATGTTGTTAGACTTTTTTTGGTGGATTTTTTTTCAATTGGAGTATAATTGCTTTACAGTGTTGTGTTAGTTTCTGTCATACAACAATGTGAAATCAGCTATCAGTATACATACATCCCCTCTATCTAGGCCCTTCCACCACCCTCCCCTCCACTTCCCATCCCTCTAGGTCATCACAGAGCACCGAGTTGAGCTCCCTGTGCTGTCTATCCCTACTAGCTATTTATTTTATATATGTCAATCCTAATCTCCCAATTCATCCCACCCTCCTTTTCCCACCCTGTGTCCACTTGTCTTTTAAACAGAAATCACAGTACTCTCATACTGGCCTCAGTAACCTTCCTTGCCCATCATCCAGGATTCTTACCATTCACACTGTCTACTTGTTGCTTTTTGCCCTGGCTCTCCTCCAGGAGGGTAGAAAAACCAGGAGGCAGAATGGAGTTGGGTGGAAGAGGGGGGAGAGGCAGGACCAGCTGTAAAGTCAGGCCAGGGCATCATTTGATAAGATCATCCTGCCTAGATTGGTACCAAGAGCCCGGGGTTGGCACAGCACGGACACCTTGAACTGCAGAAACTTCAGGGCACCTCAACCCAAAATAGCTTCAGGCTCAAGGAAGGGCAAGGAGAGCAGGTGTGTGGTCTCCAAGGAGAAGCTCATTGTTGAGGGCAGACGCCTTGGTCTTTGGGGTGGGGAGAGGTCCTGCTGGGGTGCAGCCAACAATTTTTCCTTCTCCAGGGTGTGCCTTGTGCTTGGGCCGTACAGGCTGTGGTCCTTCAGGTGGACTCTGCAGGGGGCCCCCCTCCCCCGTGCTGGAGGGAGATTTTGTGGGTTTGGAACCCACCCGGCCTGAGGTCCTCTCCTCAGTGGCCAAGACGCCCCAGGCTCACAGCTGCAGTGACGACACTCTGGGCCGGCGTGTAGGTCCTGGCATTGTGACCTCAGCTGTTCCACCCACAGAGAGGTGGTCATCCTGCCTGACCTCGGCCTGTAAGCTGCCTAGGACAGTGGCCTGGTCACGGGGGCCCGTCGAGGGGAGGTTGGGAAGTCGAAGAACACTCTGGCCTCCTCCATCATGTCGGCCAAGAGGGCGGAACTGAAGAAGACAAGCCTGGTAAAGGAGAGATGTTGCTGGCCAGCGTGGGGCGCCTTTGAGCTCCCACTGGATAGAGGTGGGGGTGGGGTGTAGAGAGTCCCCAGCAAACCCTCAGCTTTTCCTTCTCCCTCTGAGCACAAGGTGGCCTCTCAGTCTGGAAGGAGGGTGGGGAATGGACCATGGGCCTTGAGGTGGCAAGGACTGCCCCCTACGATGAGGAGCTCTGAAAGGCCCACCCCAACTCCAGCCACTCTGGGAGCTACAGCCCCAGCCAGGCCTACCTCTGGCCCACATGTTTAAGGCATAGAAGAAGCTCCTTAAATAAAGGTAATTATCACCCACAACTTAAAGATTAAGAAATAAAGGCTCCGAGAGACTAAGTAACTTGCTTACGTTGACACAGCCAGTGAGGAGGATGGCTGAGACTAGGATTCCAGTCTGTCTGTCTACCTCCCAAGTCAGTGCTCCTGAAAAACCACTTAGCCAGCTTCCGCCAGTTATCTCAAAGTGCCCTTGCCTGCCCCGCCCCCCATCCCTGCCCCCTAGCAAGAAGAGGGCAGCCTGCTGAACAGGCAGGTTTTACTCATGAGAGAATTAGAACATGATAAAATGTGAGTTGTCTCGGCTCAGGAGCTGGGGGCATGTGGGCCTGATCTTAAGTGCAGTTGGACAGGCAGGGTGGGTGGGTAGGGAGTCCTCCCCAATTTTTCCCAGTCTTCCCTGTGCCTCCCCAAGCTTCCCTAGTACTCCCCAAGCCTGATACCTGGCAGCCTGAATCCCACCTTCCCTCTCTGCAGAGCAAGAACTACAAGGCAGTTTGCTTGGAACTGAAGCCGGAGCCGATCAAAGTAAGAAGCTTTTTTGATGCCCATCCTAGCAGCCAGCCTGAGATCCATGGGGAGGTGACTTGGAGTCGGGTCATTCGCCGTTCCTAGTGGCCAAGACTTGTCCCAGGTGTTGGCAGATACACAAGAGAGAGAGAGAGACAGCACTCTGCTCTCATAGAACAAAGCAGATGCATAAATAAATGAGGAAAAATTCGGTAGCATTGCCTACATTACAGGGGTTGGAAACAGGAAAATGAAACTGGGCACCTGCTGTAGGTCTCGGGGGCTGTCAGGAAAGGCCTCCCTCAGCGTGGAGAGGACCAGACTCCGGCCACTGGAGGGCCAAGGATGAGCACCAGGGCTGGGGGAAGCCACACGCCGGAGGCCCTGTGGCGGGAATGGGCATGACTGTTGGGGGGATGGAAAGCTGAGGCCCAGTGGGCCAGGAAGGGAGTGGAATGAGATGGGCTCAGACAAAGGAGAAGGACCAAGGGAACTTTGGGGCTGGCGGGGCCAGGCCACCAGCTCTAACCTCCGCCCTGGCCTGAAGAGCTGAAACTAGGGGGGATCTCTTTTGCCTCATCTGCCCCCGCTGGCAGTTTCCAATATTCCATGTTTCTGTTTTCAACCAACAGATATATGACTATAAAGGAGCTAAACAAGAAGGGCCATTTACCAAACCAGGAGGGACAAAGGAGCTAAAGGTAGGTGTGGGAACCCTGGAGACAGCAGGTTGGACCAACATAGTGAACAGGTGGGGCTGGCAGAACAACCGCTGCGGCAGGTAAACTGCTGGTAGCTATAGTTCTGCACCAGCCCCAGTGACTTCACTCCTTCTGCTTCTACTTTAAAATTATTTCTGGCTTACAGAAAATTTTCCAAAATAATGGTACAGTAAGTTCTAGTATACTCTTCCCCCAGATTTCCAAATGTTGGCATTTTATCATGTAATTTTCTCTTTTTATCATATTCATATATGTGCACACTATATATATACATTTGCAAGCATGTGGTTCTCCCAAATTTCAGTATACATTTCCTCAAAACAAGATCACTCTCTTACACAGCCATGGTACAATCATCCAAACATCAAACTCAGGAGATTCATATTGATACAGTTCTCATCTACAGCCCTTAATCTAATTCCCCCAGTTATCCTGCCGATGTCTTTCATAACAAAAGAAGAGATAACTTATTTGGTTTGGGATCCAATTCAGAATCACACCTGGCTCCCAGTTTCCATGTCTTTTTTCATCTGGAACAGTTCTTCGACCTTATATTCTGGGACACTGTCAGTTTTGAGAATTACAAATCATTTATTTTGTAGAATGACCTCAGTCCAGGTTGTCTGATGCTTCCTCACCATTAGACTTAGACCGTGAGATTTTGGTGTTCACACCACAGCAGGGAGTGTGTGACCTTTTCAAAGTGCATCAATATCTAGGGGTACAGTACATCCCACTGTACTATTTTCCTAACAGCATCCTTTCTTTCCTCCCTACTGGCAAGGATCTTCTGCTCCTCTTTTGGCCATGCCCCAGGATCTTTCCTTTCCTTCTTTTGACTGTTTCCCTTCCATCTAAGACATTTCTTTACTCCTTCTCTATTTTATTTCCTCAGAATGAACTCAGGGAAGTGAGAGAAGAGCTCAAGGAAAAAATGGAGGAGATAAAACAGGTAACAGGATGAGACTTTACCTCTTGTGGAGAAAAAGGGTAGTTTCCAGGAAAATGCAACACCTAACTTTGAATAGTGAAGGAATTTGGAAATTGCATGAAAGAGCAATCCAACTAACTGAGCCCAAATTCCCTAGAGTGCTTGTGTCAGGCAGCTTAGGTTATTTGTTTCTTACATGTCTGAAGCATAAATCCAATTTTTGAATGATAAGGGCTGTCTAAGATGTCTCATTGATTAGGATAGAGAGATACAACCTTAGTGACAGAGTATGAGGGGATGATTTGGAATTTGGAGGCAATCAGGGACCAATTTCTTCCTATTCTCCTCCCCTGAGCAAGCTGCAGAGCAAGAGCTCTTGTTTCTCTGATGAAATCACCTATAGCATATTTGTGAACAAAGAAAATACTCAAGCAAGAATGTGTAATTGAAGCTGTGATTTGAGCTGCACGTGGCAGCCTCACAATGGCCAGATCCAAGTTGTGCCCAGCCTACTGCTGGTGGTGACTTGGTGGTACATGCGTTTACCCTTCACAGACTCTTGGGAAGAAGTGGCTTTATTAAGCCATTATTAGAACATTCCTTAAACTTTATCAGCTCATTCCAGGGGAGCAGCTATAGCCCTTACCTTATAATGCCCAAAAGACAACTCCACATTCAGTAATGTGCCGTGTGCCTTTCTTCCTCACTAGATAAAGGATGTAATGGACAAGGATTTTGATAAACTCCAGGAATTTGTGGAGATTATGAAGGTAAGTATTTACTGAATGCCCTCCATGGGCCACTACCATACCAGGAATCATGGAAGGAGAAGCCAGAGCCTGGTCTGAAAGTGCTTACAATCTAGTAAGAGACTCAAACTCTATTGCATAAATAATAAGTAAGTACCAGAATCTGCCTGCTAATGAAGGAGCCAAGGAGATGTGGGTTTGGTCCCTTGGTCAGGAAAATCTCCTGGAGGAGGAAATGGCGACCTACTCCAGTATCCTTGCCAGGATAATCTCATGGACAGAGGAGCCTGGTGGGCTACAGTCTGTGGGGTCTCAAAGAGTCAGATCCGACTGAGCACACAGGAGCCATGCAAGCACAAAGTTAAATGGTGACCAGTTGTCACTTAACTAAGAGTTTAAAGATGTGAGAAGTGAATGTGGACTGGGGTAACCAGAAAGTCATTTTAGAGAAAGTGAGTCTTTTTCTTTTTTCAATATTTATTTATTCGACTGTGTCGGGTCTTTTTTGTGGCACACAGTATCTTTTTAGTTGCTGCACGTGACCTCTTAGTTGGGGCATGTGGCATCTAGTTCTCTGACCATGGATTGAACCTGGGCCCCCTGCATTGGGAGCACAGCATCTTAGTCATTGGTTCACCAGGGAAGTGCCCTAGGGAAAGTGAGTGGTAAGGTGAGTCTAAAAGTTTGAAAGTTAAATGCAAATCTATCTAAGAGTCCAATAAAGTTATTTTTGAATTCAGTACTTACTAAAAAGATTTTCTAGTTTCTAGAATAGCAGTTTTCAAACTTTGAGTTTCAGAATCAGTGGGAGCACTAATATAAGAAACAGAACTCAGGCCCTTGCACCCTGGGATTTTATTCATGTTCCCCAGGAAGAAATTTGAGAACAACCAATGTAAAAGCATAAATACGCAAATGCATTTACCTATAAATTTTTCAAGAGTTGTAAGGAGGCATTTCCCTCACCAGATATTAAAATTCATAATGAAGTCACAATAATCAAATGAAGGTGGTACAGCCCAAGGACAAGCAGACAAATGAAATAAAGCAACATAGATAACCCTATAACAGCTTCTCTGACAGGGATCACTTGTGTGGATTTCTCAAGTCCATGTACCCAGGCCCTGGACCAGATGAACTGAATGAAAACCTCCAAGCTGGGGCACCATTGCTCAAAATGCTGTTACCTGATTAAGATGCTTGCTTCTGATGAGAACCAGGTCCTTAGCACTTTAGCAGTAGTTAACACTGGCCACACGTTGGGATCACCTGTACTGTGGTTTTGAGCTGCCTCTGTTTACAGCTGGCTGCATCCCATAGCAGTTAAATCAGAGGTCTGGGCATTGGTAATTTTTAAAGATCCTCAGTTGATTCAATTATATGCTCACAATTGGGTACCACAGCTCTATAAAATTTAAAATACAATAAAGATGATTTTTAAAATTATCAGTGACAAGGACAAGATTATTAATATTAAGAATATTTATATGATGAAATATTATTCAACTATGAAAAATAATGAAGTAATGTCATTTGCAGCAACATGGATGGACCTAGAAATTGTCATACTTAGTGAAGTAAGTCAGAAAAAAAAATCATATTACTTATGTGAAACCTTAAAAAATGTTACAAATGAACTTTCTTACAAAACGAAAATGCAGCCACAGATGAAGAAAATAAACTTAAGATTACTGGGGGAAGGGGCAGGAGAGGTGGGATAAATTGGGAGGCTGGGGTTGACATATACATACTACAATATATAAAATAGATAACAATAAGAAACTACTATATAGCACAGGGAACTCTTCTCAATGTAATGACCTACATGGGAAAAGAATTTTTAAAAGTGTGGATATATGTTTTTGATTCACTTTGGTATATTGAAGAAACTTCAATACAACATTATAAATCAACTATACTCCAATAAAAATTAAACAAAAAGAAGAATATTACCTGATTATATAAGGGAAAAACTTAACTCAGTTAACACTATAAACTGATTTCGTCTATAAAGTGAATTGAAAAAAAAAAAAAGAAATTGTATGTATTTAACTAGATGGTCTAAATATAATTACAATGAAAGAAATCATAAAAGAAATACTGATATGTTTAACAATATAAAAAAGTTAAAAATCATAACAGAAAAGCACCATATACAGAATTAGAAAGTAAACAACAATTTGAGGGAAATAATTTTCCACAAATATCATCGACATAGACAAAAGGTTTTTATCTGTAGCCTATAAAACTCACACAAATCATTAACGGCCAAATAGGAAAATGGGCAAAGTGTGTATGTGAACAATCCACAGAGAAGAATATTACTAAAAAGTAACCAATACAAAGTTTTACCTAACAAATAATCAAATAAACATAAGTGAAAACAACACTTAGGTAATTGCCACATTCAAATAAACCAAGTTTTAATTTATGACAATTACAAATCAAGATAGGAATGCCCTTTACAGCTGATCGGAGTACAAGTTTGTACAAAAGTAAAAAGGAATTTAGACAATAGGTATCAAAAATATCAAAACTCCATGACTTATCAACTCCTTGACTTCTCAGAATTTAACCTATGAGAATAATCAGAAATGCCTGCATTGGTACCTATAAAAAGATGTTCACCACAGGATTATTTATAACAGCAAAAAACTGTCAAAAACCACAATTTCCAATAGTAGAGGAATAGTCAAATAAAATATGATATATCTATTAACATATAATGAAAATTAACTATAGGAGACAGTGTTTAGAAGGAATGCTTATAATGAGAAGTGAAAAAGCAAGATGCAAGTAATAATGTACAGGCTGATTGCAACTAGGTGGAAAAAAAAATGAGATGTAATTATATAGAAAAAAGACTGGAAAGAAATATACCAAAAGGGCTAATTGCTATTATCACTAGATGATGAGATTAATTTTTCCTTTTATATTCCTCTGTATTGTCCAATTTTTCTGCAAAAGGTTGTGCTATTTCTGTATTAAAATGCAAACACAGTAAGTGTTTTGTTAGTGGGTAGGACTGGGTATCACAAGGCACAAAGGAGGCTATTTTGGGCACGGCAGCAGCTTGCACACAGCATGGAAGCAGGAGGAATGCGAAGCTTATCACGGTCAGTGGGGAGATCAGTCATATAAGTGGGATCATTGGGGGAAACTGTGAGAAATAAAACAGAGTGGGCACAAAGGCAGTGGATAATGAAGGCTTTTGAAAGACAGCCAGACAGGTTGGGACTTGGTTGTGTAAGCGGTAGGAGGCCTCTGGAGATTCTTAATCAAAGAACACACTAGGAACAGCACTTCAGAAAGCTGAGTTGGCAGCTGCTTGCAAGGTGGCTGGGGCGGAGCGGGGGTGGGGGCACCGGGGAGCGTGTGGAGGTCATCTGGAGCAAGAATATCAAACAGGAAGCCGCATCCCCACTCAAGGTGAAGAAGGCTGGACCCAGTGTAGAAACAGAAGGAAAAGGATAAATCCGAACGATGCAGCGAAGGGAAAATAGCATGCTTGGTGACTGATTCAGTAGAAAGAATATAGGAGAGGCAAGCGTCCATAATGACACCGGTTTTAATCTGGACGGCTAGAAGATGACCGTGACAAGGGCAGTAGGGAAACAGCAAATTTAGAAGAGAAAATGATGGAGGTCAGTTTGAAGTATGAGCTTGAAGTGACGGTGAGACTTCTAAGACAGTGGGATGTATTGACTCTGATGTTTTGGACCCAGGGGAAATTTTTAAAGATATTTATTTATTTGACTGTGCCAGGTCTTATTTGTGGCACACGGGATCTTTAGTTGTAACACGTGGGGTCTAGTTCCCCGACCAGGGATGGACCCTGGGCCCCCTGCATCGGGAGCTCAGAGTCTAAACCACTGGACCACCAAGGAAGTCCCTGGACCCAGGGGGAATTTTGACTTCAAGGATATTTTGACTTGACTTATGAATACAAGTATCTTATTCAAAATTTATACGAACATTTAAAAATGCTTTTCAAAAAGATCTTTTTGGGAAATCATTTCCATCCTGACAGTAATTCCTTGATTAATTTTCTACCCCAGATCAGTAAACTCTTCCCAAATCTTTCATTTTTTTTATTACTAAAATGGTTTTCCAAAAAAAAAAAAATGGTTTTCCTTGAAGCAAATAATTTTTTATTTATATTTTGTGATATTCAATCTGACCCTGTTTTTGTTCTCAACAGATACTATCAGTAATAACGTTGGCCATCTTAGAGTTTCTTTGCTACCACTATTTCTCTCCAAGTTTTCCAGGTCAAATTTTATAGCGCTAAACTTTACCAAGAAGACTTAATTATTATTTCAGTTCTTAACAATACATGTGAGGAGCCATTTGTGCTATTATCTGTTTTGTGTTGACCATTTCTGCCAGGAATTGGGTAAGAGATGGAACAAAAACAGATATACAGGATCTATGTACATGGCAGGGATCAAAACATCAGAGTCAGAAGTGTCTTTAGGGGTCGTAAGATTTGTTTTCTTGGTTCCATGATTTTATAGGCATTGAACCAAGGCAGATAGGGTTTTATGCAAGTGTAAGATCAGGTAAAACAGATCCTGGCCTCTGACTCACCTGGAGATTTTGAACAAACCCTTAAGGACCCTGCCTGTGCTTTAGCTTCATCATGGAATGGGGAAGGAGACAAGGAGGGGTGGGTGGCACGTGTCATGGACATTCTGTGAGCCACTTCACCCAGGGCCAGTGAGGATTCTTGAGGAAGTAATATGCGGAGGTGGCCTCGCAGTGGTTCACACAGTGAAGCAGAGAAAGGGATTTCAAAAGCCCTTCATGATGATGATTCTAGCTTTGAATTCTCTCTTGGAAGGAAATGCAAAAGGATATGGATGAGAAGATGGATGTTTTAATAAATATACAGAAGAACAGCAAGCTGTAAGTGCAACCTGCCCCCATCTCTCCTCATCCCTAAAGAGTCTCTTTCCTTTTCTTTGCTAAATGTCCTAGAAGTTCAGAGGACTCCCAGAGCCTTTAAGGAGCTGTCTTAGTTTCTCTTGTTCCAGTGGCTTGGAGTCCAGACCCTCCATGGCTACCCATGCTACTGGTTAGTTCTTTTCACGTTGAAAATTATTCTTCCCAATTCTGCCCCTTCCTGACTCCCCAGTCCCTTTAGGAGAGGACTGAAGATGCAGCAAGAACTCAGGCTGATAGGAAAGACAGACACAGACCCACAGCTCCAGCTCAGGAAAATGGATGGAGCTGATAGAGCACCACTCTCTCTTCACAAAAAGATGGTGGCACTGCAACAACCAAAAGACCCAATGGATTCCCTTCACCAATGCGACTCCTGCTTTGTAAGTGAAGCCCTCCCCACCCTGCCCCAGTATTACACCCTGGTCTCCTATTCCCCACTACCTCCCCTGGGCTCGCTCTCTCCCCTGGTTCCACTCCTCTCCTGGCCCGGGGCTGCCTCCCTAGTCTTGAATCCACTCTGGGGTCTTGCTCTCTAGGACTGGGGAGATTCTGAAACCATGACCAAGTAGGACTCAACCCTGGATGTGCCCGCTCCCAAGTGCAACTATATTGTTCTATCGTCTCCTATAGCAAGACCCGATGAGGTGCCCAGCAGCCTGGCCATCTTGGACCAGGGAAAAATGATCTTTCTTGTGCCGTTTCTGTCCTCCACAGGAGAAACGTTTGTTGTGTACCCCACAGAACAACTACGATCAGGGGTAGGTAGATCCCTGCAAGCCCCTTGTCTCAATCGGGTGCCCAGTCATCCAAAAGGCGGTGCTCCAGGGCGCATTCCCATCAACCCCAGCCTGTGCAGGCTCCGCCCCCACTGCATCCACATGGCCTTAGAGGGCTTGGCACTTCAAGGAAGGAGGACTTGCTTAGCCCAGCCTGGGGGCTGCCCAGAGGCCTCTGTGGAGGGCAAGGTGCCTTGCCAGTTGCCCAGCTGACCTCGCTTCAGGCTCCTGACTTTCTCCCCATGTAACAGGAAACTTCCATACCACGCCTGGGCATCCTTTCCACCCTTGGCGTCTGGACCTGCTTTCTGATTTATCTGTACTTCAACTCCTGTGTGACCGAGGATATAGTTCCAACTTAATGCTGCCTCGGGACCCATCAGTGGCTTGGGTTCAGCCTCTCCCCACTCCTTGGAAGGCTTGCTGGCTACTCACATACTGCCCTGCCCCCGGCTCCCTCCACCTGAAGAGTAAAATCTTCGTTTAAAGCCAAAGCAGGAGTCAAAGTGTTGAGTATCAGTCTCAAAAGGACTACCACTTTTTTAGATCAGAATCAGTGTGTTTCAGACTCCAGCCTCTCTTCTTGCTTCCTGATGGTTCAGTGCAAAATCTCTAGGGTCATCCTTAGTGTCTCCACTGCCTCCCTCCACTTCACCTGGTTCTACAGATGTCCCAGGTCAAAAGGAAGGCCCTAAAGATATCAGATGCCATTCTGTATGATCCCAGAAGTGTGTGTGTGTGTGTGTGTGTGTGTGTGTGTGTGTGTTGGGCAATGGGAGGAACTCCTGAGCCCAGGGTTTAGCCTGCACTGCCTCCCTCTGAGGTCTCATCACCAAGCAGGACTTGAGACTCCACTGCTCATGGGAACTTGCTCCCTTTTGGGGCTCTGAGGATCCACCCTATTCTCCGGCATGTTTTCTCATCCCCACCCCACCTGAAGGAGACCTTGCCCTTCAGAGGCCTTGAAAGGTGGGGATGAGCCATTGACCTCCCACTGCCCCATGCTGTGTCCTGGCCGAAATCCCTCCATCAAGATAAGGGGAAGTCTGGCTGCTGCCTTGAAAGGAGAACCAAGAAAGATAGAGAAAATAGGATTTCAACAAACTATCCTGCCCTGAGTGAAATTCTTTGGATTCAGCTCAATGAAGGATGAATTAATGGGATTTCACGTTTTATTTCACGCCAGCTTTCTGTTGCTTCGTCTCTCTGCTAATTTGTTGCTTCAACTTTTGTGGTTTAGTTGCCGAGTCGTGTCCGACTCCTGCGACCCTATGGACTAGAGCCTGCCAGGCTCCTTTGTCCACAGGATTCTCCAGGCAAGAACACTGGAGTGGGTTGCCATCTGGTCTAGAAAATGACTGATCAAGTTCCTAACGGCTGCATAGTCATGAGCAGTGCCTTGGGTGCTTCAGATATACATTGAAAAAAATAAACAACCCTCCCCCCCAAAAAAAAAACCATAGACTTTGCCCTCAAGGAGCTTATAGTTTTAAAGGAGAGATGGTAAACAGGTATTAAAAATATGGACTATATATAAATAAGTCGAATAATAGTACAACTGTGATGAAACAGAAATAGATTACAAAAGGGAGAAAGGTGGGTATCACCTCTGTTCATTTCCTATTGCTGCTTGAACAGATGAAACATTTAATGGCTTAAGACAACACAAAATTGGTCCAAAACTCAGTCCCACTGGGCTACAGTCAAGGCGTTGGCAGGCCTCCATTCCTCTGCAACTCAGGAGAATCTGGTTCCTTGCTTTTTTCAGATTCTAGAGGCTGCCTGTCTTCCCTGGCTCATGGTCCCCTTCCATCTTCAAAGCCAGCAGTGGCCAGTCAAGTCTCTCTCACTCTACGTCACTCCAATTCTTTTATTTAAAAATTAATCTATTTTTAGTGGAAAGATAATTGCTTTATAGTATTATGTTGTTTTCTGCCAAATATCAGCATGAATCAGCCATGGGTATACTTATGTCCATTCCCTCTTGAACCACCCTTCTACCTAGGTTGTTACAGAGCCCTGGTTTGAGTCCCCTGAGTCATGCAACAAATTCCCATTGGTTGTGTTTATTACATGTGGCAGTGTGTATGTTTTCATGCTCCTCTCTCCTTACGTCCCACTCTGTCCATACATCCCACCCTCTCCTTCTCCCCCTCCCTGTGTCCATAAGTCCGTCCTCTGTGTCTGCATCTCCACTGTTGCCCTGCAAATAAGTTCATCAGTACCATTTTTCTAGATTCCATATATATATATATATATATGCATTAATATACAATATTTGTTTTTCTTTTTCTGACTTACTTTACTCTGTATAATAGGCTCTAGGTTCATCCACCTCATTAGAACTGACTCAAATGTATTCCTTTTTATGATTGAATAATTCCCCATTGTATATATACACCACAGCTTCCTTATCCATTCATCTGTTGGTGGACATCTAGGTTGCTTTTGTGTCCTAGCTGCTGTCAATAGTGCTCTGCATCACTCTGATTCTTCTGCCTCCTTCTTCCACTTGGAAGGACCCCTGTGATTACACTGAGCCTTCCTAGATAGTCCAGCTGCTCTCCTTAGTTTAAGGTCACCTGATGATCAACCTTACTTCCCCTTTGCTGTGTAACATAACATATTCACAAGTTCTGGAGATTAGAACATCTTTGGGGACTGATTTCTGCCACCAAACAGGACCCCCCCCCCCAGATCCCATCCCTTGACTCCCAAACCTCCAAACACTTGGGAGCATTGTATGGCTCAGTTCTGTGCTCAGTTCTGGTTTGGTATAGACCCACAAATTCGATACTCTTTCAAGAGGAACATAGTTCCTCTCCCCTTAAGTGAGGACTAGACATCGTGACTTGCTTCCAGTGAATTGAATAGGACCGAAGTGATGGTGTGTTACTTCTGAGACAAAGTCATAAAAAACACGTTGCTTCCGTCTTGCTCTCTCTCACACGCTCATTCTGGGTGACGCTCACTGCTGTGGGGTGAGGACACCCAAGCGGGCCTGTTGTGAGTGCCACATGGCAAGGAGGCGAGGCCTCCTGCCAACTCTGGAGTGAGTAGCCCTCTTCCAGCCCCTGCTGAGCTTTGAGAGGACTGCTGCCCTGGCCACCGCTTGAGTGCCACACCTCATGAGGAGCCAACGAGCCAGGACCCAGATGAGCTGCTCCTAGCTACCTGACCTACAGTCACTGTGAAATAATAAATGCTTGTTGCTTGAAGTTGCTAGGGTTTGAGGCAGTTTGTTACACAGTGAGAGATAACCCATGTGCCGATTTGAAGAACTGAGACAAGGTCATCAGGGAGACAGCTGCCAGAATCAGCTGAAGCGCTGAGTCTTCTTTGTGCAAATGACCGTGCAATGCCAACCAGCCCGAGGACTGGTGGCAGTGGTCTCCGCAGCCCCTGTTCCTTGACCCTTTCCAAGCTCCCTCGTGTCCCAGTTTCATGTCATCCAACTCACAGGCAGCAGAAGGACAACGCTGTGTGTTGGGGGACAGGTCTGCCTGGCTGTTAAACAGCTGTTGTGTCTACCCTTGGGACCAGACCTTCAGGGAGCCACAGCCTGTCATTCCTGCTGACACTTCCCATGGGCCAGCTCTGCTGGTGAGCTTGTGCTTTTTCTGTTGGTTTCAAGGTCACCTCATCTGGAAGGGAATTATGTTTAACCTGTCTCTTCTCTGAAAAGATGTGACTCCTCTCCTGAGAACAGAGCCTCTTGTGGGGAGGGCGCGTTTCCGCGACCTGGGCCACCACTTCTGCTTTGTGCTACAGGACCCAATTGATCAGAACAGGGTGGACAGCCAACTCAACTTGCCCAGTCGATTTCTGTCCCTGGGAATTTGAAATTGGAATTTGAGGAGACTCAGGTGGCCCCCAGAACTGGTCTTGTAATTAGGAGCTGGGGAGGCATCTGCCATTATTGGCCAAAGAAGCAGAGAAAGGTAATCTACAGAAAAAATAAATTGTTTTGTGGAGAGAGAAGACGAAAAACAGAGGAGCTGAGAGAAGTGGAGACGCATGCAGTTCCAAAGAGGGGACAGCAAGTACTGCTCACTGGCCTCAGCCCTGCTGGCCTGGTGCCGGCCCCTGGCTTGAGAGTCTCCAGACTCTTGGACCACAGTGCCCAAGCAAAGTGGCCTTTGGTTACCACCCAATAAGCCTGAGCTAAGGCTCCATGGTCAGAAGGAATCTCAGACAGTGGTCAGATCTTTTCAGTTTACAATGAGGCTTCTGAGGCCCGGAAAGGTGCAGTGAAGTGCCCTCAGCCACACAGCCCATGTGTAGCAAAGCCAAGACCAGAACCCAGGTTCTCTGACTTCTGGCCTAGTGCTCTGTGACTCTCTGGGGCTGGTTGCGTTTCCAAGGGCAACGAGATGAGATCAAAGGAGGAACAGACCTCAGGGTCAGCTGGCTCTGGACACAATCAATGGTGTGGCTGCAGGTGAGTCATGTCACCTCCCAGACTCACTGTTTTCATATGGAATGTGAGGGTAACCACATCTAATTCAAAGGGGTGTAATGAGAGCTAGGGCTTCCCTGGTGGCTTAGCTGGTAAAGAATCTGCCTGCAATGCAGGAGACCCCAGTTCCCTTCCTGGGTTGGAAAGATCTTCTGAAGAAGGAATAGGCTACCTATTCCAGTATTCTTGGGCTTCCCTGGTGACTCAGCTGGTAAAGAATCTGCCTGCAATGCAGGAGACCTGGGTTGGGAAGATCCTCTGGGGAAGGGAAAGATTACCCTCTCCAGTATTCCAGCCTGGAGAATTCCATGAGACCTGGGTTCAATCCCTGGGTTGGGAAGATCCCCAGGAGAAGGGAAAGGCTACCCACTCCAGTATTTTTGCCTGGAGAATTCCATGAACTGTATAGTCTATGGGGTTGCAAAGAGTCAGACACAACTGAGAGACTTTCACTTCACTTTCAGTGAGAGCTAAATGAGAGCATATGTGGAGGAATTCAACTCTCAAACTACTCTGACCCAGTGGGTCAGAAACCCAAACTACTCTGACAACAATGATGACAAAGTCAGAATTACCTTTCCCAGATGAAAAAGTTTCAGTTCTCCATTGCAGTTTCCCAACACCTGGACTGACTCCAGTTAGACTGAGGTCTGCAATTAAATGAGATTTGATCTACTTCAATATTAAAAAAATAAGTGTTTTGAGAGGAAGTGTATGTTAGGAAATGAATCAATAAGAAAGTATTAGGTGGTATGGGGATTGAGACTGTTCTAGAGGACTGAGTGGTCCCTTGTAAAAGCAGTACCATTCCTTTCTAATCTCGGTGTCTGATTTCTAGCAGAGTGAGGGCAAGTGGCTCACCCCAGTCCACCCACAGGTAACAAGTGCTGCAGCCCCAGGCCCTGACTCAAGGAGTCACCAGGGAAACAGGCAGGCAGGCAGGGCTGGGCCCAGGAGGAGGCCAGACTGTGTCGTCCACTCCCATCACTGCCCTCAGCCCTGGTGTGGCCCGCACTCACAGCCTCCCTTCTCCCTGGTCACAGGCTGCTGCCGGCCCCAGAAGGGGGGTGAGGGTGGGCTCAGGCATCCACCGCCATGGTCAGGAGCCCCATATCTCCCAGGTGCAACAGGGCTGAGTGTACACATTTCCAGGGCAATGAACTTCCCACCCACCTTCCTAAGCGTTCCTGTCTGGCTTCAGGGATCCCTAGGGCCTCCCTGCACCCTCTTCAGTATTTGGAAGGTGACTACCCTCTGATAAGTGTGACCAGGGTGACTCTGGTACTTCCCTCTGTATTAGGGAAAAAAGCACAACCAAGTCCAATCCAGATCTTACTCCGAGACCGAACAGGGAGTCTGAAAGTCTGACCCTAATTCCAATCCTAGAGGACCCAGAAGATGAAGAGTGTACCTTCTGCAGGTGGTGAAGCAAAGAAGGGGCAGAGTTGCCCCCTTGGCACTTTTATATCAATGTCAGCTTTTAAATATGACCAAGAAACGTTCATTTTGTTTTCTATGGGTGATGTGTCTGTGGGGAGATGAGCAACTCCAGGATGAGCCTAATTCACACAAATATTTCTGAGAGCAACTTGGTGATATGTATCAGATGCTTTAAAAGATAGGTAAAAGAATTACAGATGGCTGCCAGGATTTAGCTACAAGGATACTCATCATGGAGTCATTTATGACCTGTATATATTTAAAAATCAGAAACAACATAAATGGACACCAGTTGGTTAAATTAACTGTGGTACACCCATAAAATGAAATGCTCTGCTGACATTAAGAATAATATGTTGTTGTCATATAGTTAATGCCATCAATAGTATTGGCGTATTACATAGTATTAGAATATCATCCCATTTTTTGATAGAAAATTTATATGTGTGTGTATGCGCATACACATAGAGCCTGCATGAGCTGAAGAGACTTAGAGAGAAGTATACAAGAATAGAATAATAGCAGTGGTTTTCTCTGAGCAGTGAGATTATGACAATTTCTGATGTCATTCTTTGTGTTTATCTGTAATCTCTAATGTTTCTACAAGGAACATGCTTATTTATATAATAACACTAACAGCTTTTTTTTCTTTCTTTCTTTCTTTTTTTTTTTTTTTAAGGAAGAGAAAGATGGCCCAGGAAGGACCCTTAAGAATAGAGACAAAGTCAGGTGAGATCTCCCCACATCCTTTCTGATGAAAAGCACCGTGGATCTTTCTGTTTCCTGGGAGTGGCCAGTGAAGTTCTGCCCTATCCAAGGAAGGGGGCAAATGGAGCCCACTCAAAGGATAATTTAAAAGGGGGGACTTCCCTGGCACTCCCAGTGCAGGGGGCTGGGGTCTGATCCCTGGTCAGGGGACTAGATCCCACATGCTGCCACTAGGGGGTTCTCATGCCACAACCAAAGACTGTGCACTCCACAACTAAGACTCAGTGCAGCCAAAAACAAAGTGGGGAAGGGGATAATGGGGAACAAGATGAACGTGGGTAGATGTTTACAGCCATGAATACGTACCCTCCCACCACTGCTCCCAGGGATCTCTTCACCCTCCTCTCTCCCCTGAGCAATCACAGTGCTCCTGGAGTAGAGGAGGAGTTCCTACAGTCCATCCATCCCCAACAAGCCAAACTTGTCCTTTCAGCATGTCAGTTAGATTGTTGCTCTTATGTTCAGAACCTCCAGCATTTGCCCTTTTCTCTCAGAGAAAAATCCAAAGTCGATGCTGGCAATGCCCTCAAGGATGGACCCTGCCCCTCCACAACCTTACCTGCTTTCCTCCCCCACCACCCCAGGGCTCCTCTTTGTTCTTCACACACACTGTGTACACGCTTTCCGCAGGGCCTTTGCACACACAAATGGTCCCTTCCATTTCTTCAGCTATCCACGTGGTCATCCTCTCAAAATTACATTCTCTTTTTTTTTTCATTTTAAAATAGTGTTTATTACTTTAAAAGTATTTGAATACATTGAATTTTGGAGATGTACAGTTCTGAGTTTTAACATATATTGGGTTGGCCAGAAAGTTCATTTGGATTTTCCCCATCTTACGGAAAATCCAAATGAACTTTTTTTTTGATTGGCATATAATTGCTTTACAATGTTGTGTTATATACATATATCCCTTCCCTCTTGAGCCTTCCTCCCACCAGCTCACATCCAATCCATTTCACTTGTCTGTGGTCTGTCTTCTGCTCGAATGTAAGTTCCTTGAGAGCAGAGATTGTGTTTCTGTCACTGCTTGATTTGGGGCCCATGGCAGTGCCAAGGGCACAGCAGGGGGTTGACAGACACTTGCCAAATGGACACATGAGTATAGAGATATTTGCCATGTGCTGGATATGACAGGCTCTGCACTAAGCTTCACCTGCATCGTTTCATTTTATTCTTACAACCTCATGAAGTCATTCTGTCTGTCTTTCTATGAGGTCACCTAAACAGTCATCTTCCCTATTTTGTGCAGGACGAAGCAGACTCAGAGAGAGAAGGTAATGAAAATAATCTGTCCAAGGTCACAGCATAAGTGGCAGAGGTGAGGTTAGAATTCTGCCTGAGCATTCTGATGTCAGAATCTGTTTCCTCTACGCTCTTGCTTTCCCTGTGTGGTCCCTAGACCAGCAGCACCAGCATAATCTAGGAGCTTGTTTGGAATGCTGAGTCTCAGGCTATATAGCAGAACTACCGAATCAGGACCTGCATTTTAACACGACTTCCCAGGTACTCCAGTGAGCTTAGTGTGAGAAGCCGTCCTGTGCTATCTGCTGTATGGAAAATAGGGGGCTTCGCTGAGCAAGGGGCTGCCACAAGCTGGGTTAGTTTGGCCTTGGGCCCTGCCCGCCACTTTCCCACCCCAGCTCCTTAGTGTCTGCCTGGCTTTGGGGGGAGCCACGATTCACGATGAGTACAGAAAGCTCCGTGCCAGCCCCTGTCCAGGAACCAGTCCTGCTGTGGGCGACTTTGCTTCTCCCTCTTGGAGAAAGTTCTCTCAGCTCACACAGACAAAACCACATGCCTCCGTCTTAAAAGCAAGTGAGAGAGCCTGCTACAATCAGAGCTACAGCACTGAGCCTGGAGCAGAAGGCGTTTCCACCTGACACTTAGGCACTGGGGCCAGGGAGGTTGTTAAAACCAAAGTCTGCTTTCAATTAAAGTATTGTCTGGGAGCCCACTCTGACACTCTTATCACCAAGGGCCACTTTCAGTCTTGACATTCATGAAGAATGAGCCTGTCGTAAAGCCAGAAATCCTCATTCCCAGTCTCGCCCAAGCCCATTAAAAGCAAAAGTAAGCATTAAATATAAACCCAGATATGCAAAAACCGCCTATGAAAATACAACAGCAGAGGGCGCTGTGACCTCATCAGTCCCTGCCGATTGACCACCCCCTCCGGAAGCAAAAGCTGCAAAGATGCAAGAAAAGAAATCACATAAGATTAGGGGTCTGGGTCCTGGGTCCCACCCTGGCTTCATCTTTGGAATCTTGGGGGAGCCCAGGGCAACAGACATCTCTCACCTGGGCCTACAGGAAAGTCAGTGATCGCCCAAATAGGGATGGGTTCCAAAAGCCCACCTCCAGATCCGGCATTAGCAACTCAAAATGAAGTCACTTTCATTCATGCCTTTATTCCCTTAACCAGCACTTGCTGAGCACCTGTGATGAGCCAGGCACAGGGCTGGACCATGCATTTTTCCCCATCATTTGGTGCCATAACAACAGTTAGATCCTGAGGCTAAAGCCTTTTAAGTCTTCAAAATAGAGGAAATAGAGCTCATAAGGTTATTTTCTGTTCCAGGGTCAGAGGAAAGGAAGAGGGGAAGGGCGGTGTGGACAAGAGGAAAGTAAGCGTGGTAAGAGAAGAAGAAGAGAGACAAGTAGGAGCAAGAGGACCCTGGGGAAGAGGAAGGGAAGTTGGCTTCCAGCCCCTGCCTGGTGCATATAAAATATAACCTTAAGAAGTTAGTCTCTGGCTTCTTCCCATTTTCCTGTCTAGACCCTGACTCGGGAATCTCTCCAGAGCCCTGGACTGCCCAGGGCTCCTGCAGCATGCCCCAGCCTGCCCTGCCCATCATGGTCACCATGATCCAGGGTTTTCTACCCTCCACTCCCCGTCCACACCCCCAGGCCTGCAGCTGCCCTTGGCCGCCGAGTCATCCATTAAACACACATGCTGACGTGTGGCAGGTTGGTCCTCCCAGGGACATTGTGTGTCTTTTCAAGAAGACCCAACCAAATCCACCTCGAGGTGGTAGATTCCCAGACAGTGAGCTGAAAGGACGTGACAGCTTCAGGCTGTTTGTGTCAGTGGTACTCTGGAAACAAAGCCGAAACACCTGTTTGGGGAGGGCGAGGTGGTCTCACACAATCTCTTAGAGGAGCTGGCAGGAGGGACTTCCGGTGGGGGTGCTAGTATGGAAAAGTCATTGGCAAGTCAAGGATTTGCAGGTCAGTGATAAATCTCTCTGAGCAGATTTGAGTTTTGACTGTGTGTGTGTGTGTGTGTGTGTGTGTGTGTGTGCGCGCGCGCGCGTGCACGCACATGCGCCAGAATGAGACCAGAGAGAGAAGGTCTGCAGGGCTGGATGCAGGAGAACCAGTGAGGCAGGAGTGGGGTCCTTCCAGAGCTGGGGCCTCACTGTGGTTGACAGCAGGCTCAGACTCTGCAAGGGCCACCTCCCAGGAGCAGCTCCTGGCAGAGCATGCTCTGAAGATCCTGACTGCAGAACAGGAGGCTGCATTGCCCGCTGCCCCTTCTTGATTCTCTGCTTGTGGGAGACCTGCTCAGATAGTCCTGCCTCTGGGGAAGCCTGCTGGTATGTTTTTCCAAAGGGCCTGCTGGTGGGAGGTAAGTGGACACGCAAGGGGCAGGCTGGACGGTCACAGGACCATGGCCAAGGCAGACTCCCCCGTGGCAGCCACTGGCCCTGCAGCAGGCACCTCCAGGGTGCTTGGTGCTGAAGCTGGGCCTCGGGCACATTGCTTCCCTGCTTCAGCTGCCCACCCCCAATCCCGGGGCCTCCTGGAGGGATCCCAAGTCAGGGCTTGCTGTTGCTCTCAAAGGGTCTGCTGGCTGCACAGGAAGTGAAGCACTGCGGCAGGAAGCCTGTTTGCTCACCGGGCCTGGGTACAACAGGAAAAAGTGGTATGTGTCCACACAGAAGGATTTAAAGCTGATATAAAGCACTGCCCGTTTCACTCTGCCTTTGTCAAGGCTGCTCTCACCACAGAGTACGTTCCCCCCGTTCTACTTCTCAAAGCCCCAGCCATTGGTGGTGACAGAGGTCAAACTAGAGGTTCAAGGGAAGGTTCTAGAGTGCTGATAATATCCTATTCTTGACCTGGGTGGTGGTGATATGGGGGTGTGCTTTGTATACACATTTATTCATCAAACCGCAGCTGCTTTGGAAAACAGTTTGGCAGTTCCTCAAAAATTTAACATGGAGTTACCGCTATGACCCAGCAATTCACTCCTGGTTATATACCCTGAAGAATTGAAAATATAGGCCACACACATACACACAAAATGTGCGCATCAATATTTATAGCAGCATCATTCATAACAGCAAGTGCTCATCAGCTGGTGATGAATAACAAACAAAATGCGATCTGTCCATACCATGGAATATTACTCAGCCGTAAAAAGCAATCATGTACTGATACATACTATGACATGAGTGAACCTTGAAAACATGATCAGTGAAAGAAGCCAGTCGCAAAGGACTACGTATGGTTTTATTTCTATTAAAAGTCCAGAATAGGCAAGTCCACAGAGATAGAAAATAGATTGCTAATTGCTAGGGGCTGAGGGAGGGGGAAGTGGGGAATGAGGGCTAATGGATACAGGATTTCTTTTGAGGGGTGATGGGAATGTTCTGGAATTACATAGTGGCAATGATTCTACATCTCTGACTATATGAAAGACGATTCAAGGATATACTTTAAAAGGGTGAATTTTATAGTGTGTGAATTGTCTCTCAAAAACTGGAGACAATTTTTGTTCTCTTTGATCTACGAAGGTTATACCTTAATAATAATTTCTTTAAAGTTGAAAAGTGAAGATGCCACTATTCTGTTGCTATGCTCCTGGTTCTTAAGAAAACTCACTGCCAAAATGCCGCCGCCTCTGTGACAGCCCCCTCATCCCTGCTCTGAGCCCCTTCAGCGTTTAGTCTCAACACCCAGCTAACTACTTATTCCTTGGAGAGCCTGGCTCTTCAGAGAGCAGCTGAGGACCAGCATAACTGCATCCCTTGGAGGCTTTTTAGATATGCAGCCTCTCAGGCCCCCCAGGCCTGCTCCATCAGACTCTGCCTTTCAGAACGCTTGCCAGGGAATTCAGGTGCACATTAATGTCTGAGGAGCACCAGCCTCTTCCTCCTCCACCGCTGCCTACACCTGAAGGCTCTTTTTTTCTCTCCCCACCTGGTGCTCATCAGCATTTGTGGATTCAAGGCTAGTGGCCTCAGAACTGAAGTCAATGCCTACTCTAAGACCAGGATAGAGAAACTAAAATCTGGGGACACTCTGGTCAGATAAAAAGAGTATGTAAACTCTGCACATCCAAAGTGAGGTCTCCAAATACCATTTCCCACTGAAAGGCACCAGGGCCTTGAGAGAGGGCTGATTCTAGGTTTAAGCAGTAAATGTACAAGATGAGGCTTGTGTTGTGCTGTGTTCAGTCCTGTCTGACTCTTTGAGACCCCGTGGACTGTAGCCCACCAGGCTCCTCTGTCCATGGGATTTTCCAGGCAGGAATACTGGAGTGGGTTGTCATTTCCTCCTCCAGGGGATCTTCCTGACCCAGGGATTGAACCTGTGTCCACTTGTGTCTCCTGCATTGCAGACAGGTTCTTTACCACTGAGCCACCAGGGATTGTAGTGTTCTCTAGTCATGCTTAAAATATTCAGGAATCAAGTGGAAGAGACTTGCACTGGTCAAAATGGGAAGCATCAGTTAGAATATTGACTGCAAAGAATTGAAACACATGTTTAAAAATCCATGAATTCATAATAATACTAAAAACTAAACTCTGTTCACTGTTGGAGGATGGTCAGAAAACAATTCATTGTTTTGAAATGGTAAATGGAGGAAAGCAAACAATTATCTTAGGTGTGAAACAGTAGATAAATAGTAGTATCTGATTCTATCATTCTTCTTTTATTTATAAGCTAGAATACTTCTATGAAGGAGAAAATGATAGAGTCAGATATCACTATTTTGAAACAGTAGATCTTTCAAAAGATTCAGGCACTGACCATCTGCAGCATCTAATCTGGAGAGAGACAGACAGACATCACATGCCTCCTGTTGGAAGAATATCCACCACTGAAACCAAACCTGAAAATTATTGGGCTCTAGAGTACTGATTTACAGGAAAAATACAGACAGAAATCCTGTAAAATTATACCACTGAAAGATTAGCAGCAGTATCTAGATTGTGGTTAAATCTACAGAATAAAGAAACCAGTGTCTTCAACAAACAAATTATAAAGAAACCAGTGTCTTCAACAAACAAATTACAAGAAAAAAAAAAAAGATTAAAGTAGTTGAAAGTCAAAGCAACCAATTTCAACAGATGAACCTCATCTGAACCCTGATTCAAACTGTTTTCCTAAAAATCCATTTATGACAATTTTTAAACAATCGGGAAATTTTTAAAAAATATTTGTTTTATATCAGAGCACAGTTGATTACAGGTGTACAGCAAAGTGATTTGAGATTCAGTTATACCCATAGAAGTAGCCTGGTTTTTTTTTTCAAATTCTTTTCCCATTTAGGTTATTATAGAATCTTGAGCCAAATTCCCTGTGCTATATAGTAGGTCCTTGTTGATTATCCATTTTAAATATAGTAACGTGTACCTGTCAATCCCAAACTCCCAATCTATCTGCTCTCGCTCCCCACTTTCCCCTCTGGTAACTGTTAGCTCCTCTCTAAGTCTGTGAGTGTTTCTGTTTTGTAAATAAGTTCATTTGTATCATTTTTTCAATATTTTGTATACTAACAGTATCATATGATATTTAAGAGACAAGTGGGAAATTTGAACACTAGGAATTACTGGCTATGATACAAAAAGAGTTCTTTTTTGATTTACTAAAACTTTTACAGATAAAATAGTATGATATCTGGGATTTGCTTCAAAATAATAGAAGATGGGCTAAATGGAAGAATGTGGGAAATGGAACCAGTTTGGTTATTTTGGGGGTTGGCAGATTGATGGGTGTGTGGTAGTTCATGATACTAATCCTAGATCCTGCAGAAGGGATTTTGTGTATGTACAAAGGCCTCTAAAATTAAGCTAAAACAAACAAAAGATTTATAACAAAGTGTTATGTAAGAAAAACAAACATATAAACAAAACAAAACAGAGCTTAGGTAAAGGATCCATAACTAAGAACAATAAGATCACCTTTCTTGTTTCCTTCTCAACATAATTTCTCATAACTAGATTTTCTATAACATAATAATTTGCCTTCAGAGGTGTTCTACAGAATGAGACTCTCAACTCCCCATCCAAAAATGAAGCAGAAACTTAAACCTTATGAAAACTCAAGGAGAAGGATTTGGATACAGAAATAATTATGGGTGAGGCATGAGTGTAGTTGAATTCACACCAAAGGTCCACCAGCCGAGGGCAGGACCAAGCTGCAGAGGTGCTCATGACTACACTGGGGGTGGAAGTAGTGTGTCTGCGGGTTTCAACCCTGCCTGCGTGGGCGAATCACCTGGAAAGCTCTGGAAACACACGGATGCCCAGGATTCTACCCTAGGCCCATTAAATCTCTGCAGGAGGCCTGCGTTTCAGTGCTTGCCAAGCCCTGCCCCAGCCCCCCAGGTGACTGATCCTGACACACGGCCAGAGAGAGACAGGACGATAGCCAGCTTGCTCATATTTAAATAGCTGGGTAAACCTGCTGGGAAATGCTGGTGGCAGCCACTGCCAGGTAAACGACAAAGTGAGTTGGCAAGAGAAACACTGGGCGTCAACACCATTCTGTTTGCTGTGAGTCACCCAAGGCCGTTTGGAGCCACTGTGTCCAACCTGAGACGGCTCTCTGGGTCTCGGGTGTGGCTGAGATCCAAGGAGGCCACAGGTTGGCTCCTGTTGGCTCAGCCGTGGGCTCCTGGGCTGCAGGTTTTGGCAGCAGGTAGGTGGCAAGCACCAAGGGTAAACAGCTGGCCAGCGGAAGTCGTGGTCAGGATCAAGTTGGGGGAGGAAAGGTTTGGGGTCCACAAAGGTGGCATCCTGCTGCATGCTGGACTGCGAGTCAACCCCAGGAACACCCAGTGGCTAAGCAGGCAGCGCCAAGCCCAGACTCCATTTCCATGGCAACAAAATCCCTTCTGCAGGATCTAGGGCTGGTGCTGAATGGCGACTTTCATCAGGGTCACCGTAGAAAGTTAAACTGACTAATTGACAGGGAACAGAGAGTTTAAAGTCAGTGTGTCAGAAGCCATGGCCCCCTGGCAATTGAGGCAGGCAGTTTCTAAGCAATTATGGTTCATTATGGGCTTCCCTGGTGGCTCAGCCAGTAGAGTCTGCCTGCAATGCAGAGTACCTGGGTTTGATCCCTGAGTTAGGAAGATCCCCTGGAGAAGGGAATGGCAACCCACTCCAGTATTTTTGCCTGGAGAATTCCATGGACAGAGAAACCTGGCGGGCTACAGTCCATGGGGCTGCAAAGTGGGACATGACTGAGTGACTAATACTTTCAAGGGAAAATGTGATTTGAGTTTCTAAAATTCACCGTGGTGCAGACCAAGGTCCCCTCACAGCCTCTCCACCAGGTAGAGGTGGCTGGACATCTCCCCGGCCTGTGTGGGTGCTGCCTGGCCTCCCTCTGATCCAGCAGCAGCCTGTCACTCTCAGCCCAGAGGAGCGCCCCTACTCCCACACAGGGGCCCTGACTCCACTGACCTCCTGCCACACCCTCACTCTGCTCTGGGTGTGACCCACCCTTTAACCTTCCCCTTGCCTCAGCCCCGCCCGCGTGTACCTGCTCTGACCGCTGGACAGCTCAGCATTGCTCACGGCTCCTAGCCCTGGGGTCCTTCCAGTGTGGCCTCTCCCAGGAACATCCCTTCTCAGGCAGTCCTACTCGTTAGGTCCGGGCCTTCGTGGGCCCTTCCCCTCTCTGGTCCTGGCCCTAGGGGTCCTGGCATCCCTCACCGGCTGCCAGGTAACAAGAAGGCAGAAATCTGGATTGCATCACTGGACAATGATAAACTTAAGACTCATAAGAAGCATCAAACTTTGGTGCAGGAGGGTCCACATGGGGCTGGAGGAAGGCAGTGTGAGATGTGGGTGTGAGGGCAAGATCTTTGGCCTCTGGAATCAGGACAGTTCCCTGGGGGAGGTGGAACTTGAAGCAGGTATGGAGGACAGGCTGTGTGTGAGTCTTGGGGTGAGAAGAAGAGGGACTGGGCAGCAGGAATAAGTCACCTCCCTACTCTAGCTGACAAGCCCCAACCTCTTGGCCTTCCGCCACCTCACACACCTCATCTTCTACCATTTCCCCTCCCTCTCTTGGCTCTTGAGTGTCACTTTGTCACATCTTTACCCTGTCCCCTCTGCCTAGAATAATGCCAGCATGCAGGAGGTGGATCAGGGGCTGTTGTCCATGGGTGGTGAGGAGAAGTTTCTTTGAGGAGGTGACTTGTGGGTACCCTTGAATACCTATTGGAGAAAGCCATGCAAATACATGCATGTGTACACGCATGTCTTCACGGATGTCTTGATTTTCTACAAATGGTGCTCAGTGAGGCTCCCAGCCCCCTGTGGAGAGGTATCCAGAGCTTTAAGGCAGCCTCAGGTGTGGGAATGCAGACCTGGTCGGCTGGAGGAGTCCTGCTCGGCTGCCAGGAACCACTTTCCTATTCCCACCTCAGACAGAGGGCACTGCCAAGGGCTGGTGGGCAGAGGACAAGCCCTGCACATTCGCGTGTTCTATTACCGCCGGCTGGAAGCAGCATCCCCAGGGCAAGGAGGTGAACGGCACAACTCCCTCCCCTTCTCCAAAGCTCCCCTCCCTTTCCCTCGGCCAGCCTTTTTCCAAGAAGCACTGAGACCCATAAGAGAGCTACCCCGCTCCGACTCCAGGAGGGAGTGCAGCTTTCTGGGCAGCTCCCTTCCGATGTCAGGGACTGAAGTTTAAAGGACAAGGGAGCTCAGTGAATAACTGACTGTGACTAAGGCATGCATGCATCTCGAGGTCACCTGTGCATAGACTGGTAATAGGCCTCTCGCTTCTGCCACGGGCTGTGATACAGTCCACCCGCCCAGAACATGACACTGGGGAAATGTCAAGTGTCTGAAATTAGTAGATGTTACTGTCTCCATCCACGCTGTTGTTCTTACTACCATTCCGTCTTCTTTTGCTAAAGGTGGATTCGTTCCCGGCAAGGGAATGGTAGCAACCTGACCCCGCGCATCTCGGCGCCAGGCATTGTTCTTGGTGTCCAGCCACAGCGGAGGGAGGAGCCGGGCTCGCAGGGTGCAGTTCCTGCTGCGCCCACAGGGTGGCGCAGGCGCCGCACTCCGTGGGGGGCTGAGCACCAGAGGCTGGGGGCTGACCTCTAAGGAAAGGGTCCCCGTAAGAGGAGGGCCTCTCCATCTGTCACAGGGGACCCCGGCCTCGCAGCCCCAACCTGGGAGGTCCGCTGCAGCCTCATCCAGGCTCGGTTCCGACAGAGGCCCTCCCTTTGCTTTCCAGAAACTTCCCTCCTGGGGATTCTCATCTTACGGAGTAGGCTCCAAGGCCAGGGCTTGGCCACAGATGTGCTGGAGTCCGGGGAAGGAAGTGCGGGTGGAGCTGGGAGAGGGAGGAGGAGCTCTTGCAGAGTGAAATGAGGAGGCCCAGGGCGGTCAGCCTTCTTGGTTTGGTAATAAACCAGCCCTTCGCATCCTGATCTTCTGCAGATGTTGGGGGTGAGGGTGGGGGGTGGGGTCTAGGGGAGTAGGGTGCTGTCCTGGGAGACGGGAATGGAGAGGGGAGATGGAGGTAGAGAAGTGGGGAGTAGCCGGGCTAGACACCTTGTCAAGTGGGGCCCAGGCCTGCTAGGATGAGGGGAGCCCTCCCCTGCCCACCACTCTTCCAAGGCTCTCAGATACTTGTGGAAACCTGCCGTCTCCCCTACTTGTGACTTGATCCTTCTTCTGCCTCTGGACAACGCCCCGTTTGCCCAATTCGAATCTGCCTTTTGCTTGTGAGAAGAGAAACAGATGAGCACTGGAGCTTTCTGGGGAGAACGGGCGGGGGTGGGGGGACCAGGAAGTGGAGCTGGAACAGGCACCTGGGGATTTGTGGGCGCCTTGAGTGTAGGTCTTAGGGCACCGACCGCCTCCTGCTTCTTTGGCACATCCGCACCACCTCTGGGATATTTCTCTACAGGTAGCAGGGCCCTCATTCAAGTTCATTGTCCAACTTTGTCCTAGAGAGCTGAAGAGCAAGGTCAGGATAACGTGCCCCTGGGCTATCTGTATAAAATGCAGATTCCACCTTCTTGTTCCTAAAGATTCTAATTCGAGAAGATAAGAATGGGGCCCAGGAATCTGCATTTTAACAAACACTGGAAGAGATTCCCAGGCATGGTGGCTAGGTTCCACTTGGGGAAATACCAGCCGAAGCTTTGGGGCACTATGTTCCACTGAGAGAAGCCTGGAGTCAGCAGTTCCTTCTTTCTGAGCATCTCCTCTGCCTTGGTGTGACTTCAGGTTCAGCAACTCTAGAGCATTTTTTCCCCTACACGCCACCTTTCAGCTTTCCCAGGCCTGGTTTTTCTTATTTTTCTTTCTCTTAACCTTGAGCTCCATTCTTTCAGTAGGTAAGCTCTTTATTAGCATCAGCCTAGAATTTTGGGAAGACTCAAACAGTTGTGCAGCATTGGATAAATCCTGTAAGAAATGAAATTGTCATTTGCCAACCATTATTATGGAACCTGCATTCTGCAACCATGTAATTTTCTTTTCTTAAATGGTTCTGATTTGAGTCTGAAACAGCTCCCTTCCCATCCCACACCCATTCCTTGGAGCCTCCTGAACTCCAGATCTTTGTGCTGTCAATCACAATTTCTTTCATTCTTTTTATTCTTCATGGAATGAGAGAGGCACAAACAATATTTTTAAATAAAATTTAGAGAATGTCTACATGTCCTTATCTCCTGGAAGAACTTTAAGTAACTACATTTCCCTGGGGTTTACTTTCCTGCCTCGCTCAACCTGCTATCATAAAAATAGAAAGTTGGCAGACAAATATATTATACAGAGTCCACAGAGTTGGATATTTCCTTATTGCATTTTTAAGAGCAGTATTTTGTAATTGCTCTGATAATGCAAGTGATGATATTATCCCTTGAGAGTAAGCCCAGAGCACCTTCCCTGCTGGTGTCTGCCCTCTAATAACCCCATGTGATGATAGCGATACAGCACCAGGAGGAGATCATCACAGAACATTAATAAGGAGGAAGCTGAGAGCTGGCACCAGGAGAGCTGCAGAGACAGAAAGCAGTAACTAGGCCAGACGGGCCCATCATTTTTGCACTTTGAGCAAGAAGTGAGAAATGGAAAACATTCTGTCTACCTTCCCAGCATTGATGTCTTTCAGCTGTGGTGCTGGTGAAGACTCTTGAGAGTCCCTTGGGCTGGAAGGAGGTCAAACGAGTCAATCCTAAAGGAATTCAACCCTGAATATTCTTTGGAAGGGTGGGCTGAGGCAGAAGCTCCAAGACTTTGGCCACGTGATGCAAATAGCTGACTCACTGGAAAAGAACCTGATGCTGGGAAAGATTGAAGGCAGTAGAAGAGGGTGACAGAGGATGAGATGGTTGGATGGCATCATCAGCTCAATGGACATGAGTTTGAACAAACTCTGGAAGACAGTGAAGGACAGGAAAGCCTGGCGGTGCTGCAGTTCATGGGGTTGCAAAGAGTCGGACACGACTGAGCAACTGAACAACAACACCTCCTTCCCAGTAAACACAGGACCTGGCTCAGAATTGCCTCTGACTTTGTGTCCGCAAAACACTGGCTGCCCAATTACATGGAGCCAGATCCAAAGAGAAACTGTTCAAGAGAGTTCAGGAAAATGACTGTTCCCTCAGCTCTGTGAGGACACATGGGTTCTGGCTGAGATGAGAGATTTGAGAGGGTCATAACTGAGCTCCAGATGCATCTAGAACCCTCTCAAAATTTCACTTTTGTAAAATGTTTTGTCACTTTCTAAAAATTGTATTTTTAAGTTAGATTCCGCAGTGTGTTTTCCACTATTTATTGGGTCTTTAAGAAAGAGAAAATGCATTTCCTTGCTGGGCAGAAGGGTGTTAGACTTGGAGGAATCTTCTGGGTTGTAGCTACAGAAATACCAGTTCAGCTTATTTGCTAACCAGGGACAACTCCGCAGCAGCCACGGCGGCCCCAGGGGCCCCATGGGCTGTGCAAGGCCTCTAGCCCAGGACTAGGGCAGGAGCACGCCCAGATCCTCTGGGGGCCACTGGGCCCCAGGTCACTGACTCTGCAAGATTTGTTTGACCATGCAAGTGCCAGGGGGGTGTTTCCACTTCTTACACTTGCTCATTCTCCCTGAGAGGGGTCCATGTCATTGCCTTTTTACAGAGCAGGAAAGCAAGGCTGAGGGAGGCTAACTGCTGGCCCTGAGTCACAATCCCCCACTGACTGTGGTGCCACCCATCTGGGCATCCTGGGTGCCTAGAACACCCAGGGTATATGCAATGAAGGACAGAAGAGGGGCTCAGGGATCAAGCCCGGCTGCTGTGATTCACAATCCAGAGTCCTTCCACCTCATCAAAAAGCCAGGAAAATGATCTTCAGCAGCTTTTCCACTGAAGACCCAAAGAATCCATGTCCCCGTCTTTTCTCTTCTGATTCTGGAGCTGCGAAAGCCAGTCACCATTTCCTGCCTTAAAACCGAAGAGTAAATTCTACAGTTATAAATATGAACATCACAAAGGACATGCTGTGGCCCATGAGAGGGCAAGCAGCCACAGCTACACAGAGCCTTAAGATTTATTTCATAAGTCACCACCAGGCCATCTCAGAATGGCATTTGGGAGACTGAGAAAATGAAAGTGTTCCCACTCCGATTCGTTACTTGTTGTAACACCAAGCAAAGGACTGGGGGATGATCCTGGGCCTAACTTGGAGGGCCGGGAGGAACGTGCCTATCATGTAGACATACTCCAGAGAAGCTTGTTTCAGACAGGACATTTTACCTCTGAAAATCCTGAAACCTTCCTAGCCCTTGAATGTGGTAGAGTTCATCTGAACCTTTTAGAAACTGTTTAAGCACACGCAGTGGCAGCAAGTGGGAGTGGTGGTCTTCAAGGCTCTCTCGGGCTTCCCTGGTGGCTCAGACGGTAAAGCATCTGCCTACAATGCGGGAGACCCAGGTTCAATCCCTGGGTCAGGAAGATCCCCTGAAGAAGGAAATGGCAACCCACCCCAGTATTCTTGCCTGGTAAATCCTGTGGACAGAGGAGCCTGGTGGGCTATAATAGTCCATCCGGTTGCAATGCCAGTCCCTGAATGGCCAAGGAGGAGCTATTTGCAGTGGGTCTGCTTGGACACAGAGCTGGAAGTCCACCAGCCCCATGTGAGAGTTTTCATGGCACCAGAGCCTGCTGGGAAGAAATGGGGCTTGGACTGCAGGCTGGGCTCCGGGACCATCTCCCTGTGCCACCGCATTCTAGTACAGAATTCTGAGGAAGGCAGAAATTCTCCATGTGAACTGGACTTTCCAGCCTCATGTTGCTCTGAGGAACTTAAGGCAATGATATAGGGGCACTTCACAGATGTAGAGGTTGCCTGGCTGGCAGTGGGAGGGGTGAGGAGAGGTCTCTGGCAACAAGGCTGGGGGCTCGCTTGGATGTCTTCTTCTAGGTGCCTCGCCTGCTCGAGGCAGCCCAGGCATGTCCTAGCTAACCCAGTTCCTGAAAGTTCTGTTTAATTTTTGTCTTGCTATTGCTATCAACGTCTCTGGAACTAAGAAATGAGTCACCAAAATAATGAAATGCCTAGCTAAGCTTGAACACACCAGGGGACTTTCTAAATACATAGGTTATGAGAAAGTGGAAACTGCAGGTCAACATAATGAATTCAAAAACTCTGTTCCAAGATGGAAATAATGTTAAATAAGGGAGTTTAAGGCAAAGGAGGTAATTAGGAGAGAATGGCGGCTGACATTGAACTGAGACTGTACCACAGCTCCATCTCAAAAACAAATGAGCCTCATCTGAAGCAGCGGTTCTGTGTGTTGCTCTGTTGATTTAAAACACAGCCTAACTTCACTCTTTTATGTGCCACTCACCACTTGGTCAGGCTAGACTGACACTTCTACTATTCTTAAAAGATTTACTAAGAAAGTTCAGTGGACAAACAGGCATTCAAGGAGAAATTTAGGTTTAATTAAGCAAGCAGCTCTTTAAAGGACTTCAGCAGAATAATTGTTGGTATGCAGATAGTACCGTGAACTACAAATGAGTCATCCGTTCTTTGAAGGAGGCTGAATGGGGTCTCTTCTTGGAAGGATTTGGGACAATTTTGTTGAACAGTACCAAGTTCCATGCCTTCCTCATCAAGCAACAATGACTGAGTCCTCTTCAGCCTAACGACAATCAGGTAATATCTTTTAGGTGATTTCTACAGAATAGGCCTTTGGTTGAGTGCTTTCCAAGCAGTTAGCCCTCACAGCAAGCCTATGAAATGTTGGTTACTAGTATTATGGCCATTTGACAGATGAGGAGACTGAGGCTTTGGGAGGCCACGGGCCATGCCCAAGTTAGCCACTCAAAGACTAGGTATATAAAGATGGGTGTAATCGACTCTCTGCCTTTAGGAAGTTTACTATCTAGTTTTTGTGTTTTTTTTAAGACTTATTTTATTTTTTGGCTGCTGGTCTTCATTGCTCCTCATAGGCGTTTCTCTAGTTGCAGTGAGTGGGGGCTTCTCATTGTGGTGCTTCTCTTGTTGCGGAGCACAGGCTGGAGGGCACGTGAGCTCAGTAGTTGAGACTCCCAGCCTCTAGAACACAGGCTCAGTAGTTGTGGCTCATGGGCTTAGCTGCTTCTTGGCCTGAGGAATCTTCCTGGACTAGGGATCGAACCCCTGGTTCCTGCGTTGGCAGGCAGATTGTTAACCACCGGGCCACTAGGGAAGCCTTGTGTGTGCACGCATGCTCAGTTGCTTAGTCTTTTCCAACCTTGGAAGCCCTGGTGTTTTTTTAAATGTTGTAAATTTTCTGATTTTAATAAGCTCAGGCCAGCTTTGTCTTCCAACTGATCTGAATTGGGTATGTCTCAGTAAAGTAAGGAAAACAATATGAGACATTTTTCTAACCAATTAACTATTGTCATGGATTATAAGAGGAATGAGGGGAAACCTGACTGATGGAATATCCAATCCACACTTGGGAAGCAACTGCCTGAAAAATATTCATTTCTGTATTGGCTTGTGGTATGTATTATGCCTGAACAGTGACAAAAGCAGTGCTGATTTCGTAACAGAACCTCAGGGAAGCTATTAACAAGTCGGCATTTCTAATTCATGTGGAAATGCTCATTTTATTTATCCGAGAATTGCAGCAGTGGTGTTCATTTAATTAAGAATCTGGTGCTGAGGAAGGGCAATTTTGTGAAGTGTGTGATCTTGCAAACATGAATTCAGATTCAAAAAAAATCAGCCACATGTCTAAAGGTCAGCTCATTTTCCTTTGATCCACTCATTTTACACAGTTTGAGAGCTGCTTAACAAAAGAACGATATCATTATGTTGCATCATTTTATAAGATTTTTTTTTAAGGCAAATCCATCTAACTAGTAACTGTACTAAGCGCCTAAAGAGCCAGAAAGGACAGTGCTTCCAACTTTTGACAATAGCCTAAGAAAACTATCTCTGTGTCTCAGAAAGCAGATTAACAGCTAGCTGCTTTCTCAACTGTAAATGAAGCGTTGGCGTATCCTAATCTATGTGATAGGCATTATAAAATCATGAAGTGAGAAGACAGGTTTGAATGAGGAGTCTGAGAAAAGCAGAGGATGGGAATCAGATGGAAACTGAAAGGGGACAAAGAGACTGGAAAAGGTGGCAGAGGAGAGCACCCACTCTCAGCGTCTGACACCCACACCTTCTCCAAGAAATGCTGCTCACCTGTCAAATCTCTAGGCCCACTTATCTCCAGGATCCAGGTGCCTGCCAGTGGGTGTGCCACTTCCACGGCCCAGCCTTCCCAAGCCGCCTCACCTCCAGGTCTGCATTCATTGTTTACTGTTGAGCACTAATTATGTGCCAGGTGCTGGGGTGTGTCACACCTCCGAACAAGGAGAACGGGTCCCTGGCCTCTGAAGCTGATTTTCTGGTCAGAGGAGATAGTCGTAAACAAGTAGATAAATAAAATTGTGAAAGATGGAGGTGACCATTTGTGCTGTGATGAAAATAAAGCAAGGTAAAGGGGTTGAGTGTGATGGAGGGACATAGGGGATGAGGAAAGGCCTCTCTGAGGTTGTGACATCTTAGCAGGGAAGAAGCCAGCCATGGGAGGCTCCGGAGATGGGGAGGTGAGGGAAGCATCACAGATGGAGCAGGTGCCAGGGCCCTGGGGCAAGAAGGAGTTTGTTTCATCCAAGGATGAGCAAGAAGACACCAATATAGCTGAACCATAGGAAGGGAGAAAATAGGAGATGAGGCTGGGAAATCACAGAGGCCAAATCCTGTGGTCATCTAGGCCAGGGCTAAGCTCTGGGATTCTCTTCTAAGTGGAATGAGAAGTGATTGAAAGATCTCTAGTAGGGAAGTGATGATGGATTTCCATTTTTCTAATATTGCTCGTTGGAGCTTGGGTTATAGGAAGATGAGAGTAAGGAGGTCGTAAACATAGTGACCAGTCATGGTATCCATCTTCTCCCCTAGAGGTGAGGGCAGGAGTCAGTCTGTGACCCTGCCGGGGCTCGGATACCTGTCCATGGGATGATTCTGTGGAAGTGAGAAGGGCAGATTCTCTCTCCTGTCTTTGGTGTTGAGCCACAACTTCCACCCTTTGGAGAAGCCAGAGAAAGTGACGAAGGGCTGAGAGAAGGAAGGACTTCTCTGGAGTCCCAGTGCTGCCTGGCCTCCTCTAGCTCTTCCTTTGTTTCCAGAACTTTTAGCTGAAGGAGTTCTAAGAAAGAGATGGAGGTTAGAGATGGAAAGCAGATGGGTAGAGAGGAGTGGAAGAAAACAGAGGGGGAGACCGACCTTGGCCTTGAATGTGGGTGGGCTCCAAGAAGAGAGAAGCAGAGATTCATGAGCTTTGGCTCAAAGACCTCAAGCAGAGAGGACTCTCTGACCCTGGCAAGAGGACAACTGTGTGTTTTCTGTCCAAACATCCAAGTTACTCATTTCCCCAGGTGATACTGCAGCTGGGCGACCCACGAGCAGTCCTGCAGCTAACAGCTCACAATTCTGAGTTAAAAAAAAACCCGGGATGGTATTTAAACCAAGAAGCAAAAATGCAAGGGCAGTGCCTCAGTGTGTATAGCATAGAGGGGCAAAGCATAATTAATTCACAAGGAGTTCCTTTAAAATATAGAGAGGGGACTTCCCTGGCTGTCCAGGGGTTAAGACTCTGAGCTCAGCCTGCAGGGGATACAGGTTCAATCCCTTACTGGAGAACTAAGATCCCAATGCCGCTCGACATGACCAAAAAATAAATAAATAATTTAAAAATATATGTATATAATGAAAAAAGATTCTGACATTTTCCTACACATTCTAATGGAAATCAACAAAGATAAGCAAAAATGTCACAAATATTGCTGCTATTCTGTGTGACATCCTATTGTTCTTATTGTAGCGAATGCTAAGGATTTATTTACAAAGATTTTTGTACCTTCGCTCTCGCTTCAACCCCTAGCTTTCAGTTTTTCTGGTAAGGGTTTAAGTTCCTCAATCACCAGTTGTCAGACCTACCACAGAAGTT
The DNA here is from genome assembly GCA_007570785.1 of Antilocapra americana. Lineage (NCBI taxonomy): Eukaryota > Metazoa > Chordata > Mammalia > Artiodactyla > Antilocapridae > Antilocapra > Antilocapra americana. The sequence goes on along the minus strand of ML663557.1, from coordinate 12,645,932 downwards.
GCAGCCTAACCCCACGCAGAGGGCGGAAGTTAAATTTGAAATGACTAAGGTCAGGGTGCCTACTTTGGGAAGAAGATGATGAACCTAAAATGGGAGGTTAGGTGTGAGGGGGGGAGACCTTCATCTTAAAGCACCTTCATGGGTGCTCTGCTACCATTCAGGCTGTGCTCACATCCTCCAATAGGGCATCATCGCCCATGCCATGTCCTGCAGCGCTACAGCCACCCTTTGGCAGAGTGGGAGAAATGCTCTCCCCAGAGGGCCTTTAAAATGCTGCTGCTGAGACTGCCCTGGTAGTCCAGTGGTTAGGATTTTGTGCTGCCAATGCAAGGGACTCACGTTTGATCCCTGGTCAGGAAACTAAGATCCCACATGCCTTGTGTCGAGGCCAAAAGATTAATTTTAAAAAGTTCTGCTTCTGCTGTGTGTGTGTGGGGGCGGGGTGGGGTGTGGGGGTGTGGGTGTGTGTTAAAGTTTAGTGCAGTGGTTCTCCCAGCTTCTACTTACAGCTCCCTTTCTCCCTAGGTCCATGGGTCAGGACCAGACATTGCTTTGGTGTGAAACACCAGCCTTTCCTCAACCTTCACTGAAGCTTGTGTTCCTTATGTAGTCAAGGTTGTCTTGCCTTCTTTCTTTTTTTCTTAGTTCTACCTGTTTATTGCTATCAACCCATCTCCCTCCACCCCTCCTCATGCAAGCATGCTCAGTTATGTGACCCCATGGACTGCAGCCTGCCAGGCTCCTCTCTCCATGGAATTTTCCAGGCAACATTACTAGAGTGGGTTGCCATTTCCTCTGCCATTGCCTCCTTTCTTGAGATGAGTTTTTTTCCCAGGACGGCAGCACCATGATCCCTCCGGTAAGGAGACTATAGGTGGGCCAATCCCACCAGTTCACCTGGCATTTCTAGACATACCCACCCCCATCCCATCCCTACCACAGATATCCATACTAAAGGGGTGAGATGAGAAAATCTGTGTTTAAATAAGATTTGACTGACAGTCAAGGACAGGATGATTTTGCCTGTCGCAGAATCTTCTGGAACACTTGTTAAAAATACAGACTCCTGGGCCCTACCTGGAAAAGTGTCATTCACTAGGTCAGGGCCTGAGAATCTGCCTTCTCAACTCCTGCATGTGGCCCACCCTCATCTCCACCCTCATAATTCTGATGCACTCGCTGTGGGACCCGGATGAGAGGGAAGCAAAGCTGGGGGTCAGGAGGTCAGGGTAGAGCTGCATTGTGCTTGAGAGATGCCTGAGGTCATCAGGCGAAGGCAGCCGCAGAGAGAGGAAGGGAAGGAGACAGGCTTCAGGGGCAGAGTGGGTTTTGACTGAAGGCAGAGGAAAGGAAGACGGGTGGGAGGCGGGTCGGTCATCCCTAGTGCCCACCCCTCCAGCAGGGCCTGCGGCTCTCACACGTGTAGGGAGGGGCCTGGGCCGCCCAGCTCCCTCCTCCTGGCTCCAGCTGGCCCCGCTCCCCTGGGGACCAGCCAGGGCCACTCCCTGGAACACTCGGGTTACAGCTGTACCCTGGCCTCAAACACCGCCTCTCCATGGCCCTGCCTGATCAAGTTACCAAATGTGAAGTGTGACAGATTCCTGGAAGGGGACAGCAGGTGGAAACCATGACTGATCCCAAAGGCTTGTTTTTTACGTCCCAACCCCACCTAGTGAGAACAATTGCACCTGATGTTTCCAGAACCCGCTTCTTCTGGGGGATTGAAAACTGCCTTGACTTCATGAGCTTTGTGATCCTGGGACTTTTCTTTTCATGCATATAACAGATTGTCACATATATGTGTAAAGGATTTTTTTTGGCTGCGCCAGGTCTTCGTTGCTGTGTGTGAGCTTTCTCTAGTTGCAGTGGTGGGGGGAAGCGATTTACACTTCGTGGCGGTGTGTAGGCTTCTCATTGTGGCATTGTGGTGTCTTCCCTTGTTGTGCAGCACAGGCTCTAGGTGCAGAAGCTTCAGTAGTTGCAGCACGTGGGCTTGGTAGGTGTGGCTCAGGCTCTCAAAAGCATGGGCTCAGCAGTTGTGACGCGCAGGTATAGGCTATTTATCTTCGTTGTTGTGTTAGTCAATCGGTCGTGTTTGACTCTTTGCAAGCTCATGGATTGTAGCCAGCCAGACTCTTCTGTCCATGGAATTCTCCAGGCATCATGCAAAAGCCCAGTGTTCCCTCAGGGTTATTAGGAGCAACTGCTGAAGCCAGAGGACTGGGGGATGTGGAAGGAAGTGCGTGGGGAGGTGTGAGGGGTGATGGGGTAGTGGGGTGGGAGGCCATGTAAGCCTGGGAGACACATGAACTGAGTTTGGTTCAGTGATAAACAAGGAGTTAGGGATTTTCTTTTTTAAAAAAGTCAGGCTTCTGATTTGCTTGCCTTTCCACTGAAATTCTGGCCCTGTAGGACCTCCAAATGCCATTAACATTTGCTCCTTTCTTGAGATTGGCATCTGTCTTTAGTAACATGCAACAGTGGAAAGGGAAGTGCTGAAGCAGTTGTGGGGGAAAGTATTCAAATGTCCCCGAACTACCCCATCTCAAGTCTCTACCATGCCCTACCACTTGCCGTGTGACCTTGTGAAAGCCACTTAACCTCTCTGAGCTGCTATGACAGTTTCCTGAGGGTCAGTGGTAATGCATACCACATAAGGTCATTTAGAGAAGTCAGTGAAATAACGAATGCATAAACACTTTTAATAGGGCTACCCTGGTGTTTCAGTGGTAAAGAATCTGCCTGAAAAGGCAGGACATGTGGGTTGGATCCCTGGATCAGGAAGATCCCCTAGAGGAGAAAATGAAAACCCACTCCAGTATTCTTGCCTGAGAATCCCATGGCCAGAGGAGTTTGTCAGGCTACAGTCCATGGGATTGCAGAGTCAGACATGACTGCACAGCTGAGTAGGCAAACACTTTTAATACACTTGGGTGCTCTCCAAGGTAGAGGGCTCTTGTTAGTACTCCCCTCTTTTCCTTCAGCCCTACCCACCATCCTTCTTGATACACTCTGGCTTCTTTCTCAAGCCTTTTTGGACTTGGTTCCAGCTGTGTTTCTAGCAAGCATCTCTTTGGTTCTGGGCCCAACCCCACTTGCTCCTTCAAGCTTGCCTGTCTTGAAATAACCTCTCCTTGACACTCTGTCATGGGGAATTCTGATCATCATATCAGGCATCCTACTCTTTTAGCTAGAATAGTTTGCTAGGGCAACGATTTCACAATTTCACAATAAAAGGAGCTTTCTTCTGAAACAATGAGTAGGCTCTGCACAAGCACTAACACGTCAGGAGCCATAACAACTCACACGGGAAAAGCTGGTCTGACTCTATCCTGGAGTCTCTATATTCAAGCTGGAAAGAAATGCAAGTTAACTTGTTTGTTTCACTGCTAAGCCTTTTTCCCCCTCAACACTCTTTCCTACATATTGTTTCATTTTAGCCTCCCAATGACCCCTGTGAGGTAGGAAGGGCATCCCCATTTTTACAGTGGAGGAAGCAGGGGATAAGAAAAACCCCTGAGCAATTTTACCCAGGGCCCCACGTAGCCAGTCTGAGGTCAGATCAAATGAGAAACTGTGTTGTCTAGTTCCAAGTATTTTCTGTTGAACATTGTTGCCATCATTTTCACTTGTCCCTGTTCTCTTTATTCTTGATTTTCCCAGGAACTTCTGTCTCTAGGGAAAAGTGTTCAGGCTTCTAGCAAGTGGTTGTATTCTTGGTAGCATGATTTTTATTTTGCCTCACCAAGAAAGTCAGTTGCAGAACCACGCATCCAGTAGGGATCGACCCAAGACCACACGGCCAAACTCCTGCCTTGAACTCAAGGGAAGCCTGAGCCATTGTTTTCTCTCTTGAGGGAGCCTTGGGGTCCTGTGACCTGCTTCAGAGTGAAGAAAGGCCTGGGTTTTCCCTCAAGTCAACCTCACATGGGGATACCTGAGCCCAATCCTCCACCTCCATCCCCAGAGGCTTGATGGGCCAGACTGGGGACCTGCAGATCTTTTATGGTGCTGAATGTTGCTGTGTTGGCTTCTGTTTTTCTTCGGGGGGTGGTGCCCGGTGCTGGGGTTCTGAGAGGGGATCTGGGGGATGGGAATAGAGTGAGCATGGGATGGAAAGACAGAAACAGAGGCTGGGAGAGGAACTTCAGAGAGAGGGCAGGGTGCTAAAGGGGATGGAATGCGACTGCATGGTGTCGGTGTGCCCCCTCTGTTTCCCCATGAAGGCTTAAGCAGACCCTTGTTACTGGTTGTTGCTTTTGGAGTTAACGCGGGAAGGGGGTGTGTGTGGCAGAAGTGGGATGGCTGGTTGGGCATGGGGATGTCAGCTACACGTTGGCACTTGCCAAGGGCACTTGCCGTCTGCCTCTACGAGGGTTAAATCGTGTGCTGTTGCAGCCATGGGCCTTTAGCTCTCCTTGAAAGGAGTTCAAGGTGGAGAGCAGAGATGAGGCACTTGTGCTCAGAGGGAAAACGTGGCAGGACAGGCCTTCAGATAGTTAGATACATTTCAGGAGCCAATTTTATGAGCCCAATTCTTGTATCTCCTCATATCTAGAAAAGCATCAAAAGCCTTCATGGTGATGGCTGTTCTTCAAGACTAGCAAAAGCTTTAGGAGACCAGCAGAAACCTTCTGGGAAAATATGTGCTTGATTGCGTGTACTCCCCCTTTCACCAAAATCACATATTCTGGCCTTCCCCCTGCCTCTCTGGGGCAGTTTCTCAGAGCTCCACAGGTGCTCCCTCCTGGGCTGCAGTCCTCATTTTGCCCCGAATAAGACTGAACTCGCAACTTTCATGCTGTGCACTTTTTTAAGTCACTAAGGGGAAGCGGAGCAGTGCAGTTGTGCCTGGCCACATGCAGTCATACCTGGAGTTTCATCACAGAAGAAGGGGTCTGGGGCTGGCTTAACTCAACAGGGCACTGGCTTCCAAACCTAAGATAAGTGTTTATCAGGAATTCTTCCTTTACGCCTATTCCAAATCATTCCTCCTTTCACTCAAATGCAAATCCATTTCTTCTGGTTTGGCTCAAACTGAATCCTTGCCAGTGTCCCAAACTTTGGCTTACAACACCCAGAACTGGAGGGAAAAGGGTAGCTGGGAAAGGAAGAAGGCTCTGGTCAGAATCAGTGGAAACTGTGGGCTAAGCAGTTGTGGAAAATGAATGATGCTAGTACAGAGGTAGGAGTGTAGCCATAGGAAGGAGCTATTATTATTCTGCAGGAAAGATAGCGAATAATTCCCATGAAGTGAAACAAATTATAAGGAAATTCAGAAATACTTGGCCTTTCCAATGGTGTGTATGATTCAGTTGTCTCCGACTCTTTTGTAACCCCATGGACTGTAACCCACCAAGCTCCTCTGTCCATGGGATTTTGCAGGCAAGAATACTGGAGTGGGTTGCCATTTCCTCCTCCAGGGGATCTTCCTGACCCAGGGATCTAACCCACGTCTTCCGTGTTGGCCTGTGAATACTTTACCACTGAGCCACCTGGGGAGCCCCTTCCAGTGGTTTAAATTCTAATTTAATGGTCACTAATCTAAAGCAGCCAAAGACACTAACCACAGTGTGGAAAAATGGCACTAGTTTTTAGTCCAAGTGTATCCGCAATTTGTCAAGCACTGTTTGATGTTGTTTGTGTAGCATAGCATGCGTGCTCAGTCGTGTCCAACTCTTGCAACACCATGGACTGTAGCCCGCCAGGCTCTTCTGTTCATGGGATTTCCCAGGCAAGAATACTGGAGTGGGTTGCTGTTTCCTCCTCCAGGGGATCTTCCCACATGTAAATCCATCTGTGTGATGGCCAGAGATAGCCCATTTCTAACTTACTCAATAATGAGGATCTTCTTTGTTTGTTAACACAGTTCCACCTTGTTGAACTATGGATGTTTTCTGTAGAAACCCACCAAGTGCTTGTCTCGTCCATTAAGCTGCTATAACAAACTACCACAGACTGGGTGGCATATAAACAACAGAAATGCATTTCTCATAGTTCTGGAGGCTGGAAGCCTCAGATCAGGATGCCAGCATGGTCAGGTAAGGACCCTCCTCATTGTATCCTCACTTGGCACAAGGGGCTTAGTTATCTCTCTGGGGCCTCTCTTATTAAAAGGGCACTAATCCCATTATGAGGACTTTGACCTCCTGACCCAGTCACCTCCCAAAGGCCCTGCCTTTTAATAACATTACTTTGGGTTTTAGGATTTAACATGAATTTCAGGGGATGCAAACATTCAGACTACAGCAGTGCTAGAATTTGCAAACCTAACTAGTGTCTGCCACTATGCAGGGCCTCACCTATAGAGATAACTAGAGATTTTGGTGTGTATTTTTAAAAATAAAGATGCAAATACTTATCCATATTCACATATATAACTATGTAGTATATTAACATATCAAAGGCAGGAAATGTAACTAGATCTTAAATGACTATATCTGTTTTTAAGGACCACTATTTTTTATCAGCCATTTATATTCCAGGGCACATTTTACTTCTCATTTTACTTGACACACGAGAAAATTGTTGCAAGCTAGCTGAGCTGTAAGGTGAACTTGACTATGATAATGGGACACAGCTCAGCAAAGACAGCAAGGTCAGCTGACCGGTGTTCTGTTCTCTGCATGCTGTATCTACTGACCTAATTCAGGTTCACCTCTTTGTTCTCCAAAGAATTATAACATTAACACCAGGGTGGCCCAGGAAATGTCTTTCATACAGTTAACCAGTAAAGAAACCAACAGATGTTTGTGGAATGAATGGATCCAAAGAAACTGATTAATATTTGTAATTAATCCCAGATAGCAAACTTTGCTTTGAACTATCAGCCTAAACTCCTCTTTCTAAAGGGATCTAGAAATTCTTGGGTAGGTGAGAAAAATACCTTGTATAAAAAATGTCTGTTTAAATCTCCATTTATGCTATGTCAACTGTGTTGATCAGAAGAGGCTAGGTATGCTATAGTAAAAAACAGCCATCACATCTTAGGATTTATGTAACAAAAGTTTGTTGCTCAGACCATATCTGAGGTCTGAACATTTATCCAGAGCAACTGTCCTCCCATGTTGACTCTGAGTTGCATTCAGCCTGAAGGCTCTCTCTTATCAACACATTTCCCTGATAGCCACAGCAGAGAGAAAGCAAGGAAGAGAAAATAAATGCTTCCACCTGGAGGTGACATGTGTCAAATTTAATTTGCAAAAGCAAGTCCCATGGCCACACTGAACTCTGAGCAGGCAGGTGAATCAGATATCGGCTCCTGTCATAAACATAATACTGCAAACTTGTGCTTTCAACAACACTTTATAATTTTGTGGAGTTCTGTGAGTTGAATGGGCGGCTTCTATGCTGGCTTTTCCTGAGCTTACTTATACAGCTAGGCTTGGTTGGATTGAATGGGCTGAAAAATTTTCGATGTCGTCATTCACATTTCTGGAAGTTGGTGCTGGCTGTTGGCTGGGGTGCCTCGGTTCTTCATGTGACTTCTCCTCCTCCAGTAGATTCAGCTGACTTCCTGACGTGATAGTCTCAGGACAGTGGCCCATGATGACAAAGGCAAAAACTTCAAGCTCTCTTGAATCTAGGCTCCAGAACTTGCATAACCCCTCTGCCAGATTCAAAGTATGGGGAAATAGTCTGTTGATGGAAGCAGCTTCACATATTGTAGCCATGTGATTTAATCTATTACAGCGGGCACGTGAATATCTGGTTCTCGTTACTTATGGTAGTTATCTTCTATAAAGTCATTGCAAATAGAAAATAGTGAACCATTGCTCCTTTGGGAAATACAAGTTAAGTTCCTATGAGCCTCTGGATACAATAGTTTTATCAACTGATCAATAATAATGTGTGTAATTATTTATTTTATGTGTGTAATTATTTAAAGACACCTTACTTAAAATACAGGGCTTTGTAGATGGCTGAGATGGCCAAGAATCTGCCTGCAATGCAGACCAGGGTCCATCTCTGCATTGGGAAGATCCCCTGGAGAAAGGAATGACTCTGCGCTCCAGTATTCTTGCTTGGAAAATAGCCACAGACAAAGGAGCCTGGTGGGCTACAGTTCATGGGGGTTACAAAAAATTGGATATGACTAAGTGACTAGCTCTTTTACTACTTAAAATACATTGTTGACTCATTAACATTGAACTCATGGCCAACAGCACTGTAACTAATTCCTGAATGGTGCTTATCTAATACAATGTATTTCCTCCATAAGGCATGCCACAGACTTCATTCCTTAGAATGCTAGATAGCACTTCAGCATTATACTTGGGGATCATTTAAACAGTGAAATCACCACCACCAACAAAAGCACAAAAATGTGGAAAAAAAAAATCACCAAACAACCCCGCCCAAAGAATATAAGAATAAAGAAGACTTGTTTTGCCTCAGCTGGGAACCTGTGTGTCAGACAATTCAAATGTGATAACAGTCTGTACACATCCATGAATGAGCATGAAAGCAACATGAGTATTGATCTGGGGATTATAATAAATTTTAGTAAGTAGGTGAATTTGCAAATACAAAAGTCACACATAATGAGGATTAACTATACATAGAATAGGGAAATCAGAATGGAAACAGTGGTGATTTTGTTATGGAAAAATGGGGAAGAAATGAACATGGATAGAGTACTATATGCTTGCCCTTTGTATTTACCATGTCATTTAATATATATTATAAAACATAATAAATATTTTAATATACTGCTAATTCAGTTTCCTAGTATTTTTTTTCTTTCTTATAATGTCTTTGTCTGGTTTTATAATCAAGGTACAACTGTCCTCATAGAAAGTTAGGAAATGTTCCTGCCTCTTCTATATTTTGGAAGAGTTTGTGAAAGACTGGTATTGATTTTCCTATAAACTTTTGGTAGAATTCACCAGTAAAGCCCTGTGGTTCAAGGCTTTTTGTTTTGGTGAGAAAATTGTATATAAATCATTGCTCCCATTTTATATAAGATGAAAGAACTGAGGTTAAGGGAGGGGACCATGTCTCAAATCATTCAGCTGGTAAGCATTAGAAGTGGAATCTCAACCAGGTTTGTCTGAATTCTGAGCGCTGTGGTGTCAGATTAGCATTATTTCATGTGGCTTCAATAGGTAAAATGAAAGAACTATGGATGGGAGTTTCAGGGAGAAGTGAAAGGTGTGAAAGTTGCCAGCTCTCAAGGCATCTTGAGTAGCTTTGATATCTTTCTAGGAATTTGCCCTTTCATCAAAGTTATCTAATTTATTAGAATACAACTATTCATTAGTATTCCCTTATTATTATTTAATTTCTCTAAGGTCAGTGTAATCCCTGTCATTCCTCATTTAATAATTTGTGCCTTCTCTCTTATTTTCTGGTCAGTGTAGCTAATGGTTTGTCAATTTTCTAATCTTTTCAAAAAATCAGCCTTTTGTTGATGTTTTCTATTTTTCCTTTTCTTTGTACTTTATTTTTACTTTCATCTTTATTTCTTTCTTCTGCTTGTTTTGAGATTTGTTTGCTCTTCTTTTTCAATTTCTTAAGGTGGAAGATTATGTATTGATATGAGCTCTTTCTTCTTTTAAAATATCAACAGTTACAAATTTCCTTCTAAGCATATTTTTGGCTGCAGCCCATGAGACTTACTATGTTGTGTTTTCATTTACGGGGGCTTCCCTGGTAGCTCAGCTGGTAAAGAAGCCACCTGCAATGCAGGAGACATTCACATCAGAGTCTTTATTGTAATTTTCCTTTCTTTCTTTTTATTCATTGGTTATTTAGAAATATGTTGTGTAATTTCTACATATTTGTGAATTTCCCAAATTCTCTTCTGTTACTGGTTTACAGTTTCATTCCTTTGTGGTTGAAGAATGTGCTTTGTATGATTTTAATTCTTTTAATATTATTCTCAGTTGTTAATAGCAAAGCATAAGGCTATCCTAGAGCTCCATGAGCACGTTAGAAAACATGTATTTTGCCATTGTTGTATGGAACGTTCTGTAGATCTGTCAAGTCTAGTTGGTTTATAGTGCTGTTCAGGACTACTGTTTTTTTGTTGATCTTCTGTCTCATTTTTAGGTTTATTATTGAAAGCAAGGTTTTGAAGTTTCCAACTGTTATTGCTGAATTAGTATTTCTCCTTTCAATTTTGTCATTTTTGCTTCATGTACTTTGGGACTCTGATAAGTACATATATGTTTGTAACTGTTTTGACTTTTTTGATAGGTTGACTCTTTCATTATAAAATCGTCTTTTTCTCTAGCAACAATTTTGTCATATGTTAGTATAACATGTAATTAATTTGTGTAAAGTTTTATCTGATGTCAGTACAGTTACTCCAGCTCTCTTTTGGTGACTGTTTACATGATATATCCTTTCCATTGTTTTACTTTCAATTTATTTGTGTCTAAAACGTATCTCTTATAGAAAGCATATAGTTCTATTGTATTGGTTTATTTTTATCCATTTTGCCAATATCTGCCTTTTAACTGGAGTAAGAGTTAATTTTACTGAAAACCTTTTTTATATGATGAGTTGATTCTCTTGCTATTTTCAAGTTTCTCTTTTTGCCTTGGCTTTTGACAGTTTGATTTTGATGTGTCTAGATGTAGATGTTTTGAGTTTATATTACCTGAAGTTTGCTGAGTATCTTGAATGGTAGATAGATGTTTTTCATCAAGTTTGGGACTTTTTAAGCCATTATTTCTTCGAATGTTCTTTTGCCTTTTCTCTTTTCCTTTTCAAACTCCAATTATGCATATGTTGGTACTCTTAATGCTGTCCCACACAAGTCTTTGAGGTTCTATCCATTTTTCTTCCTTTTCTCTTTATGTTCCTGAGACTGGATACTTGAAATTGACCTACCTTTCAAGTTTGCTAATTCTTTCTTCTGTCAGTTCCCATCATCTTTTGAGCTCCCCTAGTGAATTTTCCATTTCAACATCAGAGTTTCTATTTGATGGAGAAGGCAATGGCAACCCACTGCAGTCCTCTTGCCTGGAAAATCCCATGGTTGGAGGAGCCTGGTAGGCTGCAGTCCATGGGGTCGCTAAGAGTCGGACACTACTGTGCGACTTCACTTTCACTTTTCACTTTCATGCAATGGAGAAGGAAATGGCAACCCACTCCAGTGTTGTTGCCTGGAGAATCCCAGGGACGGGGGAGCCTGGTGGGCTGCCGTCTATGGGGTCGCACAGAGTCGGACACGACTGAAGCGACTTAGCAGCAGCAGCAGCAGCAACATGTGTATATATGTATGTGACATTTCTATTTTTTTATTCATATTCTCTGGTGATATATAATTTTATACTTTATTTCTATAGACATGATTTATTTTAGTTTTTTGAATAAATTTAAAACAGCTGACTTAAGGTCTTCATCTAGTAAATCTAATATCTGGATTTCTTCAGGGACAGTTTCTATTGATTGCTTTTATCCTGTGTATTGGCTGTATTTTCTTGCTTACTAACTTGTCTGGTAATACTTTTGAACATTAGATATTTTATTTTATTTATTTATTTATTTTTTGAACTTTTTATTTTATTTTTTTATTTTTTTAATTGTTTTTCAGATATTTTAAATATGATGTGACAACTTTGGAAATCAGATTTTCCACCTTTCCCAGGTTTGTTTTGCTGTTGTTCTTTATTTAGCGGTTTTTTTTGAACTAAATCTGTTTTCTTTGTTAGGTTGACCGCTGAAGTCTCTGTTTAATTATCTTAGTGGCCAGCTAACAGTTGCACAGAGATTTCTTTAAATACCTAGAACTAAGTCTCCTAGTCTTTGCTGAGGAGAGTGTTGAAGCACATTTTCAGTACTTAGCCAGGCAGTTGACCCCTCTGTCTTAGTCTTTATTTCTTCCCTTTTCAGAGCTTAGAGGTGAGAATCTGGGGCTTTCTCAGGTGTTTTCTGAATATGTGCTCAGCCCTACAAATGTCTACGTCCTTGTAGATTCCCAAGAATGTGTCGGGGTTTTTCTAAGTTCCTATAAACATTTCATTCCACAGTTTTCCTTTTGAATTTTTTGGTTAGCTTATTGTTTGCCCCAACTGTTACCTACCACATTAGGCAGCTATAAAATCAAATAATTGCCTTGATTTTTTGTCAACAGAAATGCCAGAGTAAAAGGCCTGTCATGTGAGTAGCTCCAACATAGGTCAAATAAAGATAGCCTTCCTTGCCAGTGGGGTCTTTCACAAGATCACCAGACAAGTCAAATAGCAACCATTCTCTGGGAATGAGGTTTTTAAAGGTGCTTCAATCCTGTTTTGCCCCCTTAGGTGGCTGGCAGGTTTCTAATTTGCAGCACAATTGGAAGATTTTGATTTTCAAGGTCACCATAGAGCTGGAAAAGGGTCATATTAAAATGCCACAAAGCTTGCTGTTCTTTTTTTTTTTTCAGTTTTATTTATTTATTTTTTACTTTATAATATTGTATTGGTATTGCCATACATTAACATGAATCCACCATGAAGCTTGCTGTTCTTACTGAGATCTAGTGGTTCTTCTTGAATATATATACCTATGAATTGAATAAATAGGCTAACCAAAAAGTCTTTTGTTAATTTTCAGAGTTTTAAAAAAAGTTGATTCTGATCATTTTGGCAAGTCTTCTCATCGCTTTCATGGAGGAAGGAATTTTTGAAGGTCCTTTTTCATTCATGTCCCTTGGTAGCTATTTTGATCTTTATTCTAGCAGTTAGAATTAGGTTCATATAACATGTGAAAAAAAACCTGAGTTAACAGTGGCTTAAATACACAAATTGTATTTGCTCACATTAGAATTTAAATGAAACTTCAAGCTATTTAGGGAGAGCACCTTCTTTCAGCTTTCAGCTCTGCCAGCCCTAGAGTTTGGCTCTCATTGTCATGGTCTAAGATAACTGCTTAGCTCCTGCCATCATATCTGCATTCCAGGAGATAAGATTAAAGAAGAGATGAAGACGAGCACACACCCTTCCTTTAAGTATGCTTCCCAGAAATTGCACATGATATTTTAGAACATAGTCACATAGCCACACCTAGCTACCTGGGAGGTGGAAAAATATGGTCTTTATTTAGAAGGCCACGGGCACAGCTAAAAGCCAAAAGTGTATTATTAAGGAAGGAGGGAAACTAGCTGTGACATGTATTTGACAGGTGAAGAAACTAAGGTTTAAATACATTTAGTAATTTATTCAAGGACACTCAGGCAGTATGTAGTGGTACTAGGATTCAAATAATGTGGTCTGATCCAAAGCCTGTACTTTTATATATATTTATAGAGAATATTTTATTTTATATAATTGAATCCCATTGGTAAAATAACAATGTATTGCTGTTCTTTTCTGGATGGAAATACATAAAAATTTATCCCCCCACAGTGCATATCATACTCTTTTTTTGTTTTGTTTAAAAAATTTTTTTAAAACTTTTTTTTGTATTGGATCATGGTTGATTAGCAATGTTGGGTTAGTTTTAGGTGTACAGCAAGGTGATTCAGTTATACATATACATGTATCTATTCTTTTAAAAATTCTTTTTCCATTAAAGTTGTTATATAATATGGAGCAGAGTTCCCTGTTCTATACAATAGGTCCTTATTGGTTATCCGTTTTAAATATAGCAGCACGTGCATGTCAGTCCCAAACTCCCTAACTCTGCCTTCCCGCCTCCATCCCCTCCTGGTAATCATAAGTTTGTTGTCTAGTATGTGAGTCGGTTTCTGTTTTATAAATAAGTTGTTTTTCTTTTTAAGATTTCACATATAAGCAACATCAAATGATACTTATCTTTCTCTGTCTGATTTACTTCATTCAGTATGACAATTTGTAGGTTCGTCCATGTTGCTACAAATAGCATTATTTCATCTTTATCAATATTGGAATAATATTCCATTGAATATATGTAACACATTTTCCTAAAGCCTGTACCTTTAAGTATTTTGCTATATAGATTCAGAGAAGTTAAATAAGTTGATAAGGTCACACAGTTGGCAAGTACAGTTCAGTCTGCCTCCAAAGTTCATCTTTTTTCCATGTTTACCCCAGGCTATCTGTTTTACTCTGGTGGGCCATCAAGAGAGTGAAAAATATAGATCTCACTGTTCAAGCTGAAAAATGCCTGGTAGAGGTGCACTAAGATACCTAAATATAGGACATCAACTGTCTTTTAAACACAGAACAACAATGAATGCCTGAAGGACAGCAAATGAACCAAGATGACAGATAATCAAACTAGAGCTATTAAGAAACAAATGCTGTAGAACCTGCTTGCTTTCTGAAGTGGGATTTAGGAACCAGTAAAGTACAGGCTATGAATTGTTATTTAGAAATCAGTATTGAAGTTTGCAATTTTGAACAGAATGCTAAGTACTAAGCCTGCTTTGTTTTTCTCACTAATCTCCTGGACTCCTACCCCTACTCCAGTCAGTCATTAGGTTATTATCAGCTCCTTCCAGTCACATCTGGCTCTAAGATGGGGTGAGGCCTTAAGGTTTTAAGGTTCCACTGAGCCCACCCACAGTCTCAGGGAACAGACTCCCAGGGCCTGCCTTGACTCATCCATTTCTTTTCATTCTTGGTCAATTCTTTTTCTTCACCATAGATTATCCAAAAGCTGAGTTAATTGAAATCTGAATAAAGAAGGTCATATATATGCAAACTCAGGGCAAATTTTCAATTCAACCTGAGCACCTTCTCAGAGAATACACTCCTGGAGAGGGTATCAGTGGAATTGCCGTTTGATAACCAAACAGAAGCACAATTGAAGCTGTGGTGACTCATACATAGCTACCCAAAGATCATCCACGTTCTCTGTGATTTGAATCCATCACACATATGCGTACGTACGATTGGGTTCCAGCAGCTTGAGGATTCATTCTAGCTTCTGGATGTCATCACCGACTCAGTGGACATGAGTGTGAGCAAACTCCAGAAGATGGTGAAGGACAAGGAAGCCTGGCATGCTGCAGTCCATGGGGTCATAAGGAGTCAGACATAATTGAGCAACTGAACAACAACAAGGATGTTTGAGTTACTGAAGTTAAACATCTCACAGCTGGAAATTGGGCCACCATTGGGAGCTGCTATGTGTTCCCTTCCTTTGTTTCTGGAAGCTTCCTCACTAGCACATAGCAGATCCCTCCTCACTCTGCCCTGGTTTTTTGGGTAAAAAACCTCCACTGATGCCTTTCCTTGACCCATGTGCACACACAGGGGCAGGAATAACTCCAGCCTCTGCTTTTGTCCTCCACTTTGAATATTTTCCTGTCTTCTTGGGCTTCCCCACTGGTCTTTCCGTAGCTTCACTCCTGAATTCTTTCTTTCTATAACAAGGTTAACAAAGGCCCATCATGAAAATACCAGATTGCATTTAATTTTTAAATTTTAATTGAATACTTTATTTTGAGGTAGATTCACACACAGTGATTGGTAAGAAATAACACAAGGAGATACTGTAAGTTCTTTGCCCAATTTTCCCCAATGATAAACATCTTGTAAAACTGTGGTACAATATCAGACTCAGAATATTGACATTGGTCTAATCCCCAGATCTTATTCATATTTCCCTTGTCATATGTGTGTGTATTTAGTTCTTTGCTGTTTTATCACATGTGGAGCTTCGTTTATCAGTCACCATCTCTTGTGTTACCACAAGAAGCCACACACCCTCGTCTTGCTCCTTCCTCACTACCCCCAGCCCAAACCCCCGCCAACTGTTCTCTATTAATATGTTTTTGTTGTTTCAAGAATGTTATATAAGACTTCCCTGGTGGTCCAGTGGTGAAGAACCCACCTGCCAATGCAGGAGACACAAGGTCAATCCCTGTTGCAGGAAGATTCCAGGAAGATGCTGCAGAGCAACTAAGCCCATCCACTACTCTACTGAGCCTTAACTCTAGAGCCTGTGAGCCATGACTACTGAGCTTTCGGATCCTGGAGCCCATGCTCCACATCAAGAGAGATCACTACAATGAGAAGCCCAGAAGCCACAACTAGAGAAAGCCCGAGTGCAGCCACGAAGACCCAAATAAATAACATATTATAAAAGGATGTTATATAAATGAGATCAAAACCTATGCAACCTTTGGGATTGGCTTTTTTAACTCAACTTAATTTCCTCGAAAATGACCCTGATGCTGGGAAAGATTGAGGGCAGGAGGAGAGGAGGACAGTAGAGGATGAGATGGCTAGAAAGCATCACTGACTCAATGAACATGAGTTTGAGCAAACTCTGGGACATAGTGGAGGGCAGGGAAGCCTGGTGCACTGCGGTCCATGGAGGTGCAAAGTGTCAGACACACAAGTTAGCAACTAAACAACAGCAACAATTCCCTTGAGACCCATCCAAGTTTTTGCATGTGTTAATAAGCTGTTTCTTTTTATGCTGGGTTGTATTCCAAGGTATAGATGTACCATAGTTAATTTAACCATTCATCCACTGAAGGACATCTGGGTTGTTTTCAGTTTGGGGCAATTATGGATAAAACTGCTATGAATGTTCATATATAGATTTTTGTATAAAGATAAAATGTAAGTTTTTATTTTCTGGGATAATTGCCCAAGAGTGCAGTTGCTCAATCATGTGGTAATTGCATGTTTAGTTTTATAGGAAACTATCAAAATGTTCTCTACCAGCAAAATATGAGTGATTCATTTTTTGTGCATCCTTGCCAATAATTGATTTCGTTACTACTTCCTATTGTAATCATTCTGAAGGATGTGTAGTAAAACCTCATTGTGGTAATTTAAGTTCTGAAATCTTTTTATATTTCAGCTGTTAATTATAAACTTATTTGTGCAACTTTCATGCATTGTTTTTTCTAATACATTATCTTAATTTTTTTTACTTTTTAAAAATCAAGCTATAGTTATACAGTATTAGTAAGTTATAGGTATACAATATAGTGGTTTATAATTTTAAAGGTTATATTTCATTTATAGCCATTATTGCCTATATATTGCCTATATTTCCTCAGTTGTACAATATATCCTTGTAGATTATTTTTATACATAGTAGTTTGTACCTCTTAATCTCATACTCCTATATTGCCTCTCCTACCTTCCCTCTCACCACTGGTAACCACTAGTTTGTTCCCTGTATCTGTGAGTCTGCTTCTTTTTTGTTATATTCACTAGTTTGTTGTGTTTTTTAGATTCCACAGAAAAGTGATATCATACAGTATTTGTCTTTCTCTGTCTCGTGTATTGTTTTTTTCAGAAGCTTCTTTACTAAACAACTGGGTGAAGTGTTGGAAAATTTCAAATTTTCCACCTAATTTCCACCAGTTTTCACACAATTCCATTTCACTCATCAATCTACATTTTTTCCAACATGCTTAGTATTCTATCAGTGTCTGCTTTTGAGACATGACTTGATGCAGCGTTGAAACATTTTTAGTAATTGCTAACTCAAAAGTGACAAATACTGCATGAATAATGTAGTTAATGAGCTATTCTGGTCATCATGGGCCTACATAAAGGGAATTGCTTAGTCCACATACCAATTATGTTTCTACATTCATAAGATATTTTTCTAATCAAAAGTAAACTATGAAAAATAGACACCTATTTCTTCTCCATACCTTCCAGAATGAGAATGCATTTGGGCTCTCTGCCCAGTTCTGATCCGTAAGCTGCCTCCTCAGTTCCTCAACTCCATGCAGCCAGGATCCCACCCCAGCTTTCAGGCCTTCTACTCACCCCTGGGAGAAAATGAGAGGTAAGAGGGGAAACTTGGTGTCCTCGTTTTTGTCTGGAGGGAAATTGATGCTTTTAGCAGACAACTTAAATGTTTACTTTAAAAAAAGTAGAGACCCAGCTGCTTGGATATAGCCAGAAACTCCTATCACTATCATAGGATGTCCCATACTCACTTTGTCCCTATTTGAGGGTCCAAAGTGTTATGGGAAAAATGAGACAGCACTAACCAATAGCTCATATCTCAATGTGTGTATATGTATCACATACTCATACATATGCATGTAAGTGGTTGAGTACAAAAACCCTGCAACAAACATCAGTTCTGTAGAAGACCAGAGAGGCCTAATTGGGTTCACTAGCAAAGCAACTTTTATAAAGACAGTAGGCACATGCCTCCATGAGCAGTGCAGCTATTTATTTTTTTAATAGGGGATTCTCATGTTACAAGGGCATCACAGATTACTGAATAATTTATTTAATGGTAGATTATATGGGCTTCGCTCTTTGCCAATGAGCTCATCCCCAAATGTCTAAACGAGATAAGGGGAGCAAAAGCTAGAGCTGAGGCTTGAGCTGTTTATTTTTTATTACATGTAACTATTAGAGTTGTATATGCATATTTTATTTAAAATCTCAGCTGCATTATTATATATATTCAACCACTTCACTATTGACATTTAGTTAGCTCATAACAGTGCATACAACACACAGCACTGAGAAATACAGAACAGAATAATAAATGACTTTGTCTGTTCTTGGTGATTTTAACAAAGTACGGTGATATATAAGAGTATGTTTGTTCTCTATGAAAATATAGGGAAGCAGGAGAGAGCAAACTCAATAAAAGGATGTTGAATTTGGAAAATGAAGACAAGAAAAAAGATCTGGATAGATATTTCCTCTGTGAACCTCTATTGTTATCTTTTTAATGCTTTGGAGTGGAAAAAACAATCACTTCCAAACTTGCAGATCTTAAACATTTTGCCTTTAGCTGTATATAATCCTCAGGTAAGCAGAGGTACCTTGAAAGATGGGCATACATTTGTGTCAAACAAAATTTTGATGAAGATAACATTGATTTAAGAAGAAAATTTAAATTTGACAGTAGGAAGAGGGCAAAACATTTGAACAGGCACATCACATAGGAAGAAATTCATGTGCCCAATGACTGAGGCAAGAGGTACCTTATTTTTTTTTTTCTTCGTAACCAGAGAAATGCAAATTAAACCCGTAATGAGATATCTCTACACACCCACCCGACAGTTACAAGTTTTAAAGTTTGACAATAATAAGTGCTAATGAGGACAGAGAATAATGGGAAGTACTGCTAGTGGGACTTTCAATTGAAGTAATGACTTTGGAAAATAGTCGTTGGCTACTGAGGCTGAAGATTCACACACCCTGTTGACAAGTGAAGAAACGCCACTGTGGGAAAATGCCCTGGAGATAGATGTGTATGTATTTCCTGTGGATCAGGGTATATACAAGAGTGTTTACAGAAGCATTGTTCCTAATAGCCCCAAGCTGGAAACAACCCAAATGTCTGCCTGACTTAGAAAGGATAAGTGAGAACCAGAGCCATTTACAATAGCAGGGGTGAATTCCACAGACAGGATGTTGAGCAAAAGAAGCAAGATGCAATTGGTAGAAGCTCTTAAACAAACAGGCAGAACTCAGTCTGTTGTTTAGGGATGCATAGAGAGAGGGTAGCACTATAAAGAAAAGCCAGGGAATCATTATAAGAAGGGTTAGCATGGCAATTACTTTTGGAGGAAAAGAAGGATTGTGATCGCCAAGTATACTCGAGACTTCTGGGCGCTGGAAATGTTTTGTTTTTGACCGGGCTGTGATTTCATGAGTTTTTACCTCACAAGTTTTCACTAAACTAGATATCTTTCAAGATTTTTAAAAAATATTTATTTAATTGACTTCATCAGGTCTTGGTCACAGCATGCGGGATCTTTGATCTTTGTTGTGGAATGTGGGATGTTTAGTTGCAGTCTGTGAAATCTTTCATTGCAGCAGGTAGAAATCATTAGCTATGACTTGTGGGGTTTAGTTCCCCAACTAGGGATCAAACCCAGGCGCCCTGCATTGAGAACTCAAAGTCTTAGCCACTGGACCACTAGGGAAGTCCCTAAACTGGATATTAATGTTTGATGATCTTTTATGTAAATGTGTATGTTGTATTTCACACACACCTGGTACCAAGTGTGTGCAAACACTAAAAGATTGAGATTTGAAAAAAAAGAAACCCCCCAGATCAATTTAGTTACTTTAAAAAGTGGACATGTTCAGTTGCGTGAACATTTGAAATAATAAGCTAAATCTTATGCATAGTCACACGTAAGAATTCTCTAATGTGGTGCTGGGACAGAGAGGAAAGGACGTTGGCTGCCAGAGCCCAGGCCCCTTTCCAGCCAGGCCTGAGCCTCAGCCTTTGTTTCCCAGGGCAGTTTTCAGGGTCTTGAACCCCCTCTGTAAAGAGGATGAGACCTGATTAGAACTCCTCTGAGAGTCTCCTGGTGTATTCTTGGGAGTTCTCTGTGGGAACTTTAATTCTTTAAAATTAAGAAATTCTTCCCATTTGGATGAGACTCTAAAGAACACACACTTCATCTGGGTCCTCTGCGAGTCCACCTTAAAGCTGACAGAGCCAGCATGGCTCTCTGGTTATGATCACGTTGGGGCCCAGAGGTGTTGCTTCGACTGTCTGTGGCTGGTAAGGTGGCCCTCATGAGTAATGTCTGCGTTTGCCAAGTGAACTCATGGAAGGCTCACAGCCAGAGTTTTCATGGAAGTGTGAAGAGACTGTGTTGTGTGAGAAGTGAGTCAGGGGATGATGCCCTACCCCCGAGAGGACTCGGCACCCAGTGACAAAGCCAGGGGCAGTTTACTCCACAAAATCATGCCATCTGTCTTGTTAAAGGAATGCTGTTAACTTAAGATTTATTGGTTTGCTGTTGGGTTGTCACAATCGTGAAGCTGTTTTGATTTTATAGTTGTAGAAGTTACAAGCCTGTGGGATGCATGCCCAGTTTCATGTCTGTACATATCTAACTAACGACACTGTAAAAGTAATTTATACTGACCCTGGAAATCCTCAAACATTTCTTTCTTGAGGAGGCACCACACCTCATTTGAACTTGAGCACGCTGAGCCCTGTGACCTTCACTCATCCTCCTATGATTCTGTTTGCATTTTGGAAGTCAAGCCCTTTCCAAATGAGTGGGAGGCTTGTCCCTGGTGCAGCCTGGGACCCCACCCCCTTCATCTGTCGCAGGGAGACTCTACTGCATGTGACTTTACCCCCAGGGGGCCTTTGACAGTGGGGGGAGACGTTTTTGGTTGTTGCACACCAGGGCCCAGTCACCAGAGACCTGCTAAACATCCTACAATGCATGAGACAGCCCCTCATAACAAAGAAACTCTCCAGGCCATAATGCCAACAGTGTCCAGGTTGAGAACCCCTGGTTCCGCTCCCTACAGCCTTAACTTTTATAGGAAAGAAGTCATCTCTGTGTTTGTTCCCAGTTAATTAGGACAAGGCAGTACTTTTCTTTCTTTCTTTCTTTTTTTAATTTAATTTTTAAAAAATTTACTTGGCTGCATTGGGTCTTAGTTGCAGCACTTTCGTTGGGAAAGTAGGACCTTATGTTGTGGCATAGGGACTCTCTGGTTGTGGCTCATGGGCTCCGGAGCTGACTCAGCAGTTGTGGTGGGCGAGCTTACTTGCCCGGTGGCACATTAGGTCTTAGTTTTCCAACAGGGGTCTAGCCCGTGTCCCCAGCATTGGAAACACAGAATCTTAACCACTGGACCACCAGAAAAGTCCCACTAGTTTTCTTTTATAACTTACTTTTCTTAGCACTTGCTTCCTTCCACGTGGGATAAATCCCTCAGGTGTGAGGTCTGTTAACGTGACTGACTTGATTTAAGAGTGGGAGTTTGCAGCCATTTTACTATTTTTGAGGCTCCCTTATTTCTGATCCTCTTCTATTGGGTCCTGAGCCTCTTCTTCTGGGGCCTAATCCACCATCTACATAGTGACTTTGCTCTGCAGGGACCTGGTCCCTGATGTTTGTAACTGGTCTCTAGAGGTAATGTGCTCCAAAGTGATTCCCAGAGGAGCCAACGTCTCTTCTGGAATAAACCACTGGAAACAGTATTTGAGAGCTTCAAACTGATCTGAGGAATCTGGGTCAGTCTCCATGGCTGATGTCAAGGCCCACGTGGTTGTGTCTGTGTCTGTCTGTGTGTCTGCAGCAGCTGCTCGGGACCATCTGCCCTGCTGCCATCTATCTATCCCCAAGGAATTATTTTCTTCCTTCCCCCAAGGAATTCTTACATTTGTTCGTACAGATCCTGCTGGGTGTTCCTGGGTCCTGTCTCACCTCCCCCATCAGCTATTTAACTCCTTGTGAACACAGCCTTCCGTGTCTTTTGCTGTCACTGGTGCAGCACCCAGCATGCCAGCAGGTGGCCTGCTCTGTGGGGCTCATGCTATCAGTGATCTACGGAAAAAGACCACGTTTAAATCCAGGTCAGGTGGTTTTATGGGTGACAAGTTTCCCAAACGCAGCCCCTGTCCCCCTCAGCCTTTACTCTTGCTTGCCTGTTCTAGGGATCAGCATCCAGTCACCAGCCAGCCTCTTGGTTTTGGAAGCATTAGAATCTATAACTTTTTCCTGACAAGATAACTCCCCTTAATCTCCAAGACCAAAAAAGGGGATGTTCTCTCACTCACTCGGCTGGGCAGGCTGCCCGAGGTAGGGGTTCTGAGAGCTCCTCCGTCTCTACCCCGTCTGGCCCTCCTCCCTACCACACTCCCAGAGGGTCACGGAGACTGCGGTGGACAGGACTTCATCCTGCCCTGGGGCAGCCGAGAGGATGTCTCACATCCTGACTGAGACCACCACTCTTTCCTCCCCCACCCCCCGACTCCTTTTTAAAAAGAAAAAAAAATTCCCCTCTAATGTGTAGTCCTTCAAAAACACACTTGGGGGCACCATGCCTCTTGCACAATATGGGTGCCCCTAGGATATGGCCAACAGGGCCCTTGTTTCCCAGCCGAGACTTTAGGGGTCGGTTCAGATGCCACAGCTGAGACACATGGCCCACAGACCTCCTCTTCCCATGGGCTCTTTGGTCAACACCCCTCCCCCACCTCCAGGTACCCTGCTCGGGGTGCCCTCCTCCTGGTCCTGCACAGCTGGGGGCCTGCATGGCTCAAGGCGGCTCACTGCAAAGGAAATGCAAACCATAGTGAAGGAAGGAAGAAAATTGAATGCCCAAGAAGCTGAGCATTGAGTGTAAGGAAATGAGGCTGGACCACAGAAAGGAAGGCCATCATGGGGTCGGAGGTCAGAAGGGTGACAAGCACAGGGAGTAATGTTATAGAAGACATGCATGCCTGTTAAGTCACTTCAGTCATGTCCGACTCTTTGCAAGCCTTCGAACTGTAGCCCACCAGGCTCCTCTGTCCATGGGATTCTCCAGGCAAGAGCACTGGTGTGAGTTGCTATGTCCTCCTCCAGGGGATCTTCCCGACCCAAGGGAGAGCAGGGATCAAGAACAGAGATCAAACTCGGGTCTCTTGTGTCTTCTGCACTGGAATTGGATTCTTTGCCACTAGCGCCACCTGGGAAGCCCCTAATAGGAGACAGGTGAATGGAAATGGATCTGGTGAAGTCTGTTAGCAATGCCAGGCTGGGCCTCTCTTGGGGAATCTGGTGGTATTTTAGGTTTAGGGTGGAGTGGAGAGAGAGAAAGACGTGATGGCCTTAGGATAACTAGGCAACACTCAACAATCCTTTGGTCCGTTTCAGCCAGACTTTACATCGATGATGTCCAGACTTGGGGGAAGGGGAAGGAGTAGTTGTGACTTTCCCCTGACTTTACACAGACACAGTGATGACTTGGAGCCCCATTTATGATTCTGAAAGGGCGGCAGACCCTGTTGTAGCTAAAGTGTAACAAGCCCCCAGCACGGTGGTGGAGAAAAGCTAAATGAAGCCCTTCCACCTGGTGTGAGCCAGAACTAACTTTAGCCTCCCAGGAGCACATGCAAAATGGGTCATCAGCTGCCCCATCAACTTTGTCCAGGGCCACTTCTGTTACATTCTGCACTGAGGGCTTTGGCGCGTCTCCATGCTCATCCCCGGTTCCGAGGCCAAGAACATCTTAGACTCACATAGGACTCATTCCCTTGGCAACAGCCAGCCCCTTCCTCCCCTCCTACCCCTGAAGCAAAGTCACAATTTCTGTACTTCTGCTCTGGGGCAGGAAGATCTCCTGGAGAAGGAAATGACAACCCTCTCCAGTATTCTTGCCTGGACAAAGGAGCCTGATGGATTACAGTCCACGGGGTCGCAAAGAGTTGGACATGCATCCTGGTTAGTGGACCCCATGGAGCCAGGGCACTTGTGGAGAGCCTGAGTTATAAGCAGGGAGGAAGATGGGGAGACAACTCATCCCTGTGAGCTGGGATACATTCAGGTCAGGAGCCCATGGTCCAAACTGCAGAGGATCCAGGTTCCTGTTTTCCTCTTCCTCTGACTGCTGGCGTCTTGTTCTTGTCATGGTTGATTA
Source organism: Antilocapra americana (assembly GCA_007570785.1). Lineage (NCBI taxonomy): Eukaryota > Metazoa > Chordata > Mammalia > Artiodactyla > Antilocapridae > Antilocapra > Antilocapra americana. The sequence continues at coordinate 12,621,684 of ML663557.1, read as the reverse complement.
GCTCCCTAAGTAGAGAAAATGGAGGAGAAATTAATAGCTCTGGTAAAAGATCTGGTGGGGAAGAAATGTAAAACCAATGAATCAACTGAGATTTCAATTGTTGCTTCCACTCCCTGATCCCTTTGTGGTACATAGAATTAAATCTTGGGTGTAGGCACCAAACACATTTTACACCCATTTGCCAATGGGTTCTCTGGTCTTCAGCTTGAAATCTGCTGAGCTTGAGGTCAGGATGTTCCCCTGGGACCCAAACCACCAGGTGATACCACATCCACAACTGACCTGCAGGCTGAATGCAGGAAGCCCCGCTTGTGAAGATAGCTGGGTAGTAGCCACAGGGAGTATGGGTGATGTCTCGTGGGCACCGTGGAAGGACACAAGGATGGGCTGTGGGAGTGGAGAGGGTGGAAGAGGCAAAGAAACGTCTCTTCCCACACCATTCTCTGGGAGAGCACCCAGGTCCTAAAGCCTGGCCCTGAGAGGTGACCACGTTTCAGAGGAACATCAAGGAGCAGATCTGAGCAGTGTGAAGAGGCCAAACAGTGAAAGCCTGAAGTGCTGCTCTGGCGAGCAGAGGGGATCTTGCTGCCAGGAATCTCAGGGCTTAGAATTCTCTGCTAGTGACCTCACTCCTTTCACAGTATTTATTCTTCCTCTTCATGGGACTTTGCCACTCAAAAGGAAATGCAGTGCTTAGTGAAATAAGAGAGACAAACACTGCTTGATATCACTTATTTGTGGAATCTAAAACATACAACAAACTAGTGAATATAAAAAAAGAAGCAGGCTCACAGATATAAACTACTGACTACTGTTGGGGAGCGGGGAGAAGGACAAGATAGGGGTAGGGGATTAAGAGGTACAGACTACTGTGTATAAAATAAATAAGCTACAAGGATAAATCATACAACATAGGGGATATAGCCAATATTCTAGGATAACTATATATCAAGTATAACCTTTAAAAATGTGAATTGCTATATTATATACCTGTAACTTAATAATATTGTATATCAACTATATGTCAATAAAACATTTTAAAATAAAATGAGGGGCCAAGATTTTAAAAAAAGGAAAAACAAAACGCAAAATTGGGCTTTGTAATTCCAGAAAAAGTCTCTGTGTTTCCACTAACGTCAAGTGGGCCATGAAACTAAATGAAATGTCAAAACAGGTGCAAAAGGAGGAAGTAAATCTCTTCTTAGTAACTGCTACATTCGGCTCTATTTGCCTGTGGGATGCAGGGTAAAATTATTGGCCCCATTTGAAATCCAATATCTGTCCTGCCCATAATGGGCCATCTAAACCACTGGCCTTTTAAGAAAGCCAGCTTTCTGGCCTGAAACCACTCTACCATTCTACTAGTAGAATTTGTATCACTGGCTGAGGTCCCACCCAGAAAACAGTCAATCCAATTTAACATAACAAATATGCATAGACCTTTGGTATACAGCTGGTGACCATCTATGTTAGTCACTCAGTCATGTCCTACTCTTTGCAACCCCGCTCACCAGTCTCCTCTGTCCATGGAATTCTCCAGGCAAGAATACTGGAGTAAGTTGCCATTCTTTGCTCCAGGGGATCTTCCTGACCCAGGGATCAAACCCGGGTCTCCGGCATTGCAGGCAGAGTCTTTACGAGCTGAGCCACCAGGGAAGCCCACCCTTCTATCTGGGAACGTGCAGTTACAACTCAGGTCACCCACCCTGAGTATCTCACGATAGAAGGTGAGCCCTAGCAGTGTGGGCAAGCTGACAGGCAGCAGAGAACAAGTGTGGGCACCTCTTTTAGTAAAACCACCGTCCAGATCAAACCCACGATTTAAGTCAGCCCGTGACTTTGAGGAGCTGACATGGCCCCTTCTGATGAACCGGGGTTCCCACCACCACCCCCCTCGTCCCTAAGATCTCTGGCCCTGAAGGTGGGAGGGCCTGGAGTGGGTGTGTTACCACACTTCAGACTGCCTTTCAGCACGCGTAGCTCTGCCACAGACAGTATGAGCAACGGGCCGAATATCGGGCGCCACGGTTTCTCTGGCGCAACTCTGAGGAGAGACTCAGCCTTTTTGCTTTGTGTGGACCTGGGGTGTGCTTAGAGGGGAGAGGAGCTGGCCTGGCTGTTCCCTGCTAAAAGGGTCTTCCCGGAGAGTCATAAAGCCAAGTAGCCAAATCAGCCAGCACTCATGGAGCACTGCCCTGTGGTCCCGGTGAAAGCACCTGAGGGCGAGCCAGTTTGGGTGTCCTGCTGTGGGACTGAGGCATACAAATAGGTCTGTCAGTCGGAAAAACAGTGAAGAGAGCCATCCATAAACAGCAACAGAGAGGAGGAAGACCTTAGAGATATTATCTTGGTGATGATCATTTCTCTTCGGAAACCATACAAGTAAGTAAATCACACTCTTTGGGTCCCGAGAGGTGTGGCTTTGTCCTCTATCCAAGGATGTGGAGCTGTCGTGGGCTAGGCACGTATGGAGAAGCCAAGGAAGGGAACGTCTCCCACTTCCATAGCATTTTACAGCTGCTTTTACCCACATGGTTACACCTGATGCTCACAGCAGCTGCTGAAGGGGACAAGAATTACTGTCTTCATTTCACGGATGGAAAAAATGGAGTCTACGAGAGGTTAACTGACTTCTTGAAAGCCACACTCTTTCTACGTGGCAGAGCCCAGATTAGAACCTGGGTGTTCTAACAACTTTAAATTCAGAGATCTTGCAGCCCTCCAGTGGTGGTTTTTAAACCATGTGCCCAACAGAACATCCTGGGAGAGGAAGGAGACTCTGGCATCCCCAACCCCCACTTAGATGGAAGCAACTCCAATTTCATTTGCTTTCTCTGTCGGTGTTCCAGTCAAGATTTTGTGTATTAAAAAAAGGGGGTTTGGTTTAGGTTGGAAATTCACTGAGCTCTGCCATGATCCTTCCAGTGGGGGCTCAGCCGCAGGACAAGGAGTCCATGTGGAACACATACAGGAAATGGAGGGATGAAGATAGCAGCTCCAGAGGCAAACTCCCACATGTGCGCGCTTGGCACTTCAAGACTTCCCTTAGGGAGGGAGAGAAAGAGCTCAAGCCTGTCAATCTGGGGAAGTATTTCCTGGCTCCACATCATGGGGTGCTGTCTGGTCAGCTTTGTGGGATCTTGCCCGGACAAATCTAATGCCCTCAGTAGACTGAGTCACAAACTATCCAAGCTCAATCAGCTATTGCAGCCTCGTGCCTAGTAAGCATGCTTGCAGCCTCCTCCAATGCCCAGCCTCCAGTGAGGCACCTGCTTATCCTGAGGGTTGGCTTATGGCTGAGGCATCACCTATTCATGGGGTGAGCCCACTCAGGGTGTCACCCCTACCACCTGAGCCCTGAGACTTCCCAGCCATTTGTCCCTTTTCTCCAAGCTCTTCTTTGATAAGACTGTGTGCTCTCTCACCTCGATTCTGATCTTTTTAGGAACCTGCATTACAACCTTCTGGTTTCAGCTTCTCTAAACAGGAGCTGTTTAGAAACAGCCTGCTTCTCTCCCCATCACCCCAGCTGGCAAGTATTTTGGCTTACCAAGGGCCTCTTGGAGCTGGGTGGAGTAAGGCAAATCACCGAAGGTTGGGTTTGGGCTCTTTAACCTGGACTATGAAGAAGCCACCTGCAAGACTTGCCTAAGGTCTGACTCTACTGTTAATCATGGTTGATGGAAATAAAATGCATCCTTCTGTTCAGGTTTTAGAAAGCTCTTACAGTTCACTTTTGTCATTTGTTTTTACATCTCTCTCCTTAAACTATGTATGACATAAAGAAATCAGATAGACCTGGGTTCGAATTCCAGCTTTGGACTTACTAACTGTAGGATCTTGGACAAGCTACACAACTTTTCTGACCTTCCTCTTCCCCATTTATATAATAGAGATAGTATTGCTGCATGGGGTTGGTGTTTTGTTTTTTAAATGAAGAATAGATGAGATAAAGAATCCTGTACAGTGTTTAGCACAGTCAGATTTCAATAGATGCTGGTTTCAAGGATCTAAGGACAAAGACTGAAGTTTACCCACATTTGTTTCCCTAAAATCTAGTATAGTGGCTGGTACATAATACATACTCAGTAAATATTAATTGACAGTATGAATACATGAGGAGTGAATCAAGAGGACATAAATGACACTGACAAGTTAGGCCACAGGAAGAGTTGGCAAAACGTGTTGAGTTCTGTAAAACAAGTAACAGTATTAGAATTTGAGAAGTGTGAAATGTATCCTAAAAAGGTAATTAAGTGCTCCAAAATGTACTTACAAAGATGTTCATTGTTGTGTTCTTTACAATAGTGAAGCTTCTGAGATAACCTACATGTCATTCAAAAGGGTTTGAGTACATTAAGTTGATTTAATGTAATAAAACACTATGTACCCATTTTTAAAATGTAGATTTAGAAGTATTATCCTATAAAAATAGCAAAAACACATTTTATGTGAAATGGTATATTATAAAAATCTCAGTTTTGTAAAAATTATCTATTTATCTATCTTTCAAAAGAAAAAAATTCCCTGGTGGTCCAGCAGCTAAGACTTCATGCTCCTAATGCAAGGGGCTTGGGTTTGATCCCTGGTGGGAAAACTTGCTCCCACATGCTGCAACTAAGAGTTTGCATGCTGCGACTAAAGATGCCACAACTAAGCCCTGGTACAACAAAATAAACAAAAATAAATATTAAAACAGAAATGCCTGCAAGAGTAATAAGACAGTGGTAATATATGGATGGTAGAATTATAGTAATTTTTAAAATATATTTTTCAATATTGTTTGAATTTTATGAATCTCATTTTATAATCAGAAAAAACTTTTCTTTTGGCAAACCCAGAACATACAAAGGGTATAACAGTCAGTGGATTTTTGTTGTTGTTTGTTTTTGGTTGTAAATGTCAAAACCCAGTATGAACTCCTTTAGATTCAAAGGGAAATGTATCTGGAAGGCTGATATAACTCCAGGAAGGTGGAGGTGTTGCTGTGCCTTGGGAATAGCTGCAAACGCCTTTGTCACATGCCATCTTGGAGTGTTGATATCGTTCATTCTACCACAAGCCAGCTTCCTCCCCACAGCAGGAAACACCGCCATCTTGATGAGTTCTGAGCTGCTGGTCTCCACCACAGAGGGAAAATGGGCACCGTGCTCGATGGTCCTTAGGTCATAAATTCCAAAGGTACACTGCAGTTGGCCCCATTGGTTCAGCTGTCTGTCTGCCACGCAGTCACTTTGCCCAGGGCAAGACATGCTCTCTATGACTGGCCCAGCTTGTGGCCCACTCCCACCCTTAGGTCCATCAGTGTGAACCGGCAGGCAAGGTCCAGTGAAAAGAGCTTAACTAATGGGTTGAGGGATGGTTATCCTCTTCCCCTGCACTCTTCTGCTGTGAACTGATACTTCCTCAGCGGTGAGGAAGAGAGGGTAGGAAGTTCTGAGTGTGTTGGCTTCGTTTCTGTTTTCAGAGGAGGGCAGGGGAGGCTGGAGGTAGAGGGGTGACCAGAAATTGAATAGACAGTTGTCAATATCGGGGGCAGTGAGTGAAATTCCTGGACATGTCCCTGTGCTAGTGCAAAAGTTATCTGAGTTCTCCAAGGGATTACAGGTCAACCCAAAGGCTAAATGCTGGTTGGATAGAGGCAGTAGCTTTTGTTGTTCTCACTACCTGACCTTTCTTCCTGGGCACTTTTCATCACCTCCTTGTGAAGAACGGAGAAACACATCTTCTAAAGTATGGTGGATTTTCTAAGTGTCTTTCTTAGAACAACCAGAGCTCAACAAAACATTCAGTGGTTTCCATTCCTCTGCACATTCCCTGCTGCATTTACTTACTTAGGACATGGTCATTTCATTTCTTTCCAAAATAGGGTGACTGTGCCCTGAAAATAAACACTTGCAAATACAGTAGGATCTTATGATATCATAGTTCTCTGTTAGAATTCAATTTAGCATCAGGTCTTTGGTTTGAATGATATCACTGCCCTGTGAGTCCCTGATGGTCAAGGGTTATGTGTATGTCGTCTCTGAGCCCCAGCTCCTGGAGTAGTGCTGGCCCACAGTAGGTCCTTAGAAGTTAATGGATACTCATAACTATAATGCTTCATTCTTAACATGTTTGTTTTTGTGGGGTTTCTATTAGTGTTTTTTCTTCCACCTTACATTTTTTTTCTGTCTATTAAGGATGCCACATGTTTCCCCAAATCTGGTTCCTGCAGTAAACCATTTTCAGAAGCTTCTTCTTCCTCTGAGTCTTTTCAGTGATGTTGCCTGTACCTTGTCCTACAGGTTCTATTTCCCCCACATAATTCATTTTTGACCTCCTTACTCATCCTTGACCAAGGTAAGAGGTATCCTCCTACCAACAAAGATGCTATTTGGAATGCCTTGGGTTGGGCTCATTGTCCACTTGGGCACTGGCTGAATCCTCTTCTTATTTTATACTGATAGATGGTACAGGTTCATGGGTTCAACTCCCAGCCTGCTACAGGTAATTGTCTTGTTCTTGCAGTGGATTTAATCCAGATGCATGGGGAAAAAAAAAACAAAAAAAAAAAACCATTGCCCAGAAAGATCTGCTGAACCTCAGCCTATTTCGTTTTGCCCTGAAACAATATAGCACTGATGAGATTATATTTCTAAGATGCACAGAAGGATTTTAACATGACATTAGCTGCCTATAGACTTACAAGTCTCAGCCCTTAATAGCCACTACAATAACAGCACATTATAGTGTGTTTTCTTTGTACTGATACTTGATAATTATTGAGCACTGAGGGAAGAAAAAAGAGTGTCTTTTCTTTCTTAATTAGCATAAAAAGGTATGAAATGAAAAAAAAAAACCCACCAAAAACCATGGCAAATCTGCAACATTTTTTCCCATTTGCATAGCTATATGTCATTACTATGCATTATTCGCCTTGCCTTTCAATGTGAAATTGTTTATTAGTTGAAAGTAAAGAGAGAGATATATCAACAGTGACTTAAATGAAAAGGGCATTTGTTTTTATTAAACAAGAAGTCCAGAGGTATGGTCTTAGGGGTGGCCTGAGGGCTCAACTGTGTTATCAAGGTCTTTCTCTCTTTCTCATTCTGACTTACTAGGCACCTTGCTTGTCATCATTATGCTTATTCCCTCAAAGACTTAATGAGGCTACCTCTGCTCCAGGCATCACATCCATATTCCAGATAGGAAGGAAAAAAGGGATGACAGCAAGCTTTCCTTCAAGTTTGTCTCTTTGATTAGAAAAGCAAAATTTCCTGGCATACTTTTATGTTTCATTGGTCCCAGTTGGTAACATTTCACTCCTAGCAGCAAGGAAGGATGGGAAAGGGTTTTTCAAAGAGAAAAAGTGTTATACAATCATGACTAGATTGAACTTATTGATCTTAACTTATTCCCTGCGTCAAGGTACATTACTGCTACACACCACTGACCTCCATCATCATTTAAACAAAATCAGTGTTGTGTTAGCAATGACTGCCAACAGTCAAGAGCAGCCTTGGCAGCCTATTTTTGGCTGTGGAGATGATAGCTATAAAACTTACCAGTGTTTTCCTAAGATAGAGGTACTTTGAATATAATGAGATGATGTATGATTTTAATCACTGATAATGAATATGGAGTCAGTGGAACTGAATATTATCTAATATTACATACTTAAATATGACAGCGTGACTTGTTGAACTCAAGACTACAGAGACATCAAATCAAACAATGTTTGTACAACCTCCCTTTCTTAAAGCAAGTAATTTCAGAACCCAATATCTAAGGAATTATAAACACCATTTGCACTGGTTGCTCAAATTTCTCAAGCAAGCAAATTCCAAGAATCATGCTTCAAAGAGCCCTTTCTAGTCTGCATTTCTACACAATTTGAAGTGAAAGGTATTTATTGGGTTGTGGCTTCCTCCACCCAAGCAAAGACTGCCGAGGCCCATTGCCAGCTCCTGCTTCTTCCCCTTCCATTATTGTTTCACAAATTCATCCTTTTGCTATTAGAAGTCTTCTCTTAGGGCTCACATGGTGAAAGGTAGGGAGTTCAGGTGATGGGCCATCCCAGATGGCCTAGGATTAAGGCTTTCCTAGAAAGCAGGACTTAGAATGCTGAAAGCAGGACACTCCTAGGCAAACCAAAATGGTTGTTCATATTAGGAGTTGTCACCAACGTGAAATGACTCATGTGGCAGAGGGAGTTTGAGAAGAAAGAAGGAGATGGATAGAACTTCCCTGGTGGCCCAGTGGCTAAGACTCCACACCGCCAGTGAAGGGGGCTTGGATTTGATCCCCAGGCAGGGAACTAGATCCCACATGCTACAACCAAAAATCCCACATGCTGCAATAAAGACCCTATGCAGCCAAATAAATAAACACAGAAAAATAAATATTTTTTTAAAAAAAGTAAGGAGAGGGAGGGAGGGCCTGAGAAGTCATGGCCATTTAACTCAACTCTAAATTGTGTGACTTTTCTTTCCATTTTAATAACTGGGGTTCCTGCACATCAACTCACCAGTGATACATGAACTCATCATTTGGTCAGGTTCTTTACTCTTCCAACACATACACAATTGCCCATTTTCCACCTCCCAGTTCTATGCCTCTATTTCTCTCAGTTTCTCTTTCCATCCACTGGATTCAGTGGCCTTGCAGGTGAATGTTTTGAAGTCCCCTCTGCTGCAACACATAGCAATGATAGATAGCATATCCAAGAGAACTGAAAAAGTAGTAATCACACTAAAAAAATGATATACACATGTCCATGGTCCTGGGACTGAAATGTGAACTGATGAGTTGAGGCTGACCTGAGGGCTTGGTGGGCTTTGGATCTGGAAGGAGGCAGTAGGAACTGTGAGTTTGGCTTCTGCAGAGACACCACAGGGGAAACGTGCTCTGCAGGAGGCATGGGGACTAGAATCATGCTCAGAGCTCACAACCAGAAGCCAGAGCAGGGCTATGCTGGCCTGTGAAGTGAGCCTGAAAACCTGCTGCCTAGCACTGCCTGGCATATAGTCTAGTGCCTTTGGAACCAGGCTCAAACTCAGGCCCCAGAAGGGTGATGCATAGAGGAAAAGAAGGCAGGAGAAAGCATTGCACATGTTGATGACCCTGTAAACCCAACTTTAAAATGTATGACGGACTCTTATACCAAGAAAAGACAACCAGTAAAATCAATAATTGGAATATGAGTTGTTGTTGTTTTCCAGAAAAAAAGACAACAAAGAGTCTGAAAAAAGACTTGAAAATATATACATTTAGAATCCTTAAAGAGATACTTGAAGACATTACGCATAAGCCACTGATATATTCTGTATTGAAACAGGCAGAAATGAAATAAAGATTAGGAAATATGATCATTGAAAAAATTGTAAACCCAGTAGAATACATTTTAAGCTAAACATAGATGAAGACAGAATTAAATTGGAATTGGGAGGAATTTACCCAGAATGCTACAGTTTCAAAGGGGTTGCACAAATAAGGTAGAGAATGTCAGGTGCTATGGGCTTCCCAGGTGGTGCTAGTGGTAAAGAACCCACCTGCCAGTGCGAATAGACTGAAAGACTCCGGTTTGACCCCTGGGTTGGGAAGATCCCTGGAGGAGGGCACAGCAACCCACTCCAGTATTCTTGCCTGGAGAATCCCATGGACAGAGGAGCCTGCCGGGCTACAGCCCATGGGGTCACAATGGGTCAGACATGACTGAAACAACTGAAGCAACTTAGCGTGCACACAGGTGCTGTGGTTACACACTGGGGGCTCAGGAAAGGCTTGTCCAAGAAGATATTTGAGGGACTTTCCTGGTGATCCAGTGGTTAAGAATCTGCCTTTCAATGCAGGGCACTTGGGTTTGATCCCTGGTTGGGGAAATAAGATCCCACACGCCACGGGGCAAAGAAGCCCCCTTGCTAAAACTAGAGAAGCCCACTTGCTGCAAGAAGACCCAGCACAGCCAAAATTAGAAAAAAAAAAAAAAAAAGATTTGAGCAGTGACCTGAGCAAGTAAGGATGTGAGTGATGCAAATGTAAATAAAAATTAACCAAAATCAAAGATACGCAGTAGTAATAATAGCTAGTTTCCAAGTTGCTGTGAGGATTAAATTAAATAGCATACCTAAAAGCACATGTCCAGTGCCCAACAATAGTAATTACAATTTTTATTGTTATAAATAATAACAAAGGTTCAGGAGCTCTGCTTCCCTTCCTAAGAACCTGAGTAAATAGATTGGAATTTCTACTTCTGCCTCCAAAGTGAGGGGCTTTTTGCCACCTCCACTAGAGCCCCAGCCTCATTCCCAGGAGACTCGAATCAACTGATGATTTTTTGAATCTAATAAGAGTGGATTTAGCTCTGTGTGACAAAGTGGCTGGAATGCTGTCAGCTGTCCATATGCCTGTTTTCTCCTTCTGCTTCTCTCCCTGGAGAAAAACTCTATTTTCCCCTCTAGCATTAACTAAACAATCCAGTCATGTCCAAAAGACAGAGATGACATTTGAATATATCCAGGCAACATGGCTAGTGGGGTTTTTTTGCAAATCTTGCAATTTTATCAGTACAGCTCTAAGCATTTCTCCCTGTTTTGTCTTGTCTAGTGCCTTAGAGAACTCCTGACAGAGGTCACGAAAGGGGGAGGGACAAAGCCACCCTCTCTCTGAGCATGGAGCCTTTTCAAGGCGCAGGCCCCTCATGGAAACATTCCCTAATGAAAAGAACAAAATAAGACTGCTTCACAACGAACAGCAACAGAATGTTCCACTGGACAGAGAGCAGCTTCTTGGGACGTGGGAATCTGAGAGACTGGATTGCATTCAAAGAAAATGCCCTTGGAGTGATAAAGAGCAAGTCCTGGGGGCTCAGCAATAGTCAAGATTCCAGGCTTTAAAGGGAGGGGATTTCCCTGCCAAGGCCTGGGGGTGGGGCAGTTATCCTAGGAGCTGAACTGGGATGTGGGATTCTGATGATCCAGGACATGAGGTGGAGCAGCTTCTTCCTCTATTGAGCAAAGCAGAAAAGGGAGGCTTGATGGACCAGAAAGAAGATAGAGGTGCAGAGTGTGTCTGCATGTTTCTAACCAGAAGAGAGAAAAATGTCCCACTGTCTCTGAGTCCTTGGTCAGGAAAAGGTTGTTTTAAGGAGGGAAGAAGGAAAGAAGAAGAAACGTCCCTTTTTGCTACAGTTAAGACTTATATTTGCACTCAGCTCCTGGGGGGCTCTTTCCTGATAGCTCAATTGTAAAGAATCTGCCTACTATGCAGGAGACCCCAGTTTGATTCCTGGGTCAGGAAGATCCGCTGGAGAAGGGATAGGCTACCCACTCCAGTATTCTTTGGCTTCCCTTGTGGCTCAGCTGGTAAAGAATCTGCCTGCTATACAGGAGACCTGGGTTCGATCCCTGGGTTGGGAAGATGCCTTGGAGAAGGGAAAGGCTACCCTCTCCAGTGTTCTGGCCTGGAGAATTCCATGGGACTGTTTAGTCCGTGGGGTCGCAAAGATTCAGACACAACTGAGTGACTTTCACTTCCAGGGGCCTGAGGCCGGCTAGCAGACATTGCAGAGTGGTCCAGGCAGTCACCTCAGCATTTCAGTCCAGCACAACTGTCCCACACTAACAAGTCTATAAAAAAACCAATATTCCTCTTGTTTGAGTTCTTTTTTTTCTCCCCCCAAAACTGCACACTTCACCAAGTATGAATTATTTTTAAAAAATAATAAAGAATTGAGCATTTTGACTTAGGCTTAGTTGGAGATAAATATTTATGCTTGGGGTGGGAGAAGATAACAGGAATTATAGGGATAAATAGTGGGATTTTAACATCTCCACATCGAATGAGGCAGATAGCTTCTGATATCTTCTGCAGGAAAAGGAAAAGAATCTTAAGTTTATGTCACATTGAAAACAAAATGAAATTTTAAAATCAGATGCTTGGGGTGAAGTTAGAGAGAAAACTATTGAACAATCACAAAAGGAGAGTGTGATGTACACATGTGTATAAACAGGAGCTCTGTATCACTGTGTTAGTGGTCTTCACACAAGTAGAGATGTTTGGTTTTCGGTGTCCTTGCCAATCTCACACACATATACAGCTTGAAATGCATCTCTAATAAGATTTTGCTCCCTACGGTAGGCAGGTAGGAGACACATTAAATAGAGGAAAATTCAAACTGAGAGTGGGGCATTGTTCAGTTATCAATATTGATTAGTCAGGGTCTCTGTATTGTGGAGGCTCTGTACATGCCTTTGATTAAATTAATGCAGGACAGCAGAATAGCAAATGGAAATGGATTTTCTTTCTTTCCTTAGGGACAATTGTTTGGTGGCAATCATGCCATAGAACCAGTTGTCTACCCATAGAGACTGCCATAGGGTATTTGTTTAAGTAACAAAATTAAGTCCTAGTTTCTCAGTTAAATCCTTTTTAGACCTAATTCTTCAATCTGATTGGAAACTCTGCATCAATTTGTGTTCTTTCCTGATACTTTGATACATACAGTTTTTTTAATTTTGTTTTTATTGAAGTATAGTTGATTTATAACCTCATGTTAGTTTCAGGTATATAAAACAAAGAACCAGTTATGTGTATTTACCTCTGTCTGGTTTACTTAGTATAGTAATCTCTAGGACCATCCAAATTGTTGTAAATAGCATTATTTCATTCTTATTTATGGCTGAGTAGTGTTACCTCAGATATGCAGATGACACCACCCTTGTGGCAGAAAGTGAAGAAGAACTAAAGAGCCTCTTGATGAAAGTGAAAGAGGAGAGTGGAAAAACTTGGCTTAAAGCTCAACATTCAGAAAACTAAGATCATGGCATCTGGTCCCATCACTTCATGGCAAATAGATGGAGAAACAGTGGAAACAATGTCTGACTTTATTTTTCTGGGCTCCAAAATCACTGCAGATGGTGACTGTAGCCATGAAATTAAAAGATGCTTACTCCTTGGAAGGAAAGTTATGACCAATCTAGACAGCATATTAAAAAGCAGAGACATCACTTTGCCAACAAAGGTCCGTCTACTCAAGGCTATGGTTTTTCCAGTGGTCATGTATGGATGTGAGAGTTGAACTAGAAAGAAAGCTGAGCACCGAAGAATTGATGCTTTTGAATTGTGGTGTTGGAGAAGACTCTTGAGAGTCCCTTGGACTGCAAGGAGATCCAACCAGTCCATCCTAAAGGAGATCAGTCCTGGGTGTTCATTGGAAGGACTGATGTTGAAGCTGAAACTCCAATACTTTGGCCACCTGATGCAAAGAGCTGACTCATTGGAAAAGACCCTGATGCTGGGAAAGATTGAGGGCAGGAGGAGAGGGGCCAACAAAGGATGAGATGGCTGGAAGGCATCACCGACTCGATAGACATGGGTTTGGGTGGACTCCGGGAGTTGGTGATGGACAGGGAGGCCTGGTGTGCTGCAGTTCATGGGGTCGCAAAGAGTCGTACACGACTGAGGGACTGAACTGAACTGAGTATTCCATTGTGTATAAACACCACATCTTCTTTATCCTTTCATCTATCTATGGACATTTAGGTTTCTTCCATGTCTTGGCTATTATAAATAGTGCTGCTATGAAAATTGGGGTGCATGTATCTTTTTGAGTTATGGTTTCCTCCAGATATGTGCCCAGGAGTGGAATTGTAGTATCATGGTAGCTTTATTTTCAGTTTTTTAAGGAACCTCCATACTGTTCTCCATAATGGCTATGCCAATTGACATCCTCACCAGTAGTGTAAGAGAGTTCCCTTTTCTACACACCGTCTCCAGAATTTGTTACTTGCAGACTTTCTGATGATGGCCATTTTGACTGGTGTGAAGTGTGAGATCTTGTTGCAGTTTTGATTTGTATTTCTCTAATAATTAGGGATGCTGAGCATCATTTCATGTGCCTTTTGGCCCTCTGCTTGTCTTCTTTGGAGAAATGTGTTTAGGTCTTCTGCCCATTTTTTGATTGGGATGCTTGACATGTAGTTTTTTAAACTTCATCTACTTTTTATTTTTATTCACTTATTTTTAATTAATTAATATATTTTTAATATATTAAAATTAATATATTAACCTTGTCCTGGTTGCACTGGGTCTTCATGGCTGCACTCAGGCTTCCTTTGGTGGTGGCACACAGGGGGTCCTCTCTGGTTTCGCTGCATGGGCTTCTCATTGTGGTGGCTTCTCTTTTACGGAGCATGGGCTCTAGAGCACAGGTTCAGTAGTTGTGGCACATGGGCTTAGTTGCTCCATGGCATGTGGAACCTCCCCAGAGCAGGGATTGAACCTGTGTCCCCTGCATTGGCAGGTGGATTCTTAACCACTGGATCATCAGGGAAGTCCTCAATACTTTTAAAGGGCCTTCCAGGCCACAAACCCTCTCAGCCTCTCTTCTGATTCCTTAGCCTTCACACAAAAGGCCTTTGCTATAGACCTTGAACCCAAGCCCTTGTGTCCATGACTCCCAGAGAGATGTGGGAAAAAATGGGGTGAGGGCAGGAGAAAAATCACCTGTTCAATATTATAGAGCACAATAGCAATTAAGCCAAACTAGAAACTAGAATCCACTCAATCCGAGTAACCATTTTGAGAGGCACATTTTCAAATTAAATTAGAATATATTGAGTAGCTGAGTGTAGGGATGTGTTTTGTGTAGTGGTAGTTAAGTGCGATCATATAAAATGCACATTACAAAAAGTGCAGCAGAAGCAAATAATCCAATTTATCTATTAAAATTAACTAGGAATATTCATTTGAATAGCTAATAATTTGACACTAGATGGGAAAATTACTCCATTGTGCCTCTTTTTGGATGAGTCTCAGGAATCATCATCAGTCATCCTCAGTCCCTTGTCACCTGATGAAATCAACAGTGAATTTCGCAGCTGCTCTGTTATTACAATTCAGCTACTTTCTGTCTTAATCAGAGCAGATTACTTTTGACCAAGCTAGCATCTCTGAATATGTTCTCCACTGTATGACCTCTTTTGGTTAATGGGAACTGATTCTGCTATTCATCTCATGTTTGTGCAGAGCTAATTTATCTTTGACCAATATTAATATTATGCTAATTATATAAGTGCAGTTGGCTCTTTCAGACAATTTCTATTTCAAGAGCCCTTGAAAGTACAACACAGAAGAAAGAATAAAATAGAGCAGACATGTAATTAAGGAGATGGTGAAAATCCTTTCCTAGGTATCAAAAATATATTTGAAGTATAGGAATTTTGATCTCTGTTTTATGATGCCTGCCTCCTTTTCTGGACCAAATTACTCCCTTCATGGAGTAAAATCTCAGATGTGTATGTGGGTCAGGAAGACAAGGGAAATGAGTAAAACAGACAGGAGTCAAGTGCTTGTATCTGTGTCATGTGAAACCCAGAAAAACCTAGACCCCAAGAGAGTGCTTGTTCCTTCTGTAGGAGGATACCAGCCTCCGCACCATGAGAGAGAATGAGGCTTAGTCTGGACTTGAATGAAGTGTCCTGATTTCTTTAAAACTGTGCTTATTTATTTAGGCTGTGTTGGGTCTTCATTGCTGCGTGTTGGCTTGCTCTAGTTGTAGCAAGTGGGGGCTACTCTTTAGCTGCAGTGCACGGGCTTCTCATTGCAGTGGCTTCTCTTGTTGCAGAGCACGGGCTCTAGGACATGCAGGCTTCAACAGTTGTGGCACATGGGCTTAGTTGCCCTACGACATGTGAAGTCTTCCCAGACCAGCGATCAAACCTGTGTCCCCTACACTGACAGGCAGATTCTCAATCCCTGGACCACCAGGGAAGTCCAAGTGTCCTGATTTTTAAGTGGCTCTCATTTTTTTTTTTTTAAGTACTGAGCTGATTCAAATAAAATTCAGCCAAGGGTAGGACTCAGCAGGCTGCCATTTTGTGACTCCCACTCCATTCTTTACAAAGGTCATTTCAGGAGCAAGGTGCTTAGAAATGGTCTATAAAATAGCTGGAGCATCCACCAGGTGGCAGGAAGAAGCAGATGATTTTTCCTGCTTGCCAACCTTTCCAGGGTTGAAGATTTCTGTGGATCCATCTGGAATCTTAAAAAAAGCAGCTGTGGGATTTTGCTGGTGGTCCAGTGGTTAAGCCTCTGTACTTCTAATGCAGGGGCTACAGGTTTAGACCCTGGTCAGGGAGCAAATATCACACATGCCTTGTAGCCGCAAAACCAGAACTTAAAACAAAAGCAATATTGTAGCAGATTCAAACAGTCTACATCAAAAAAAAATTCTTTTTAATAAAAAAAAAATTAAAAAATAAAAAGCAGTTGTCCCCTTGGCCTCACCAACCACTGCTCCTCAAATCTTAAAGCAACCAGACACTGAGGAAATTACCTTTCTCTTTCCCTATCATTATTGGACACAGATAAGCTAGAAAACACGCAGCTCGCCCTGCCACAATCCACCACCACCCCTGCCTGGCACCCCACCCTCACCCCAAGAGCCACTGGGGAGGAATGTGTGGAGCATGAAAGCGTCACGGCCCTGACCCTGCTTCTTCCTTTCTCTGAGCTTGAGGGCAGTTGGTATGAGGTGGAAAGTCACTGAAGATGAAGGATATTCATGCCCGGGGGGTTGGTCTCTGCTGTAACTGGGAGCCACCTGGGCAGACAGCTGTTTTCACAAGAAGGCCCAGGATGGAGTATCGTCCAGGTCTTCTTGGCTGGTACCTGCGTTTGAGGCCCGAGAGCCTGATCCCCTGCCTGGCCTTGCCCTTTATTGGCTCTTAGCTGTCCTGTCTCCCAGGCTGTGAGCTCCTCCCAACCCTGAGTCTGGTTTTGACCATTAGACGGTTGCTCACAACCCCGGCTGGCCCCTTACCCGACACAGACTGTCTGTCTCCACCTCTGCCTCGGCCCAGACACCCCTGGCCCAGCTGCGCCCTCTGCTCCAGGCTCACCCCACCGCATCCTCTGCATCCTCTATCCAGACATTCAAACTGTGCTGCCGGGACTGCCCTACCCTCCCAGAGATACCTCATTTCCTCTCCTCAGAAGGCCCAGGGTTAGAGGCCACACACAAAATAAACCTGTGACTTGAGGGGAATGAGACAAAGAGAGACTCCTCCTTTCACTAAGAATTAACAGGATGTGATAGTTCCAAACTGTAGGAGAGAGAAAGGCTGTATAATGCTTGAATCTATTATCTAGAGAGATTTGGAAACTTCAAGGTTTTTCAGAGTACAGTCACTCCTTGGTATCTGCAGGAGATTGATTCTAGGACCCACACCCCCCAGGATACCAGTATTCACAGATGTTCAAGTCCCTTATATAGAATGGTGTAGAGTCCCTTGGACAGCAAGGAGATCAAACCAGTCAGTCTTAAAGGAGATCAACCCTGAATATTCATTGGAAGGACTGATGCTGAAGCTGAAGCTCGAATACTTTGGCCACTTGATGCGAAGAGCTGACTCATTGGAAAAGACCCTGATGCTGGGAAAGATTGAAGTCAGGAGAAGGGGACAACAGAGGACAAGATGGTTGGTGGCATCACTGACTCAATGGACATGAATTTGAACAAACTCTGGGAGACAGTGAAGGACAGGGAAGCCTAGAGTGCTGCAGTCCATGGGATCACAAAGTCCGACAAAGCTGAGCAACTAAAGAACAATACAATGATATGCACGTGCTCCCTTTATATACCTTAAATCATCTCTAGATTATTTATAATATCTAATACAATGTAATTTATGTAAATAGTTGTAAATAAAATGCAAATGATATGTAAATAGCTTCCAGCATGCAGCCTATTCAAGTTTTGCTTTTGGAACTTTTCTGAAATTTTTTTTCAAATACTTTTTGTATGAGTTTGATTGAATTTGTGGGTGTGGAACCTGCAGATACAAAGGGCCAACTGTGGATGGAAAAGCTCAGTGTCTGGAATAGGCTTTGGCTGGGACTGGGGAGGCCTGCTGAGAGGCCATGAAAGGGACCAACTGGCTTCAAGTTCAGGCTTCCAGAGTTTGCCCCTTTCTCTTCCTGGCCAGCTGGAAACAGAGATATCCTATTAGGAAAAAGTTGGGGCTCATTTAAAGAAGGGTTACACAAGGCCATGCCAGGCAAATTTCCATAACACCAAATTGCAATGGGGCATTGTAAATTGTAAGAGAACACCATCTGAGAATTCAGGGGCCTAACTTCTGGTCTGGTCTGAGTCTGTGAAAGCTCAGGCAAAGTACCAAAGCTCTCCAGATATCCATCAGTTCACTAAGAATACAGAAGTTGGATTAGAAGAAGTATTAGTTATCTGCATACATGCTCAGTTGCTCAGTCATGTCTTGACTCTTTGCGGCCCTTTGAACTGTATAGTCCGCCACACTTCTCTGTCCATGGAATTTTCCAGGCAAGAATAATGGAGTGGGTTGCTATTTCTGCCTCCAGGGGATCTTTCCAACCCAGGGATCAAACCTGCATCTCCAGCATTGCAGGCAGATTCTTTACCCACTGAACCATCAGGTTATCCAAGATGACACAAATTCAACACAAACCTTAGCAGCCTAAAACAATAAACTTGTTATCTCACAGATTCTGTGGGTCAGGAGTCCACGTACTATGTAGTCAACTTCTCTGACTTAGGGTCTCTCTGAGGCTGCAATTAAGTGTCAGCTGGGGCTGCCATCATCTCAGGGTTCAACATGAGAAGGATCTGCTTTCTAGCTCACCCAAGAGATTGTTTGCAGGGTTCAGTTCCTTCTAGATTAAGAGTCACACTATTAGAAGAAGAGCCTCAGTTCCTCCCTGGTCACTGGCTAGGGGCATCCCTTCATCTCTCGCTGCACAGGTCTCTCCACAGTACAGTTCACAGCTTGGTGGCTGGCTGTTATGAGCCAGAGAGGGTTAGCAAAATGGATCAGAGTCTTTGTGATGTCCCATCCCTTAGTTACATTCTGTTCTGTAGAATTGACTCACTAAACCCAGCCCAACAACCAAGGGAGGGGAGTATGCAAGAGCATGAATACAGGAGGCAGGGCTCATCGGGAACTATTTTAGTGGCTGCCTACCACACATTCTCTCCAAGGCCCCTCCTAGCTCAGATTCTATGAATATTCCCTCTCTCTCCCCCAGAAAGGGGCTACATATTCTATTTACAGACCCACTTCTCAGCCAAGTGCTCAAATGGGCTCTGACATATTCTTCAACTAGAGTTAACCATCATGAAAAATGTAGTCAAATAGGAAAATCATCTTATCCAAAAGAGTTAGACTATGAAAAGAAGACATGGATTTTCTCTGTTTTGGTGGCATCCTCCATTATAGGGCTCTTCTGGTAGACCAGATATCTTTTTAGAATTAAACAGGAAATATACCTTTGTTTAGGGTACTTCAGAATCAAGTGCACTGTGATCAATCTATTCAGAGAACCTAGGTTGATTTGAAGTTCCTGCACTGCTAGGAGGAGCATCACAACTCAAAGGCCACTCCTGAGTTTTGCTTTTTTTACAAAGCAATTGATGCCATGGATTATCCCCCTGAGGCTCTGTGAGGTGTTCACATTTCTTCTGAAATGATGTGACTTTCTTCAGACATCTAAGCCTGTACATGTTGTACATTGGACTGGCTCAGATCTGGAGGATGACTTAGGATCTCCATATCCTGAGGACTGTTAGGTTAATTTGAATTAATGTTGCTGTCTTTGTCCGTCACACAGGCACTTTGTAAAGCAGTAATGGATTCTTTTTAAAACTCTGGTTTAGTCTATCAGAGGTCCATGTTTCCTTTATTAATAGCCCTCTTTAAAATTGTGGTCATTGGACTTCCCTGGTGGCTGAGGTGGCCAGTGCAGGAGACACAGGTTCGATTCCTGATCTGGGAAGATCCCACATGCAGTGAAGCAACAAAGCCCATGTGCCACAACTACTGAGCCTGCCCTCCAGAGCCCAGGAGCCATGACTAGTGAGCACACCAGTAGCAACTACTGAAGCCTGCTCACCCTAGAGCCCATACCCCACAGCAAGATAAGCCACAGCAATGAGAAGCCTGTGTACTGCAACTAAAGAGTAGCCCCCCAATCTCCACAACTTGAGAAAAGCCAGCACAGCAATGAAGACCCGGCACAGCCAAAGCTAAAAAAATAAAATTAGAAAGCAAAAATTGTGGTCATCATAAGCCCTTCATCTTTTGATGACCTCAAGCTCTTCTAACTTGGGAAGCTATTCTGTGGCTGTGCATATACACATTAACCAGTTTGTAGCCTATAGTCAAACTGAGCCACAGCAGCTTCTTCTGAATGAAAAGGCTTGAGATCCCTGTTTTTACTTACAATTTCTAATTTTGAGGAAATACTTTATGATAATCACAGCAACACTTTATGAATTCATGAGATTTTTAACTGATCCCTTTCAATTTTCTTTTCATCATACTTAAGAAGCGAAGACTAACAGATACTTGAATTTGCAGTTATCAAAGCTGTCTTATGTAGTTCCTTATTCATTCTTTAAAGCTAGATAAAAAGAAGGATTTAATTCTTTACTGGGAGGTAACATACCGTCAAGAAAGTATATAGATTTTGACACCAGAAAGCTGGATTAGAAGCCTTAAGACTTCTGGCAAATTACTTCATCTCATGGTGACTCAGAGTTTTCATCTGTAAAGTGGGATCATAGGTGCCTATCTCAGAATTGTTTCAAGGATTAAATCACACAGACGTATCTGTATGAAGTGTTTAGCACCGTACACAGAACTGGTTACTCAATAACTGCTGGTTTCCTTTAACATTTATGGAAAAGCAAAGGGAGATCCTGAGAGCGTCTCCAAATGGTCAGCCAACAGGAGCCATTAGGGATGGCATCCCAGAGTCTAGATCATCAGGTTTCTTTATAGTTATCTCAGGTGTTCCTTTAACAAGTCATCACCCAAATATCCTGCTTCACCACTTTGATGAGCTTTATAAACTGATCCTGAAATGCCACATAAGACACATACTGCTTGTACCATTTCTGTGCCCTCAAATAAGGGCCGATTTGCTCTCAGTTGATAAAGGGAAAAGGAATGTTTTATGTAATATATGCGAGAAATGCTGATACGCCCACTTTCCGATCTTCGGTTGTATTGGATTTTGTGGTTTAGCGTCCGTATTGGAATGCATGAAAAGTGAGCACAGATAAAGGTGGGCAGTAGGTTCTCCATGGAGCCCTCCACCCCCCACAATAAAAAGCTCCCCTAGATGATCCACGAAGTCAGCTGCATGTTTGGAAATTCCTCTCCTCTATCTGGAAAGTAGCCTGAGATTGGCTCAAGCTGTCCTGCGGCAGCTTTGCCATGAAACAACCGCTGGAAACTCACCACTCCTTGAAGCCTGGCTATGCAAGAAGTGGACTGCAGAAAGGCCAAGAGTGGCCACCAGGATCCCAGCTCAGGGGCTGGAGGAGAGGAAGCTGAGAAGCAGGGGAGCTACCTGGCTCTGGGGCCTGGGGCCTGTGTGTGTGTGGGGAGTGGTGGTGAGGGTTCCCTGGCCTGTTTCATTAAATGGGAGGCAGAGACACAGACTACACCAGCAAGGTGGTTTTCCTTGGCCCCTTGGAGGCGATTTATAAAGGTCTTTGCCAGCTCTAAAAAGTAAAATAAATGAGTTGAATATTGAGGATTCAATAAAATTAAGAAAGTCCAAGATGGAAAGTCTAAAGAGAAAGGAGGGTTTGTATGGCATCACCAACCTCCAGCTCCCTCCTCCCAAAGCCCTCACCTTAAAAACTCACAGCCACCTGCAGTTCTCTCCACTGGGACTCTCTCTGCCTTCCCTCATAGGGGAGCTTGCCACTCTCTTACTCTCCTGGCCTTGGAAGCTCCCCCAAATTCATCCAAGGAGACATACCCAAGATTACAGAAGGGAATATTCCAACCAAGGGAAGGGTTTCAGAGCACAGATACAGCTCAGCCTAGGATAATGTACACCTGGGCACACACAGTCAGAACTTCTTGGGAAGTTTCTTTTCTCCAGCTCTATCCTAAACCAGGAGACCCAGCTGAAAAGTCCTCCTTTTTGGTCCTTATGTGTTTCTCCGTTCACATCCCACCTGCCTTCCCCTTTTGTACCCTTCTCTCCTCACTGCCCCTCCTGGCATTCTCACCACTCTGGATAGGGAATGGAGACTCCTTGTGCAAATGAAGGACATTAACCCAAAGGATGTGTAGTGATTACTTTTTCAATATTGCTTGTAAGTATCTTCTGGTATTATCTGGGATTAGGGCTGTACTTGTAGAGAAAGCATTGCCAGATAAATGCTACATAAATTGATACCTCTGGATTCCTAATTTCCCTACTGCTTGTTACTGATTCATTTTTCAGTTAAGTAGTGAGTCCTTTACTGGGTCAATTTTAATTTTCTCAGACTTCCTTCCTCTGCATGTAATCTGCAGACAAAGCTCAAGGAGGGGGAACTCCAACATGAACTCTGTCATTTACTACTCTTCCCCTCTGAGGCTCCCCAGCCATTTATCTACCTTGAGGTGAGATTTTATACACACATACATCCCTCCTGGGCCCCCCTCCCCAAATCCTCCAGTTGGTGGAAATGGCAGCAGAACGCTAATCTGGAGGCCAAGTTGAACCCTTCCACAGAATCAAAACCACAACCAGGAAGCATTTGCCTAGCACTCAGATGTTCGAAACGCAGAGCAGTACAGCAAGTTTTCAGTTTCAGACCTAATTCTGATTCCTCCGTGCAAACTGCCTCCTCACTTGCTTCTAAGGGTATCATTTCTGCAGTGAACTTTCTTGAAAAATCACTCTTCTGTGAGTCTCCTTCTAGCATGTCTCTCCCTACCTTTCCCTTCCACATGGCAACAGAAGGCACTTCTGTCCTCCTTAGAGCACTCTGGCATGACCCACAGCTCCTGGGAGAATTCCTCAAAGAATCAGGTTCTTGCTTGACCCCGACCTACTCACACAGAGTCCATGGCAGGAAGGCCCAGGTCTTGGCCGAGTGAGCCCAGCGTCGCCACCCACTGAGCACAGCTGCTCTGCTAATTTTAGAGCTCTGAGAAGCCACCTGACTTCAAGGCACTCATGAGATACTCATCACACCCTATCTCCGGAGCTGATCTGGGGTGGGGCCCACTCCTTGTTCTTCACACTCAAAACACCTTTGAGAGCTAGAAAAGAGACTTTGGGGGAGGTGACTCTGAATAAATGACAAAAACACAAAGTGACCCTCGGTCAGCTAGCAAACTACAAATTACTTCTACTTGGTCAAGCCCCCAACATTGGACTGGTCTGTCCAGTGGCCTGGTCTCCACCTGACATTCATGTCCCACCTCCCATTTCACATGTCTGAAGTGGGAATCACCAGCTTCCCTTTTGCCTCCTGTCAGGTCAACCCTGACTACCTCCCCCTCCTCTCCAGTCATGAAATATAAAGTTCAAACTACTTTTCTCCTAAACAAGGGTTCATAAACTTCTTCTCTCCATTCCCCCAGTCTTTGCTCTCCATCAGGTTCTCCACAGAAATTCCCAGGTGGCGTTGTGGTAAAGAACCCGTCCGCCAATGCCAGAGACACAAGAGACTTGGGTTCGATCCCTGTGTCAGGAAGATCCCCTGGAGAAGGAAATGGCACCCCACTCCAGTGTTCTTGCCTGGAGAATCCCATGGACAGAGGAGCCTGGTGGGCTACAGTCCATGGGCTCGCAGAATTGGCCGTGACTGAGCACACACGCATGTGCACAGGTTCTCTTCAGCCCTCATCTGCTCACTGTAACAGCTGCCAGCAGGCTCCCTGCCTACCTTTGCATACTCTTCAGTCCAACTACCAAGGCCATTTTTCTAAAACCACATCTATTTCTAGCTTAAAACCCTTCAAGTTTTCCTGGCAGGTTCTCCACACTGTTTGCATGTTAGAATCACCTGGGCAGGGTTTAAAAAAAAAAAAGTCAGTGCCCAGCTTCCCATCCTCAGAGATTCTGATTTGATTGACAAGATGGGAGGAGGCATCCATATTTCTTTTTGAGATTTCCTAGAAAGCTGACGTGCAGCCAGGGTTGAGAACCACTGACCACCAGGATAAAGCCCAAGTTCCTTCCCATGGCACGCAAGACTTTTCTTGATGAGACCCTTGCCCACCTCTCCCGTCAGCCTCTCTCCTGGCCTCTCCATGCCTTTATGTCTCAGCAACACTGAGCTGCTTACAATTCCCACCACCACACCATTGCTCATCTGTTTCCGAGCCTGAAACACCGTCCTTACTGGCCCAACATCACCTTCTACAGGAAGCCATGCCTGATGCCTCACCCCAACACCTTCCCTCACTCCCTGATGCTCCATAAAACCTTGGGTGTGCCTCTGTTACTGAACATCCACATTATTTTGTGGTGATTTGTGTACCCATCTTCCTTAAGCAAAAGGGAGAGATTATTTACATAGGGTTACTTCATGGAGCCCAAAGCTGCTCACACTGTAGCTGGGTCTCTCAAAAATGGGGACCCTGAATTTGGAAAGCTGCCTGGAATCAAGACACTTCTTCTCGGTCACCTTCTCATCGGGGTTATATGGCCTCTGCTGTCTGTTCATTGCTTTTGGATCTTCTTGGCAGAAAACTTTTTCTACTTGTATGTGCCAGATGGGCCCCAAGTGGCCACTCCATAAAGGCAGGTTCTTACTCACAGCAACACTGACTAGCATCCTAAAAGTCCATTCCTGAGTCCTAAGAAAGAGAATGCTATTCGCCCAAGGAGTCACCAGTTTTCCCATCAGCTATGGCCAAATATGGCTGCTGCACAGAGAGGGAGGGCCTAAAGAAATGGAGATGAATCATGGCATGGGCAGGCACCCCAAAGGTGAAAATTATGCCACAAGAATCAAGATTCTTGAGCCTCATGTTACACGGGTGTAGACTAAGTGCTGAGTGAGCTAGAGAAAGAAACCAGAATGTCAGTCTTCGATGTCTGGGAAGGCTTCTCAGGAAAGCTGACACTGAAGCTGAGCCTTGAAGGAGAAGTAGGAATGGCACAAGAGAAAGTAAAGGATATTCTGGGTAAAGGCAATATCAGCAAGATACCATGGAGAATATGTTTCCACGTAGAAGTGAGTGGAAGGAACTAAAATGGTGCTGACATGCTGGGATCAGCAGCTGGGGCTAGAAATGTGGGTTTGACTTAGATTGTGAGAATCTTTGCCAGACTGAGTCATCTTCACCACCCAGGAGGTGGACTCCTCTGAGAAGATCTCAGTGACAAAAGTAAGGAGGAGACAGTGTGAGCAGACCAGGGGAGAGGCCCTGGGGGTCAGCACTGGGGTAACAGGTAGATTCCTACCAGACTTTACAGTTCAAAGAGTAAGTTGACTGTGGTAGCTCATCTAATCCTCACAATATCATCATAATGTAGGTAAGCCTGGCTTTTACTATATTTTATTCATATTACTGAAGAGGAAAATGTCCTTCAATTCAGTTATGCAGCTTGCCTAAGATCACACAGTTAACCAGATGCATGACTTGAATGTTCAGTTCAGTTCAGTCACTCAGTCGTGTCCGACTCTTTGTGACCCCGTGGACTGCAGCACACCAGGCCTCCCTGTCCATCACCAACTCCCAGAGTTTACACAAACTCATGTCCATTGAGTCAGCGATGCCATCCAACCATCTCATCCTCTGTTGTCCCCTTCTTCTCCCACCTTCAATCTTGCCCAGCATCAGGGGCTTTTCAAATGAGTCGTTCTGCACATAAGGTGGCCAAACTATTGGAGTTTCAGCTTCAGCATCAGTCCTTCTGATGAATATTCAGAACTGATTTCCTTTAGGATGGACTGGTTGGATCTTCTTGCAGTCCAAGGGACTCTCAAGAGTCTTCTCCAACACTACAATTCAAAAGTGTCAGTTCTTTGGCACTCAGTTTTCTTTATAGTCCAACTCTCACATCTATACATGACTACTGGAAAAGCCATAGCCTTGACTAGACAGACCTTTGTTGGCAAAGTAATGTCTCTGCTTTTTAATATGCTATCTAGGTTGCTCAAACTTTTCTTTCAAGGACTAAGCGTCTTTTAATTTCATGGCTACAGTCACCATCTGCAGTGATTTTGGAGCCCAAAAGAATTAAGTCTGTCACTGTTTCCCCATCTATTTCCCATGAAGTGAGGGAACCAGATGCCATGATCTTAGTTTTCTGAATGTTGAGTTTTAAGCCAACTTTTTCACTTTTCTCTTTCACTTTCATCAAGAGGCTCTTTAGTTCTTCTTCACCTTCTCCTATAAGGGTGGTGTCATCTGCATATCTGAGGTTATTGATATTTCTCCTGGCAATCTTGATTCCAGCTTGTGCTTCATTCAGCCCAGTGTTTCTCATGATGTACTCTGCATATAAGTTAAATAAGCAGGGTGACAATATACAGCCTTGACATACTCCTTTTCCTATGGAAGCAGTCTGTTTTTCCATGTCCAGTTCTCACTGTTGCTTCCTGACCTGAATACAGATTTCTCAAGAGGCAGGTCAGGTGGTCTGGTATTTCCATCTCTTTCAGAATTTTCCACAGTTTATTGTGATCTACACAGTCAAAGGCTTTAGCATAGTCAATAAAGCAGAT
The DNA here is from genome assembly GCA_007570785.1 of Antilocapra americana. Taxonomy (NCBI): domain Eukaryota; kingdom Metazoa; phylum Chordata; class Mammalia; order Artiodactyla; family Antilocapridae; genus Antilocapra; species Antilocapra americana. The sequence goes on along the minus strand of ML663557.1, from coordinate 12,595,190 downwards.
GTTTTTCTGGAAGTCTCTTGCTTTTTTGATGATCCAACAGATGTTGGTGATTTGATCTCTGGTTCCTCTGCCTTTTCTAAAACCAGCTTGAACATCTGGAAGTTCACGGTTAATGTACTGTTAAAGCCTGGCTTGGAGAATTTTGAGCATTACTTTACTAGCATGTGAGATGAGTGCAATCGTGCAGTAGATCTTCAAATTCTAAAGTCCATTCTCTGTTCAGTGTTTCAGGCTTCACAGCAATTAACAGGTCATACTAAAACTACCTTGCATTAGAATAGAAAGAAATGGATAATTCAGAGAAAACATTATCAGTATTAACTACTGATATGGAAAAATGTTCATGATATGATACTGACTGGGAGAAAAGTTAACTATAAAACCATATGCTCATGTAGTGCTAATCTTAAAAGAATAAACATGAACTGAAAAAAGTACCAAAAGGGAAAATAGCAAATTGTTTTGGGATAAATTTTTATTTTTATCTGGATAACTCTTTTTTTTTTAATGATTTTTTGTTTTAAGTATTTAGTTAATTTTTGACTGCACTGGGTCTTTGTTGCTGCACAAAGGGTTTCTCTAGTTGTGGTAAGCACAGTCTACTCTTTGATACAGTGCACTGGCTTCTCATGGTGATGGCTTGTCTTTTTGCAGAGCACAGGCTGTGGGTGCGAGGGCTTCAGTAGTTGTGGCTCACAGGCTTAGTTGCTCTGAGGTATGTGGGATCTTCCTGCATCAGGGATCGAATCTGTGTCCCCTGCATTGACAGCCAGATTCCTATCCATAGAGCCACCAGGGAAGTCCCTGGATAATTCTTATTTTTATCGTTATATCCTTCTATGTCTTCTAAAATTTCTACAACAGAATTGTATTGCCTTTAAGTGAAAACAGTAACTTTCCATTATAAAAATTTTATATTCTCTTTCTCTCTCTATATATATAAATTGTATATGAAGTATATAAAAATATATACTTTAGCTTCAGCATCCGTCCTTCCAGTAAATATTCAGAGTTGATCTCCCTTAAAATTGACTGGCTTGATCTCCTTGCTGTCCGAGGGACTTTCAGGAGTATTCTCCAGCACCACAGTTTGAAGGCATCAATTCTTTGGCGTTCTGCCTTCTTGACCATCCAGCTCTCACAACTGTATGTGACAACTGGGAAGACCATAGCTTTGACTATACAGACCTTTGTTGGCAGAATTATGTCTCTGCTTTTCAACACACTGTCTAGGTTTGTCATCACTTTACTGCCAAGAAGCAATCACTTTCTGATTTCATGACTGCCGTCACCATCTGTAGTGACTACTTATTCCTTAGCAGTTTCACAGGATGCCATTGAATGGATGTGTCACAACCTATTTAATCAATCCATTTTAAGACATATTTAAGATGTTTCTAGATTTTTTTATATTATAAATTTTAAATACACTGTATTTATGTCCTTATACATTGTACAGACATTTAACTGCCTATGAGCAATAACTACTTGGGCTTCCCTGCTGGGTCAATGGTAAAGACTCTGCCTGCCAATGCAGGTAACATGGGTTCAACCCCTGGGTCAGGAAGATCCTCTGGAGAAGGAAATGGCAACCCACTCCAATATTCTTGCCCGGAGAATCCCATGGACAGAGGAGCCTGGCAGGATACGGTCCATGAGATGTCAAGAGCTGGACATGACCTAGTGACTAAACAGCAACAACAATTAACTACCCAACGGTGGAATTACTGGGAAAAAGGGCATGTGTATTTGCAATTTTGATAGAAATTGCCAAATACTTTCACCTTCACTTACTATGGGTTAAATATTTTTTCAATCTGTGGCAATTTGATATATGTGTTTTTAAAGGATTGTTTAACAAAATATTTGTAAAGAGAAAATTTCCATCACTGACCAATTTAGAGTATATTTATTGGTCACGGTCCAAAATATGTCACATAATCAAACAATTCTTCTAACCAAAATTGTGTAATTCAGAGTTATAAAATGTTACCCCAGTATACACTTACTAAAAACTATTTATTGTTAATTATCAGTGTATATCTAGCAATGAAAGCCCAACTCTATTTACAGTAGGACATGAAATTCATGGTGTGGCTAAAATTGCTATGGTTAGTTGTATGAGGCAGTAACTAAAATTTTCATCCCTGTGGCTGAATGACTGAAAAGAATGCACTGTGGTCGCAAAGTTCAGTTGAAGATTGTGAGAAAGGGACATCCTCAGGGCCTCAGAGGCCTGACCACAATCCACAGGACAATTAAATGCAGGGGTGAGTAGGAGAGAACAAAAAGTGATCTGGGTATCAGCTGAGAACCTGTCAAAGGACTGACAGTGATGGGTCTCCAGGGAATAAATGCTCCCAAATAAACTGCTTCATTCATAAAGAAGTTCAGGCTTTTCTGAGCTCCTGGGTTGGTTGGTTTGTTTACTGTTTACTTGTTTGCTTGCTTCTTTGTTGAGCTTTGAGTTATGAGCCAAATATAGATATGACTGCATTGTCCACATATGCATTCAAGGGACAGGATTTTTTTTTTTAATTTTTGTGAATCAGAGGATTTTTGTATGGGGATGAAACAATGTTGTGATAGTTTCAGCCAAATAGCGAAGGAACTGAGCCATACACATTACATATATCCATCGTCTCCCAAACTCTACTCCCATCCAGGCTGCCAGATAACCTTGAGCAGAGTTCTCTGTTCTATACAGTAGGTCTCTTTGATGCTTACCCATCTTAAATGTAGCAGTGTGTACATGTCCATCCCAAACTCCCTGACTATCCCTTCCTCCCATTCTTCCCCCCAGCAACCATAAGTTTGTTCAAGGGACAGGTTTTATATTATCAGGCTAATAGGAAAAATTTGTAAAATGACTTCATCATCTCCCTAGATGCCAAGAAATAATTCAAACCAACAGTTGTCCCTTTTGAAAACTCTAAATATTTTAACAAAACTGTTTCTGTGTTAAAGTTTCTTAGAGAAACCAAAACTCCAAACCAATTTTATATAAAATGGAGAATCCAGAGTCAAGAGTTAGTATGTTCTCTGCCATCATTGCACTCAACATGGTAATATAGGGCTGACAGCAATGTTCTGAGAAGAGCAAGAAACAGAGGCATCTACACAAGAAAGGAACAATTAAAGCATCATTGAGAGATGCTATTGTTGTATACTTGTAGAAACCGCGAGGTGAGAAGTGACAACAAGCTATGGAGTATATGACAAGTCCACAAAATCTGGTGTTATTCTTTATAGTAATGGTACACATAGAAAAAGAGATTCCATTCTATAAGAGTAACAAAAAATGTAAATTCTTGAATACTGACTCAACTTGGAATAAAAAACCCTTTATAATGTTGAAAGAAATGTAAAACACCATAATAGGAAAAGTAAAGGGAGACCAAAATATGGCAATCTTTCCTTGTTTCTGAATAAGAAGAAAATATAGTAAAGATAATATATCTTAAATCAGTGTGCAAATTTAGGGCAACTAAAGTTCATTAAAGACTATTTCAGGCTTCTCTGGTGGCTCAACTGGTAAAGAATCTGCCTGCATTGAGGGAGACATGGGTTCAATCCCTGAGTTGGGAAGATCCCCTGGAGAAGGGAATGGCAATCCACTCCAGTATCCTTGTATGGAGACTTCCACGGGCAGAGGAGCCTGGTGGCTACAGTCTGTGGGGTTGCAGAGTCGGACATAACTAAGCAAATGATGCTACTATTACTAAAGACAATTTATACAGCTTGACAAATAATGTGAAATTAGTCCAAAAGAAAAAGCAGTCAAGGATAACAAAATCCTTTTTTTTTTAATTTATTGAGGTAAAATTTGCAACATATAACAACTAAATCTTTATGAAAATTATATTATACTGACATCAAAACAGTGAGAAGGGATAAAAATCACTAACTGAATAAAATATTTCAGAAATAAATTCAGTCTTAGGGACAAAATGTATTGGGGGAGAGAGGGGAGAATAAGCACTGTAACAGTAGGTAAACATTATTTAAGCAAAATTATAGGAAAAACAGGAGCATAATTGTATATAGTTATATGTCATACTTAGAGTGAATTATTGAGTGTATCTAGTGATTTGCCTTTTTTGTGTGTGGTTTATGGTTTTATGGAAGCTTTTTTTTTTTTCTTTCCACTACTGTGGATTCATCAGCAAAGATTGAAGGGAATTTTCCCCTTACTCCTCTCAGAGAATGTAGTCAGCCTTTGTGTTCTTGTGTCCCTAGCTCCCAAAGGGCACATTTTACATTCTAGGATCAAGCCTTTGTTTGGAAGCACTGATTTCCAGGCAAGAAGAGGCAGGGGGTGGGGGGGGAGGTTGGGGTGTGGGGTATGACGTGTCTGGAGAGAGGCTTGACGTCAGGCTGAGAGTGATCGGTTCTCTGGTTTGAGGTCCCTAAGGAGAGAGGAACACAGTGCTCAGAAGGTAGTGGGACCTTGAGTGGAAGATGGCTGCAGGGATGATGTCAAGGCCAGTCACCAGCCCCTCAGCTTGGGAACAGCTACTGTGCTGTCTGGTCTGGTGAGGAGAGAGTACAGTTATAGTGCCCCCAACTGTGGGGAGGCCTGTGCCCACTTGGGCAAGGAGCATCTTCTCTGATGACTAAATAGATTAATGACAGAGGCCTCTTTCCCTGTCCTCCTAGACTGAGTAGGTCCTGAGGATCTGGTACAACTCAGGGAGGGAAAAGAGAGAATAAAGACCCCTTTCCTCAACAATTACTACTGGGATCAGAGAGTAAATCCTGAGCTAGAAAAATCAAGTGATATTTCTTGCACCTCAAGTATGTGGAACAGTTCATACCAGTTACATCCTATAGTTTGATAAACCTAGGTAATTCAAAGAAGAATTAAACAACAACTACAAACTATTTTGAAAATTAGAAAACAAGCTAATGTATTTTTTTCAGTGGAGAGGACAGACACATTTCTGGGATCCAAAAAAAAAAAAAAGATGGCAAATTAGACGGAGAGGTAATGGAAAAATATACAACCCAATTGGCATTTAGAGAAATACAATCATATGGTGTACCCAGATTTCCCCCAAATGGCCTGAATTTATTCTAACTCAGGATCAACTATAATTAATCCATAAATGACTATTAGCAAAAAGTTTTAATTATAGTGGTGTAAGCCCAGCAGCGTAATCTGCATTTTTCACCAAATGTGACATAAACATTCATGCAGACTCCAAGTTAACAAAGGACTTACTCAGTTTTTTCAGTGTTTCATGCCAGAGGATGTTTTTGAAGTGATGCTGGAAAGGGGTCTGGGCTTTCCCATCCTATGAACCAGCCACTTATGCTCTCACACTACAAGATGGCTGCCAAGCCTGAGGCCATGAGGCAAAGCTCAACTACCAGTTCTACATGGGCCCAACACAAAATCCAGATCTTCTTCTTATGTTGGAAATTCAGTGGCTAGCAAAGGGTCAAGCTAAATGACCCCACAGTGTAGCCACTGAGAAATCGAGGGGAAAAAAACCATACAGTATTAGGATTTTCCAGAAAAACAAAAGGAACATTTCTCTCTCCCTCTCTCCCTCTCTCCCTCCCTCTCTCTCTCTCTCACTCTCTCTCTCTCTCTCTCTCTCGGTTCAGTTCAGTCCAGTCGCTCAGTCGTGTTCAACTCTTTGCGACCCCATGAACCACAGTACACCAGGCCTCCTTGTCCATCACCAACTCCCAGAGTCCACCCAAACCCATGTCCATTGAGTTGGTGATGCCATCCAGCCATCTCATCCTCTATCGTCCCCTTCTCCTCCTGCCCTCAATCTTTCCCAGCATCAGGGTCTTTTCAAATGGGTCAGCTCTTCACATCAGGTAAGTACTGGAGTTTCAGCTTCAACATCAGTCCTTCCAATGAACACCTAGGACTGATCTCCTTTAGGCTGGACCAGTTGGATCTTCTTGCAGTCCAAGGGATTCTCAAGAATCTTCTCCAACACCACAGTTCAAAAGCATCAATTCTTTGGCTCTCAGCTTTCTTTATAGTCCAACTCTCACATCCATACAGGACAACTGGGAAAACCATAGCCTTGACTAGATGGACCTTTGTTGGCAAAATAATGGCTCTGCTTTTTAATATGCTATCTAGGTTGGTCATAACTTTCCTCCCAAGGAGTAAGTGTCTTTTAATTTCATGGCTTCAATCACCATCTGCAGTGATTTTGGAGCCCCCAAGAATGAAGTCTGTCACTGTTTCCATTGTTTCCCCATCTGTTTGCCATGAAGGGAGGGGACCAGATGCCATGATCTTAATTTTCTGAATGTTGAGTTTTAAGCTAACTTTTTCACTCTCCTCTTTCATCAAGAGACTCTTTAGCTCTTCTTCACTTTCTGCCATAAGGGTGATGTCATCTGCATATCTGAGGTTATTGATATTTCTCCTGGCAATCTTGATTCCAGCTTTTGCTTCTTCCAGCCCAGTGTTTCTCATGATGTACTCTCATAGAAGTTAAACAAACAGGGTGACAATATGCAGCCTTGATGTACTCCTTTTCCTATTTGGAAGCAGTCTGTTTTTCCATGTCCAGTTCTAACTGTTGCTTCCTGACCTGCATATAGGTTTCTCAAGAGACAGGTCAGATGGTCTAGTATTCCCATCTATTTCAGAATTTTCCACAGTTTATTGTGATCCACACAGTCGAAGGCTTTGGCATAATCTCTAGAGAGAGAGTTTTGACCTTATAAGATATTGGCTCATGAAATTATGGAGGCTGAGAAATCCCATAATGAGTTATTTGCAAGTCAGGGAGCCATAAAAACTAATGTAGTTCCAGTCCAAGTCTGAAGGTCTGAAGAACCTGGAGTGTTAATGATATAAGTCCCAGTCTGAGTACAGGAGAAGATCAATGTCCCAACAGACAAGGTCAGGCAGAGATCAAATTCATCCTTCCTCTACCTTTTTGTTCTATTCAGGCCTTCAACAGGACGGATGATGCTCACCTATGTTAGGGAGGGTACTCAGTTTACTAATTCAAATACTAATTTATTCTGCAAACACTCTTATAGACATACCCAAAATAATGTTTAACTAGAAATCTGGTACCCCAGGCAAGTTGACCCATAAAATTACCCATCACCACGTATGTAGGGGTTCAGCAAGGACTACTCATCTGCCTAACACTATGGTTGTGAAACTAGTTTCCCAAGTGTGTCTCATTAGTAGGCTTGGATTGGCTGATAATTGTAATTGAACCAAACTTCATGATATAGTTTTTGAGTTCCTCAGCTTTAATTCCACTAAAATTTCAGAATGAAACTGAGACATTGTAGATTGCTAACAAAAGGAAAATAGATATGAATAATTCCCCAAATGTCCTTGACTCAGATTTGAACCACATGGATTTTTATTCAGCACAATTATCACTAAAAACACCAGTACTGGTGGAATAGTGGTGAGCATAGCTACCTTCCAACACCATTACTACTAAAAGTAAATGAATGTGGCTTACTTGAATTTCTGATCATGTGGTTCATCACTATATAAAAATTTGATTATTTCTGCTCAAGCCAATTACAGAGTCAACCAGAACACACCTAAATATGTAATACAAATAATTATTTATTATATTTTATTTCATAAAAATTCAACATTATTATGATTAGACCATTAATGACCTTATATATGTAGGTTGTGAATATCTTCCAAGTTTTTTTTGTTTGTTTGTTTGTTTTTTTTTACTCTCTCTTTTTTTTTTTTATTATTATTGTTTTTGCCATACATTGTCATGATATCACCATGGGTTTACATATGCTTCCCCTCCGGGTCCCCCCTCCCTCCTCCCTCCCCCCCGGGAAATCTTGCTGCACCAGTCCCGAGCATCAATCCTGGGCTGGCGATTGATTAGACACATGACAATTAACATGCTTCAATGCCCTTCTCCCATATCATCCCACCCTTACCCTCATCCACAAAGTCCACAAGTCTATTCTATACATCTGCGTTCCTTTTGTTGTCTCCCATGTTGGGTTCTCATTGCTGTCTTTCTAAATTCCATATATATGTGTTAATATACTGTATTGTTGTTTTTGCTTCTGGCTTACTTCACTCTGGATAATGGGCTCCAGTTTCGTCCATCTGAGTAGAATTGCTTCAAATGAATTTTTTTTTAATGCTGAGTAGTATTCCATTGTGTATATATACCACAGCTTTCTTATCCATTCATCAGTTGATGGGCATCTAGTTTTCTCTTTCCACAAATGATACTCCTTCCTGTGTCTGCTCAGACTACTTCCCTTCGGTGGCCAAAGATGAAATTCCACATTTAGTCAATTGGAATGTTGTTAACATTGGGGTAATGGCAGGAGCACTGATCTTGGTGCTGTAAGACCTGAGTTAAAGTCCCGGCTACCCCACTTACAAGCATGTGACCATGTGCAAGTTACTTGACCACTCAGAGTTGTGGGCTCGTCTTCATAAAATGGAAATGATAATACCTGCTCTGATATTCTTCTCTGAGGCTTGTGGTAAGACTCAAATGAGATATTGTACAAAAGTCTTTGCAGAGCATAGAGCACTATCAATTGTATGGTATCATGATTGTCATGCCCTAGGAATAAATGTACTTAAACCCTGGAGTATATTAAAATCACATGACTCACTGGTTTAAAATGTTCATTTCTAGGCTCTATTTCCAGAGAGTCTAGTTTAGTAAGTTCTGGGTGGAACTTGGAGATCTGTATTTTTATCCTTCAACCCGAATCATCACCACCCTTCCCCTGCTAAGTGATTTGTGTATGAATGGTCTAGGATGACACTTAGAGAAATACTCATGTAAGGGAAAATAAAACACTTCTGAAGAACTTCAGAAATGGCTCCTCAGAAGAATAAGTTAGGTCCTGCCAGTTTGGGATTATGTATCAATCCTCCTGGCAATGCAGAAGACCTGGGTTTGATCCCTAGGCCAGAAAGATACCATGGAGAAGGAAATGGCAACCCACTCCAGTATTATTGCCTGAGAACTACCATGGACAGAGGAGCCTGGTGGACTACAGTTGGACACAACTTAGTGACTAAACAACAACAATCTGATATCTAATTGCTTTAAGTGATAAACTAACATAAGCTATTGAGCTGACGTCCAGTTGGACGACATTACTCAAATGAATTCACTCCAGAAAAAAGATATTTATTGTAGAATTGCTCTTAGAGTTGGTTGAAAATAGTGGGAAAGACTTTTGTTTTCCATTCTACCTTAGCTTCCTCTAATGCTACTTTGAGGCCAGTATTTCTTGGCTTCACTTCTTCTCTGCCATTATTTCTGTACTGAATGAATATCCTTCATCTGTTTGGGGAGAGAGGAATGGAGTCCTGTCATTTTAACAAGGCTGTGTGCTGAACTGTGTGGGCATGCCTCAGGCCAGAGCGCTGAGGGAGAAACAAAGCTTCAACGATTCTGGCAACTGCTGGGGCATCCAAGATGGGAAGTAATAGAGCTGTGGTTTCTCAGCAGCCACAAACTCAAATGATAGCTGTTTTGTCATTCGGAATAGATAGCACAGGGCTAGCCCTGGGCTAAATTATTCAGTCATCAGAATTGACTCTGATGTTTCTCCATTAGCTCCACTTCCTGATCACACTCATTATCCCTGCCTCCTACTCTGGTCAGGACCCTCATTTTGATATCCCAGTGAGCTCTCTCTGACTAGAAGTTCCCAGGTGGGAACTCTTTCTTTTCTATGACAACATCCCAACTGCCCACTTGGTTCAGTGTCCCTGGTATAAAAGGAGGTAGCGGTAGTGCTGGGGGTGGAGGGATGGGACCCTAATCAATCAGTGTATTTGTGTTGAGGTTTAATGTGTCACTTTCTCCTAGGTGACTGAAGACTTTCTGGAAAGATATTTTCATCCCAAAGAATACAAAGTCCAAGAATTATAGGCATATCAGGTAGCTTTGGAGGAGAGGTCCAGAGTGGAGGAAAAATTTTCGAGTAGCAGCCCTCCCTCCATCATACCACCTGGGGGGCAGTATTGACAAGCCAAGCACATTTGCAAGGGCTTTATCTGGGGACTTCATAGATGCACTGTTTGGACTTAGCAGTAAGATAGCTCCTTCTAGCTCACCAGCCTCTGTATCCTGAAATAAAGGAGAAGGGGGCTGCAGAGGATGAGATGGTTTGTGCTAAGTGGCTTAAGTCATGTGTGACTCTTTGCAACCCTATAGACTGTAGCCTGCTAGGCTCCTCTGTCCTTGGGATTCTCCAGGCAAGAATACTGGAATGGGTTGCCATTTCCTTCTCCAGGGGATCTTCCCAACCCAGGGATCAAACCTGAGTCTCCCATGTCTCCTGCATTGGCAGGAGGGTACTTTACCACTAGCATGACCTGGGCAACATCGACTCAATGGATATGAATTTAAGCAAACTCCAGGAGATAGTGGACTGGGAAGCTTGGTGTGCTGTAGTCCATGGGGTCACAAAGAGTCAGACACATCTTAGGTATTGAACAACAACAATATTTCATTGACTCCTCTTAGCAACCACACAAGGAAGGTGTTAAGCTAAATTCCTTACACAATGGACCATTTAGTCCCTTCAAGGATAGTATAAACTGTGAAGGTTAAAATCATCAATGCAACAATCAACTGTACTGACCCTTGAAATATGATGCTGTGAAAGTGCTGCACTCAATATGCCATCAAATTTGGAAAACTCAACAATGGCCACAGGACTGGAAAAGGTCAGTTTTCATTCCAGTCCCAAAGAAAGGCAATGCCAAAGAATGCTCGAACTACTGCATAATTGCACTCATCTCACACACTAATAAAGTAATGCTCAAAATTCTCCAAGCCAGGCTTCAGCAACATATGAACTGTGAACTTCCAGATGTTGAAGCTGGTTTTAGAAAAGGCAGAGGAACCAGAGATCAAATTACCAACATCTTCTGGATCATCAAAAAAGCAAGAGAGTTCCAGAAAAACATCTATTTCTGCTTTATTGACTATGCCAAAGCCTTTGACTGTGTGGATCACAATAAACTGTGGAAAATTCTGAAAGAGATGGGAATACTAGACCATCTGACCTGTCTCTTGAGAAACCTATATGCAGGTCAGGAAGCAACAGTTAGAACTGGACATGGAACGACAGACTGCTTCCAAATAGGAAAAGGAGTACGTCAAGGCTATATACTGTCACCCTGCTTATTTAACTTATGTGCAGAGTACATCATGAGAAACGCTGGGCTGGAAGAAGCACAAGCTGGAATCAAGATTGCCAGGAGAAATATCAATAACCTCAGATATGCAGATGACACCACCCTTGTGACAGAAAGTAAAGAGGAACTAAAAAGCCTCTTGCTGAAAGTGAAAGAGGAGAGTGAAAAAGTTAGCTTAAAACTCTACATTCAGAAAACAAAGATCATGGCATTTGGTCCAGTCACTTCATGGGAAATGGATGGGGAAGCAGTGAAAACAGTGTCAGACTTTATTTTGGGGGGCTCCAAAATCATTGCAGATGGTGATTGAAGCCATGAAATTAAAAGACACTTACTCCTTAGAAGGAAAGTTATGACCAACCTAGATAGCATATTTAAAAGCAGAGACATTACTTTGCCAACAAAGGTCCATCTAGTCAAGGCTATGGTTTTTCCAGTAGTCATGTATAGATGTGAGAGTTGGACAGTAAAGAAAGCCAAGCGCCAAAGAATTGATGCTTTTGAACTGTGGTGTTGGAGAAGACTCTTGAGAGTCCCTTGGACTGCAAGGAAATCCAACCAGTCCATCCTAAAGGAGATCAGTCCTGGGTGTTCATTGGAAGGACTGATGTTGAAGCTGAAACTCCAATACTTTGGCTACCTCATGAGAAGAGTTGACTCACTGGAAAAGATCCTAATGCTGGGAAGAATTGGGGGCAGGAGAAGAAAGGGATGACAGAGGATGAGATGGCTGGATGGCATCACCAACTCAATGGACATGGGTTTGGTTAGACTCCAGAGTTGGTGATGGACAGGGAGGCCTGGCGTGCTGTGATTCATGGGCTCACAAAGAGTAGGACACTGAGCGACTGAACTGAACTGAACTGAACTGAACTGACCCTAGATTAATGTTATCCTGAATTTAAAAAGAAAACTACCCCACCTCTAGCTGTGGACCCTAATTAGTTGAAATTAGTTATTATAAGCCCACTCCCTTGCCACAGAGATTGGTTTTATCAGAACTAAGCCAATCAGTTCACTCAGCATTCCCCTGGCTGCATTTGACCTAGTTAAGGACAAAGGAAAGCAAGAAGATATCAGAGGGTTTCTGGGAAAGGAACTTCACTGTTTTTAATCAGAATACTTCCAGATGTCTTTCTCTCTCTCTGAAAATCAATAAGGAAGCACAAATAGGTCTTTTTGTTAGCAGTCATCTTTCCTCCTGACTGAGGATGAAATTGACACCCAAGGCAAAACAAAGGCCTAGAACAAAACTGATTCTTTGATTATCATGAAGCTGCTAAATCAGATTAACACTGAAGCCTACTCTACTGCTGGACTTTGAGCTATGGGAATATGAGTTATGATTAGGCTCAGTTGCAAATAACTGTAAGCCCTAATAAGGGTGGCATAAACAAGTTAAAGGGTCATTTCTTTCTCAGGTTTAAAAAGAGTCCAAGGAGTAGTCCTCAGATAGTATATCTTTTATCTGGTAGCTCTGCCATCACACTCAAGTCCAGTCAACAAGAAAGAGTAAAGTGAAAGTCAGTTCTCAGAAGACAAATATAACACTGTTTAGATACCAGAACTTAGTTATATGACTATAACTAGAATTAGGTGTGGCTGAAAAAATCTCTTTATTTTGGGAGGTCACATATGCCTGGCTAAAAGTTGTGAGTTCTTCTGGTACAAGGGGGAGATGAATCTTTGGGGATAACTAGCATTCTCAGCCATTGTATGTCTTCCTTACTCTTTAAGGCAGTTTGGATGGAGTTTCCTGTTATTTACAAACACATCCTAATTGATATAACCCCATAAGCCCCCAGTGACGATCCATCTCCAATCACATGCTGATGGATAAAAGTAAGAAGACCTTCACTGGGGGCATCTCAAGGTCTTTCTTTGTTTTTCTTCTCAGGCTTGGGACAGCACCTGGCACATAGAGGCACTCGATAAATATTTGCTGAATGGAACAAAATTAACTAAGAAGATTCAAACAGAGAGAGTTCAATAGAATCTTGGCATAGTGACTTGTCAGCTCTGGCCTTGTGCAAACTGTAAAATCTTCTAAGGCTATAAATAAGAGAAGTAATACCTACCTTCAAACACCGTTCAAACATTAGTGACAATGTATGAAGAGTGCTCAGCAAAATTTCTGGCACATACTCACATAGTTGACACACACATACCATGTGCGTAAATTTTTTTAAAATTACGATTATACATTATACATCTTGAAAGAACCCCAAAGTTAAGAAAAGAGGGATTTTGGCAGTGTTTCAAATACCCACAAACTCTACTGGCTATTATTCATTCTTTTTCTTAGGAAAATATAACTGCTGAGTTCAAAGGAAAGAATACTTTGAAGAGATTTTTCATTAACACCCTGAAGCTTTCTTAGATATCAACTAGTTATTTAGTGAGTAAAGTGTGAATGAATCAGAACATATGTATTGAATTTATCTTGGAACTCTGTGTGTGTAAAACCTAACTACAAAATGTGCTTTGCATTCTCTTTCTGTCCAAAGGCTGGAAAAACAGCATGATCTTCTGCTGAACCCAAAATGACCTTGAACTCAGCAAACAGACCAAACTGATGGAAGAACCCCAGGTCATTTTCAGGGTCTTTACCATATTAAGGTTATCTACAACCCCCTGTGATTTGGGATCTTTTGTGTTTGTTTTCCTTGGTTTGACTCAGAAACTTAAGGGAGAAAAGAGAATCACTCTCTTTGTCCTCACTCACGTTCTGAAAACAAGGATAGAAATGTTACCTCTGTGAAGAGGGCCTCTTCTAAGCAATGGGCCTCGCAGACATGGAAAGAACTGAGTTAGCTTTTAAGTCAAATCATAGATAAAGGCTGTAGTAAGAGGAGCTGAAAGAAAGAGTGGAGGGGATTTTAGGATGTTAACAGAGATTAGTGGTCCTCCTCCCATTTCGGAGTTAAGAAAGCTGCATTTCAGAAAAATGTCTGTTCTTAGCAGGATGTGCAGTGAGCTAAAAGAGTGGGAGAGTAGGGAACTGAAAGGCAAGTTTCTCATTCCATAATCCATAATACCCTTGCAGGAAAAATGTTTAAAACACAAGAAAAAAAATTTTTTAATCTATTTGCAAAGGCAGCATATTGGTTTTAAAGGGTTGCAAGTGCTTTAAGAGTGTACAAGGGGCTTTCACACACACTCTTGTCTGACCTCACACACCCACAGAATGCCCTTTAGCCCACTCTGCCAGGTTTTGCACAGGAGGGAACAGAGGTTAGGTAACTTGGCAAAGTTGCTCAGAGGAAGTGCTGACTCCAAACACACCTCTTGCCACTCTGCACATGAGTTAAGTCAGAGACAAAGCAATCATGTTTCTTTTTTTAAAAGAAGAAAGAAATGCTAGTTTGTTGTTCTGATACCACCATCTCCATTTGCTGACTGTCTTTAGGGTAAAAAGTCCTCCTTAAAAATGAGATGAAAACATTTCCAGGATTTTTTTTCTAGGAAGTTTACCGATTCTCTGCTTTTGGCCTCTGGCCTGATGAACAGAGGAGGGGATCCATTCCGGCTCTGCTGCAACCTTTCTGCTCTGATCTCCCTCCCACCTTTCTCACTGGACCCCTCCTTCCTCCCCTTTGGGTGCACAATAGACCCTCAGTCCCACCAACCACCATGTCCTGAAACACAGCAAACTGCTCAAGACTCAAGTGAAGTGAAAATTGCTCATTTGTGTACAACTCTTTGCAACCCCGTGGACTATACAATCCATGGAATTCTCCAGGCCAGAATTCTGGAATGGGTAGCTTTTCCCTTCTCCAGGGGATCTTCCCAACCCAGGGATCAATCCCAGGTCACCCGCATTGCAGGTGGATTCTTTACCAGCTGAGCCACAGGGATGCTCAAGATTCAAGTTGATGTCAAATATCAAAACATTTGTTGTCTTTGTCACAGTTGTTGCTAGATTCTGACTAATAGATTGACTGAAAGTATAAATTATCCTATTTTTTTTTTTCCAAAAGACAAATCCTCTGTTCTCTCAAAGCCATAGGCCCATTGAGATGGCTGGATAGCCCATCAAAACATTAGGATCTTTTCCTAAACAATGGCAGGGTTGGGGGGCTTCCCTGGTGGTCCAGTGGTTAAGAATCTGTCCTGCAATGCAGGTGACAGGGACTTGATCCCTGGTCATGGAACTAAGCTCCTACATGCCACAGGGTAACTAAGCCCGTGTGCCACAACTAGAGAGTCTGTGTGCCACACAAAAGATCCTGCGTGATGCAACAAAGATCCCACATGTGCAGCTAAGACCTAACACGATCAAATAAATTAAGTAATATTTTTTAATTTATAAAAATAAATAAATGAAATGGTGACTCCTTTCTAGGAGGTTTTCAATTAAAAAAAATTAGTATTGGGGCTCTGTCCAACACAGACCTTTCGGCAATGACCACTGATTGGTAATTTTTTCCCCTCATAGTGGTGCTGATTTTTCCTTGGCTTTTAATTATGTTAATCAGAACCAGTGACATGCTGGAGCTGGCCCCTACCATGTCATGAGAGGTGATCCTTAAATTTCAGGAATTTGTGAAACTGATGTGTTAACAGCAACCATTATTACTAATTAAATTATATAAACTCACAATTAAATTATATTAAAATCAAATGTAATAAATACTCAAAACATATCAATTCCTAATTACTTTTACTTATTTTTAAAAACTAAAGTATAATATTGGTTCTTTTGAAACTATTTGGGTATGTTTGGTGGAAATAGCATAACCTGGTATGCTACTGTGTTTCTCTTCCCAACTGTGTTTGGTGGATGTCACATTGATAGCTTGAAACCAACCATTTACTCCACAGAAATTGGAAAATAGAAAACACTATAAATCAGAATTTCTTTATTTCAGGGAGTCTTTTTTTAAAAAATGCATTTACTAGCACTACACCCAGCAGAACCACCTGTAGATCCTGCAACATGAAAATATCAAGATCACTGTTCTTAGTGCTCTAGAAAAATCTTATTTATAATAGCAGTCCCCAAAGCAAGGAATGGCAAGAATGACCTTGAAGAACCAAGTGATTGTTAAGTAGTGTAAAACAAAGGTGTCTTGGGACCCACCCTCTTCCTCTTTCTTTATATAGATCTTAATGACTAAAACCACTTCTAGATAACATAGACACACACCCTGACAAAATTAACTACAGGTAGTCTTGCTATTGAAAAGTAGAAAGAAAATAGTGCTGGTAACTACTAATTTTCAAAAAGAAAGGTTGTGAGCTTCAGTGTGCTTCCACAGCTGGTTACACAGGTTCCATCACTTTTTGGGGAACTTAAGATCATACACGCCATGTGGCAGGCCAAAAAAAAAGAAAAAAGGTTTAACCTCAACCATCAACACTGTTACACAAAAGCTACTGTTTTGAGCGGATTATTTGAACAACAATGTTGTTTTGTACAAAAACATTTAAATGTTGTTCAGTCACTTAGTTGTGTCCGACTCTTTGCAACCCCATGGACTGCAGCATGCTAGACTTCCCTGTCCTCCATGTCTCCCAGAGTTTGCTCAAACTCAAGTCCATTGAGTTGGTGATGCCATCCAACCATCCCATCCTTTGTTGTCCCTTTCTCCTCCTGCCCTCAATCTTTCCAGCATCAGGGTCTTTTCCAATGAGTCAGCTCTTCGCATCAGGTGGTCAAAACATTGGCACTTCAGCTTCAGCATCAGTCCTTCCAGTGAATATTCAGGGTTGATTTCTTTAGGATTGACTGCTTTGATCTCCTTGCAGTCCAAGGGACTCGCAAGAGTTTTCTCCAGCACCACAGTTTGAAAGCATCAATTCTTCAGCATTCAGCTTTCTTCTTTAGGGAGCAGATACTCTCAGTTCCTCCTTGTTCCACTTCTTACAGAAGCCTGTGCTGGCCTGGTATTGCCTGTGATGGGGTGGGAATGGCTGCCTGATTCTGGGGTTCAGACCTGGAAAACTCACTTGCCCAGAGACACCAGGCACACTTCCTTCAACAGATTACTTTACCTCCCATCTGCTTTACCCCTTTGTCTCATTTCTCAGTTGATTCAAACCCAGGAGGAAAGAGGGTATTAACTTTAGGGCCTCTCTAACCCACCAACAGCCAAGGATGAAGTGGCTTAGAGCTCAGTCTTCCAAGGACATTACAGAGAAATTTTTTATGGCTGCAGTGAGAAGCTGTCAACACTTGCCCACAATATCTTTCATGTTCAAGTGTTTAAACATTCTACTACATAGAAGTTTGGCATCTCATTGGAGCCCTGGCTCTTTTTGACCCAGCTCCAAAATTTATTCCTTAAGAAAATCTTGGCTTTTTTTCAGACATATCCCCCACTCACAGCTCAGCTCCAGGCAGGGATGGGGAGGTGTTTGATCAAAACAGGGATCCTAGCCAAGTCCTTTCAAGTTTCACAACTGAGCATTAACCCTCCCACCTGTTTACCTGGGTTTCAAAGCAAGTGCTCTGCTCAAAAGGACAGTAAAGGATTCCTGAGTCCCAGATCTCACTAGAAAAGATAACTTTGAATGGTTTACTATCCCACTTATCTGAAAAACCCCAGTGAGATCATCTTATTTAAGAATAATATTTGCTATAGGAGTGTTTACAGAAGACCATCTGGATTAAAAATAGACAAGTGACTATCCCTACTGCAGTTGCTATGAAACTCTCATTGAAGATACCATTCAGAGCATCCTCCAAAAACTTCTGTCTGGTAACCCAAGTGAGGAACATCTTGGATCTTTGTACTAGGGAAAGTTTGTCTCCCCCAGTGATGAATGAAATGCTTCTTCCTTTCAGATGATAATTGAAGCACCGCTTTCCCCCCTTGTCTTGGCTATGAGGAGGCTACAGTTAAGCCTCAGACTTCATGCTCACTCACAGATGCTCTATCAACCCTTATGGTTGGAGTATCTGCCTTGCATTTCTTAATATTGCCCTCTCCTCTTTTTTTCCTTCCCTTTATTGACTTTGATATATTTATTCCATTTTAAAGTCATTCTGAAATTCTTTAGCAAAGAGGTGAGATACAACTAAATACAATGAAAAGATTCAATGATTGCTTGATGTTGGGGGGGTGGGGAGTGCTGTGTGGGAAAGGAGACACCTGCGGAACATGGGGGAACCTTGGAAGGCCAAGGTCTATGTCTTGATTGTGGTAGTGGTTACCTGCATACGTGTATTTATCAAAATCCATTGAACTGAGTGCTTAAAAAGGTGCATTATATTGTAAGTAAGTTGAACCTCAATAAAGTTGACTTATTCAACTAACATGTTCCTATGATATGCATTTTACATGGTACTGGGCAGAAAGAGTGCATGCAGTTGTGTAGGTTGTTCACTGAACATGGGTACCTGGCCAAGGGACTAGGAAGGGATGAAATTCAGCCCATGCCTGGCTCACCAAGCCCAAGTGCCCAGCAAGGGGCTGAGTCTTCTCAGAGGAAGACTTTGCTTTTCTTTTATATATTTTATAATGATATATTTACATTTTTATAAAACTTTTTATTTTATATCAGAGTATAGCCTATTAACAATGTTGTGATAGTTTCAGGTGAACAGCAAAGGGACTCAGCCATACATATACATGTATCCATTCTTCTGAGGCAGCCTTTTTGATTCTGGAAAAAGCATTATATGAATATGGATTCTTGGAAGCCTGGTTCTAAAGACATAGTAAAAAAGAATACAGATACTTTCCTGCCCTGGTGGAATTAGTTGTCTAGGGGGAGGGAGTTAAAACATACAGCAAACAGATAAGATAATGATCAGTTGTAATAAGCACTGTGTAGAAATAAATCCTAAAGGAAATCAACCCAAAGTATTCACTGGAAGGACTGATGCTGAAGCTAAAGTTCCAATACTTTGTTCATCTGATGCAAAGAGCCAATTCATTGGAAAAAAACCTTGATGCTGGGGAAAATTGAGGGCAGGAGGAGAAGGGAACAACAGAGGATGATATGGTTGAATGGCATCACTGACTCAACAGACAAGAGTTTGAGCAAACTCTGGGAGATAGTGAAGGACAGGGAAGCCTGGTGTGCTGTAGTCCATGGGGTTGCAAAGAGTCAGACATGAGTTAGCGACCAAACAATAAGAAATAAATATGATGATGTAATGGAGAGTGTCAGGCTTGGGGAGATACCCGAGATAAGTCATCAGGAAAGATTTCTTAGAAGAAGACATTTCAGCTAAAGCCCGAGTGATGAGAAGCAACCAGCCTTGCAGAGTGTGGGAAAGCAACCCAGACAGAGGGAACAGCAAGAGCAATTTCTTGGGGTCAGGAGAACTCGTCCTATTCATGGATCAAAGAGAAGGTCACTAAGCATTTAATAAGCCAACTGGAGCGGGGCATAGGGGTCAATAATGTAACGAATTCTCCAAAAGTTAGACAGAAGCCTTGAGAAATGGCTCAGAAAACTAACTGTACTACAAAACATTTTGTTGCTCATAGATTTTAGAGTTGCAAGAGACCTTACAGATAAGATAGTCCTTCAATCTGCCCCTATGACAAATGTAAAAAACAAGGGCCAGCTCACTCTGATAACTGTTAGCACAAATAGGATTAGAACTCAGGCTTGGCTTCAATTCAGCTTGCATTTACTGACTGCCCACCACATGTCAGGAACTATTTTCTACCTGCTGGTCAAGAGCTTTTCAGACTAGGCAGGATTGGGTAACAAGAATGAATGACCGAAGTGGTGCAGTTCTACTGCTGAAGACATGTTAAGATAAAGAACATCTTCCTTTAGAGAGCTGTGGGGGCTTAATCAGATGAGTGTTTCACAAGACTTGATTTTTGCCTTGTGTTTTAAAAAGGTTTTCATTTGTGACCATGATATACATTTTTTGAAAGACGTGTATCTTAAAGCAACTAGTTCTGAAGCTAATCCTTTGCTGACAGTGTTAGGAATGAGAAGACCATTAAGGGAATGCTGGGTGGGAAGTAACACAGATATAACCTCAAGTAAATAGTGTTGATCAATCATGGGAACACCAGCGCCATCTTTGAAACCCAAGAAAAGTAAGACTGTATGGAAGACTTGCAGGGAAAAACTCAGATCTCACACCCCATGTCACAGAACACAGTGTCAGCCTCCACATTTCCTTCATCCATCTATACTCACTGCCTGGAAATGGTGGGTGAAAATGACAACTGCCCCTTCTGAAGCCATGACTATGTCACTGTTAAATGATTTGAAGTTGGAGGGGCTAGTAAATCCCAAGGTTCTTGGGATTATAGTCTCCCTCTCTGATTTCCCTTTTCAAAAAGCTAAAGAAGCTAGAGCCATGCAAGTAAGCATCAGCCCACAGAAATATGTCACAAACTCATCACTTCCCCCTCTATCTCGTGCAGTTCTAAGAGTAACAGAAATGAAACCTACCATCTTCCACACAAACTTGAGTATCCTACTCAAGTATGCTGCTGCTGCTGCTGCTAAGTCGCTTCAGTCGTGTCCGACTCTGGGCGACCCCATAGACGGCAGCCCACCAGGCTCCCCCGTCTCTGGGATTCTCCAGGCAAGAACACTGGAGTGGGTTGCCATTGCCTTCTCCAATGCATGAAGGTGAAAAGTGAAAGTGAAGTCACTCAGTCATGTCTGACTCTTCACGACCCCATGGACTGCAGCCTACCAGGCTCCTCCATCCATGGGATTTTCCAGGCAAGAGTACTGGAGTGGGGTGCCATTGCCTTCTCCATACTCAAGTATATACAAATCTAATTAAGAAACAAAGGTTAATATTCGAAGAGATGTTTTCCCTTGAGCATGATATGTTTTGTTCTCCTTTTATAGAAAGTGACTTTCTTGCTTTCAGCTGGGGGCCATTTTCCTAACTGATTCCTCATCCCTAGATGCAACCCCCTGGCGATTAGGTCTAGATTAAACAGCTTCACCTAATCCAAACACATTCTGGTCCTTTCCATGGAAGATATTTAAGAAGGTCCAGTCTCAGTCTGGGCTGACCTCCCACTGGATGTGTAGTGAACTCAGTACAATTTGCTTCCCAGCACTTCCTCCTCCTCTGAAACTGCTCTCCACCTCTCCCTGCCTCGCCCCAGTCACAGTGCCATCTCTGGAGAGACTGATCTCCTAGGACCCACCTCTCTGGCCATATTGGATTGATCTTCAGGCAGCTGGGCCTCAGAAACTGACCAGGGCCCTTCTGCCTCCAATGATACATCCCTATTTCCTTCTGAGTCTTCGTCCCTCTTTCCCCGGACACACTAGCTTTCGCTGTTGCTCATCCAGGTGACAGAAGAGGGCAGTTAGTTTCTCTGAAGTTAACAGTTGTTTGCAAGCAACAGAGTGTCACAGAAACCAACAACAGGGTGATAGGTGGGCCTGAAGTGTAATGAGAACCAAGGGCTTGAATCACAGTGTGAGTAAGAACCTCACTCTGTCACTTTTCCCCATTTCTTTCTATGTACTTCTGTTGGTTCCCTCTCACTGTGGACTAGCTCTCTCTACTGCCCAATCTACTATGTAAATAATGTCCACAGCCAACAGTTCCTGGGGTTACAGTTCCTCAATTCAAGACAGCTGTTACACTGAATTAGACTCTTAGTCTAATTCCAAATTCCTGGAAAAGCTCTTTGTTTCTCCATGGATGTTATCGGCATTTTGGGCAGGGCAATTCATGCCGTATGGGACTGTTCCATGCCTGCAGGATGTTTAACCTATTGGCCCCTGACCATGAAATGCCAATAACCTCCCTCCCCAGCACCTTGCTCACTGTGACAACCAGAAAACTGCATCTACCCTCTACCAGATGCCCCTTGGGAGGCAATACAACCATAGTTTGAGAACTACTGTATTAGATATTCCAACTCAAGCTGATTCAGTTTGAGGTCCTATTCCCAGAGAATTCTGATACTTGTTATAAGTGGCTAAATTCTGAGAGGAATTTCCCTTGGAATACATCTTAGAGGACAGAGGTATGTGTAACAGAAGATGAAATTTTCATTTCTGTATGATTTTGAATCATAAAGAATTTCTTTCTGTATTTCTTCCTAAAAAACAGAAAGCAGTTTTGGGGGTTTTTTTAGGTGTATCTTGCTTCTGCTGTTTTATTTTTCTTGCACATGATGGTGAAATCAAGGATGTGGTAAACACTTGTTTTGGGTTTTTTTAAAGATCATGTAATTAGTAGTGAAAAATGGCAAATATTGACTTGTGAGTTGGCACTCTCCTTTGGACTCAAAAAACCAAGTACAAATGCAAGTCAGATGTCCCTCCTTCAGGTACCCCAGGGACAGTGGAATGGGAAGGAGGAGCAGGAAAGAGAGAACTTGACTACTAAAGCAGTTTTTTCCTTCGTAGAAGCCTGGGTTAGGCCTTGACTAGCTCTGCCTACCTCTCTCCCATTCTCTGAATTCAAGGATGGGATCCTTCTTTGGCTCAAGGACCATAATAAGATCATGGTTAGACTCGTTACACATATGGCCCAAGAGGAATTCCGGTGAGTGGGAAATGATGAAAGTATTGCTTTAAGGCAAAAAAATTTGAACTTGTTATTGTGACCTTGGAAAATGTGACCCAGAGCCATAGCACTAGTACTCTTAAGACCGCTGGTGTGCCTAGGCTCTAGCTTGGACCCTGCACTGTCATGAAAGAGGAGATCCATCTTAAAGTTTATGGTCTGAATAAATTTTCAATTCCTTTTTGGAACCAATGTGATGAGCTAGGAAGTCATCTCTGAAATAATGCTATTATGAGCAGTTGGGCCATAGAGTTGAAAGAGAACAGACTTAGGTGGTAAGAGATATAGATTCTAGAATAAAAAAGAACCCATAAATGAGCCCACACTGATATGAAGGAATGAATGAATGAGGGAAAGGGGGAAATTTTTCCTTACAGTAGGATTCCAACTAATAAATGTAGGAGAAAGGATAGAACTAAAAAAAAATCACCACTTGGCAACCACCACATTAATAGTTGCTTCAAGGAAAAGTTATTCATGAATGATAAAATCAGTGGGTGAAGTATGATGAGGAATAAACCTACACAGTCTCAAGGGTTCTCCTCACAAGATATTTATGCATTACAAAGGGATGAAACAGTAACTTTATCACCGGAATACCCCGCAGATTCCATCTTAACCAAGGGATCAGCGTTCCTATCATGAGAAATGGATAGGTAGACCTCCTGTGCCTCCTGACATGATACCCTGAGGACACTGTATCACTGTTGTACTGCTTGTGCCAGAACTTCAGAGCTTGAATCTAATCATGAAAAACATCAGACAAACACAAATATAGAGACATTCTTTAAAATAATTGACCTATACTCTTTAGTATCAAGACCCTAAAAACAAAGCTAGACTGAGGAATCATTCCAGATTAAGGCAAATTGAAGAGACATCACAACTAAATTTGTGTGACTCTGGATTGGGTCCTAGTCTAGTAAAGGACATGAGTAAGACCACTGACAAAATTTGACTGAGGTCTGTACATTAGTTTATAATATAGCTTTAATGTTGATTTCCTGATAGGGTGTTATAATACAATATAGTAAATAAGTGTACTCTGGTTACAAAAGAGAGTTTTTACTTTTAGGAAATACATGCTGAAACACTTAGAAATAAGGAAAAGAGAGAGAAAGATTAAGATTGTAATCCTAGGTCTGCCATTAACTAGGCAACCCAGGACAAGTTGTTCACACCCTCGGAGCTTTGGCTTTCTGTTTGTGAGATGAAGAGATTGCACTAGTTGTGTGATCCTCAAGGTGTGATGAAGTAAAACAGCATCATCTGGGAAATTGTTAGAAATGCTGATTCCCAGGTCGCATCCCATCCCATTCTGGGGATGCCCCTCTCCCCCCACTTTTTTTAAGATTTAAAAGCATTTAATGACATGGCATATGTTTAACAGATAAGACAAAAGTTGAGCAGTACAGGTCATACAACTGAGCCCTTGGCCTGAATGGCCACCTCCCTCCCTGCTCAGGCGCAGCCTCTGGAGTTCATTCCTATCCATACTGTTTTGACTGTGCAGTCAGATGAAAATTTGGCATTACCATCATTACAATGACTGAGAAATGCACACTGTGTATCAAAGAACAAGGTAATGAAGCCAATGGGGATGGAGCCTGTGTATTAACGAGTCCTCTGTGAAATCCTGATGCGTGCTGACGTATGAGAACCGCTGCCCTAATCATCTCCAAGGCCTCTGTTAGCTTAAGGTTAGCTGAAGTTCTGTGGTTCTCATCTCTCTCCTACAGAGGACCACTGTAGAGAGTGCTTCCCCTCTCCAGTTCACTCATCATTTATTTGGTGCTGACAAAGGGCTGGCTAGGGAGCTGGAAGTGCTGGAACTTTGAAGAAATGGTTCTTCTGGACATTTAGACCCAGTCTGTACTTGCAGTAGGTATAGATGAAACATAAAACATTTAATAATCCTACTCACTCGGGAAACAGCAAAAAAAACTAAACGACGCATAATTAAGTTCCATGCAGTGGCTTACCTGCCTTGGCCTCTTACTAAAATGCTTGAGCCACTTGCTTCTAAGAAGCATGGGGCTGTGAATCACTCCTAAGAGTTTCTATTGCTATGTTTATAAAAGTTTGCCTTAGCCTTCTCTTCAGGATAAGCGTTTCCTGGATTACTCAGGTGGCTGAGAATCTCTTCTCATGCCTTCTAAACACTTCTACAAACCCAGAGTTAACTCTTGTCTGTTAAGTGTCCTTACACTGTGACCCAAGAGAGTGTTAAGTTTGCTTCTTGATAGACTGTTGATTAAAAAGAGCAAACAGACAAAAATTTCTCTCATTCTTGGTTTAGCCATTACTACAGGGCTAGTGGTAAAGAACCCACCCTCACCTGCCAATGCAGGAGAAGTACGAGACTCAGACTCGATCCCTGCATCAGGCAAATCCCCTGGAGAAGGGCATGGCAACCCACTCCAGTATTCTTACCTGGAGAATCCCATGGACAGAGCTAGCCTGGCAGGCTACAGTCCATGGAGATGCAAAAAGGTGGACAAGACTGAAGCGACTTAGCACACAAGCACACACTGGGATCCTATCGCTGAAGGTTTTCCCTTCACATCCACACCCCTGTCTTCAGCACCACCTGGCTCTCATAGCTACTTTTTTAGTCCTGATCTTGCCTAACTTCAGTTTCTGATTTTGTGTTGTTTCTACATTTCTATTGATTGATTGAACAGATAGTGGAGATCTACATGCCCTTCTCCCCTGCCCACCCTGACTTCATCCTCCAGGTTCAATTTCTGACTTTTGACAGTCATGGGATGTCCTTTGAGAACTGATTCACTCTATCCAAAATGGATTCATCATCTTCTCTATCATTCTGGACCCAATTTCCTTAAGCTTCTTTGTCTTCATCTGTAAAACAAGATAATAATAGCACTTACCTCATGGGTGTGTGGAGAAGGCAATGGCACCCCACTCCAGTACTTTTGCCTAGAAAATCCCATGGACGGAGGAGCCTGGTAGGCCACAGTCCATGGAGGAGCCTAGTAGGCTGCAGTTCATGGGGCTGCAAAGAGTCTGACAAGACTGAAGTGACTTAGCAGCAGCATAGGGTGTGTATGTCCCTCACAGAACCAATGCTTGTAAATTTTAGCATTGCTGAGCACATAGTAAGAACTGAGTAAAAATTCATTATTAATAATATAGTTATAATAATAATAATAATAAACAACTCTTCCTAAATTGAATATCTGTCTATGGGTTTGCCTTTTCTCCCAGTCTTCCAAATTGGCAACTATGGAGTTCATCCACCTCTGCCCCAAAGTTCAATGAGTAAACTTTGGAGTTCATTCATTCTCCTCCATTGCAGATATTTTGGCCTCGTCTACCTTTATATAGGGCTTCCCTGGTGGCGGAGATGGTAAAGAATCCCCCCCCCCAACAGTACAGGAGACCTGGGTTCGATCCCTGGGTTGGGAAGATCCCCTGGAGGTGGGCATGGCAACCCACTCCAGTATTCTTGCTTGGAGAATGTTCATGGACAGAAAAGCCTGGCAAACTACAGTCCCTGGGGTCACAAAGAGTTGGACAAGATTTACTGCTTTCTTGGTGGGGTTTGCGTGGGACAAGAATTAGGAACACATTCCCTGGGAGGCTGCCCTACTCTTACAAAGACCTTAAACTAGGCTGTTGAGGAGACTCTGCCATGGGTCACCCACCTCTGCCCCTGGGTCCCTTTCAACATAATCTCCCTGCCTCCCTTCTGGGATACTGCTGGTAATTAGTGCTTCATTCCTGACATTGCTATTTCCCCCTGGGCCAAATGACTGAGCTTATTACAGTTAAAAATGTAAGATTTCCTGGCTCTCTTTAGTGCATTTAATCCTGCCACCCTTGGGCTTCCACAAACAAAGGCACACTGCTCGTTTTCATGGTAAAGCAGGTGAATAAACATTGAGAACCAACCCTTCCATCTATCAAATATTCTAGTGCTTCAGTCTCAACGACAGCTATCTTGGGGATGAGTGGGGCATGTGTGAATGACGGCCCTTGGTCAGCATTGCGTTGGAAGGGAAAGAATGTGTTGGGGCTCACGTTTATGCTTTCCAGTCTGTGTTCATTCCATCGCGTTTTCCCCCTCCCCATTCTTAGCAAATGGCCATTTCACACTTAGAGCTGTATTTAAATCTCATTGTATGAGCCACTGAAATATGTTCATAGTTAAGCCCTTAAACAAAGAAAATCTTTCTCCTCATGATTGTCAGTCCAGTTCAGTCACGCAGTCATGTCTGACTTTTTGCGACCCCATGGACTGCAGCATGCCAGGCTTCCCTGCCCTTCACCATCTCCCAGAGTTTGCTCAAACTCATGTCCATCAAGTCAGTGATGCCATCCAAGCATCTCATCCTCTGTCATCTTCTTCTCCTCCTACCTTCAATCTTTCCCAGCATTAGGGTCTTCGCATCATGTGGCCAAAGTATTGGAGTTTCAGCTTCAGCATCAGTCCTTCCAATGACTATTCAAGACTGATTTCCTTTAGAATTGACTGGTAAAAAGACACTTGCTCCTTGGAAGAAAAGCTATGACCAGCCTAGACAGCATATTAAAAAGCAGAAACATTACTTTGACAACAAAGGTCCATCTGGTCAAAGCTATAGTTTTTCCGGCAGTCATGTATGGATGTGAGAGTTGGACTATAAAGAAAGCTGAGCATCGAAGAATTGATGCTTTTGAACTGTGGTGTTGGAGAAGATTCTTGAGAGTCCCTTGGACTGCAAGGAGATCAAACTAGTCATCCTCATGATAACAGCTTAGAAATGAGCACACAGACCCCTTTGCTCTTTGCTAAGCCATGTTTGAGCCTAGCAGAGTAAGCCTTTTCCACTAAAACTGCAGCTAATCAGAACGCTGGCAATCTCGCCAAATAAAAGGGCTCGAAGAGAAATGCCTTGACCAAAGCTAAAACATCTGCCACCTGGTTGTAACATTTCATATTTGATACCAAGGAACATTAGATTTATTATGCCGTGTACTTCGATTTTGCAGCAGATGCTTCCTTTGATGGAAAATACTAGACTTGGGCATTTCCCCCTCAAGGAAGTCCTCCCCTCCCTCCCATGGCTTCGGTTATTTTCCCTGGGTTCCCATAACCAGTCTTGTGCTGGGTGTGAGGGGCCCAGGCTTAGGCCTAGTGTTTCAAGGGTTCCTTTCTGACCCTCCCTTTGACTGGCCTCTCCTTCCAGGACAAACAAACCCCTGGACCAAGGGAATATGTCCATTCAGAGAATGGACTTTCCTTCCTGGACCATATGCTAGGTACTCAAGATCCCAGAATGTTCTTCCATGGCCTTCAGCCCTCCAGCCTCAGTCTGTCTTGAAAGTTAACCACATAGCTGGTGAACACACCCTGAGGGATGCTGAGAGGTAGCTGGGCAATGGCTATTTGCTGCTGGAGAGAAGTTTGGATGAGTCTGAGGGGTCCACATGCAGGTGTGCTGACGCTTACAGTTCAGGATGGAGCTGGGGTTGCCAAGTCAACGTGGGTGAGCCAAGGGTATATCTGATAAGGTAGGAAGATAAAACACATAGTATTGGTAGTTTATTAGCTAGATTTATAATTTTAAATACTTAGATGTATAGTCAATGGGCCTTTCTTTGTACTCTTGCTCTGGGCTCTGCAAATGTTAAAGGTGGACTTGTTCAAAACATCCAGGGAATATGCCTAAGTTTGCGATACAAACATTATATAATCATCTGTTTCACGGCTGTGGTAGTTACTGTGTATTTCCCCCCAGCCTCAGGGTTTTTGCACACACAGTTTCCTCTCCTGAAATGGTCTTCCCATGGATCCCTTTAGCCTAGTAAACTTTTTTAAAATTGAACTTTAGTTGATTTACAATATTGGATGAGTTTTCAGGTGACAACCAAGTGATTTGGTTATATATTTAGGTATATATATACTGTATTTTTCAATTATTTTCCATTAAAGCTATTGCAAGATATAAAATATAGTTCCTTGTGCTGCACAGTAGGTCCTTGCTATTTATGTTTTATATATTGTAGTATGCATCTGTTAATCCCATACTCTCAGTATATCCCTCCCTCCCCTTCCCCTTTGATAATCATAAGTTTTCTATTAATATGTCTATGAGTCTGTTTCTGTTTTGTAAATAGATTCATTTGTACTATTTTTTAGGTTCCATATTTAAGTCATATCTTGTGATATTCATCTCTCTCTGTCTGACTTACTTCACTTAGTATGATAATCTCTGGGTTCATCCGTGTTGCTGCAATGGCATATATATGCATATGTGTGCATGTGTCCTCTGTCACTTCAGTCATGTCTGACTCTTTGTGACCCTATGAACTGTAGCCCACCAGCCTCCTCTGTCCATGGGATTCTCCAGGCAAAAATACTGGAGTGTGTTGCTTTGCTCTCCTCTATGGTGTCTCCCCGACCCAGGGATCGAACCTGCATCTCCTGCATTGCTGGTGGATTCTTTACTGCTGAGCCACTGGGGAAGCAATATATGTATATATTACATCTTTAACCATCCCTCTGTTGATGGACAGTTAGATTGCTTCCATGTCTTTAGCTTGTGTGTGTGTGTGTGTGTGTGTGTGTGTGTGTGTGTGTATTAGTTGCTCAGTCATGTCCAACTCTTTGCGACCCCATGAACTGTAGCCCACCAAGCTCCTCTGCCCATGGAATTCTCCAGGCAAAAATACTGGAGTGGGTAGCCATTCCCTTCTCCAGGGGCTCTTCAACTTTTAATTTATCTATCAGACCTCGGTTGAAATATTTTATCAAAAAAGTCTTCCTTGACTTCCTAGATTAGGTCAGGCCCTCCTGGTTTTTCACTCCCAAATCTCCTGATACTCTGAGATGAAAGTACAGCAGCAATAATAGTAACAACAATGTTAGTGATAATCATAAAAACAAATATTACTAAGTGCTATACTTTTTCATGGGTGCTTTACATATATGACCTCATTTATTCTGCATAAGACAAATGAATTATTATCATCCTCATTTTACAGATGAAGAAACTGAGGCTTAAGAAGTGTGGTAGGCTGTTGTGCTTCTGGTACCTACATGAATCAGACCTCCCAGTATTCTCACCTTCACAGTGATTACCTACTGAACCAGGTGATTTGCTTTGGCCAATTATCCTTCAGCAAGCATGACTTACTGATAAATTCTTTCACATTGGAGCTTATCATCTTTGATCCAACTCCATTTAAGACTCCCAGATCAAACTAATGAATGAAAAGAACCACATGGTGAGGGAGGCCCAACTGGTTCAGCATCTCAGCTGACCTCAGCCTGCATCTGACCCTGAAGCTGAATGCAACCACCACAGGCAAATTATAATAATAGAATAAAGAATACTATAATAATACAGTGTACTACAAAATGTACACAGAAATAGATCATTAGTAGAGAGGGGTTAATTTGCTTAAGAACCCAGAACTAATAAATGATAGATATGCATGCAAAGTTTATAACTATACTCATACCATATAACTTCCTAGTCCAAGTTGTCCTCTTCTGGACACTGGATAGACTGTGTCTCTGCTCCCTGGCTCCTCTCCTGGTCTACACCACACCTGCCTACCCTCTAGCCCATTCAGCTTCCTCTGGCCGTGCTGTCATGCGAATATCATGGACACACAGGACTAATGAAAGCAACAAAAGTCCCTGTAAGATGGGCAGCTTCTTATCGCAGTGTGAGGTTCCCCAGGGGAATGGGTTCTCTCCAGCCTGGGTGCCCCGACACCCCCTGGGCCTCTCCCCGCAGGGGATTCAGGTAGGCCAACCCACCCCTTCTTTCCCCTGTGTCTCCAGGACACTATCTCTTCAGTTCTGTACCCTCCCTTCCCCATTTCCTCAGATCAGATTTAGACTGATAAACTTTTCTTTCTCTCACTAAGATTTCCCATTAGGCATCTGCTGACGTGGCCCTTCCCATTCAGAGAAGCCAAGGGTATAAGAGGTAATAAAAGTGTTGGTTCTTCCACTCAAGCACCATAACTAGAAATGCTTTCTAGCCTCAAACTAGAAATGGGAGGGAAAGAACACCTTCCAAAGAGAGATATACAGTGAGGATTGCTAAGGCCTGGAGAGTGACTGGCAACATATGCTTCAGCCCAAATTGAGATTTGAAAAATCCCTAGAATTTCTTAGAGCACTTACCCACGGCTGATCCTTCTGTCTCCCAGAAAAATGTGGGTTACTTCCCTTTTAAAAAAATAAAAACAGCATTGTCAAGCTACACTTTACATATTAGAAATTTTTCCTATTTCAAATGTACTATTCAATTATTTTTAGTAACTTTACCAAGTGCTGTAACCATCTCTATAAATCAGTTTAGAACATTTCTATCCCTTCAACATAATTCCTTATGCCCTCATTCTGTTCTCATCTCCAAACCCAGGCAATCATTAATGTAATATCTGTCTCTATAAGTTTGCCTTTTCAAGACATTTCTTGCAAATGGAATCATATAATATGTGGTCTCTTGTGTCTAACTGAACATAACGTTATTAAAGTTCATCTATTATGTACCATTTGTCAGCAGTTTATTCCTTTTTCACTTCTGAGTAACATCCATTGTGGGGCTTCCCAGGTGGCACAGTGGTAAAGAATCCACCTGCCAATTCAGGAGGTGCAAGAGATGCAGATTCAATCGCTGGGTCAGGACGATCTCTTGGAGAAGGAAATGGCACCCCACTCCAGTATTCTTGCCTGGAAAATCCCATGGACAGAGGAGCCTGATGGGCTACAGTCAGTCCGTGGGGTCACAGAGTTGGACCGCATTCAGCAGACACACAACATCCATTGTATGGATACACCACATTTTATACATCTCTTCACTACTTGATGAACAGCTGGGTTGTTTGCAAATTTTGGCTCCTGTGAATAATGCAGCTATGGACATTTGAACATGAGTCTTTGTGTGAACATACATTTTTACTTCTCTTAGGTAAGAGTGGAATTTCCAAGTAGTTTTATGTTTAACTTTTAACTGTAAACTGCCAAGCTGTTTTCCAAAGTGGCTTTCCTGTTTTACATTCCCACCAACAATTATGGGTTCCTTTCTCCTCTCCAAGTCATGGGACAAACATCCTCCAATCTGTGATCAACAACCAGTTTTTTTACTCTAAGAATTAATTAGGTCCTAGAGAATGTTTTAGCTGTGCTCTTCTGGGTTGAATTATGCTTTGTTCTCTGTAATGACCTTAAAGAGACAGTTATGATGGTTACACTCAATACGCATGTGTCATTATTTATTTATTTAAACCACTTAGTTCATTGGGCTGGCTCCAATAACCATTTAGTTTTTCACTCTCAGGGGATGGTCATGCAAAAGTACTTATGAAAACTCTGAGGCAAACAACAGGGTACTGCTCTGAAAACTCACCAGGAAACTGAACTCCCTGAGAGCAGACGTTTGAAGACTGTAACCTTGTATGGTATTTTTTAGAAGAGAACATTGGCCCTAAATATGTCCACATGCGACCCCCTCAAGGTGAAAAGCTGGTATGAAGGACATATGTATAGGAAACCTCAGAGACCAGAGGAAACAAGTTAAGATTTGTGTGAAGGTATATACCAACACAGGCTTCCCTGATAGCTCAGCTGGTAAAGAATCTGCCTGCAATGCATGAGACCCTGGTTCGATTTCTGGATCAGGAAGATCCCCTGGAGAAGGGATAGGCTACCCACTCTAATATTCATGGGCTTCCCTCGCGGCTCAGACAGTAAAGCATCTGCCTGCAGTGTAGTATACCTGGGTTCAATCCCTGGGTTGGGAAGATCCCCTTGAGGGCTTGGCAGCCCACTCCAGTATTCTTGCCTAGAGAATCCCCATGGACAGAGGAGCCTGGTGGATTACGGTCTGTGGGGTCACAAAGAGTCGGACACAACTGAGTGACCAAGCACACACACACACACACATGCCAACATGTCTCACAGATGTTTATTTATTTTTGATGGCACTGGGTCTTTGTTGCTGTGTGCAGGCTTTCTCTGGTTGCAGCAAGCAGGGGCTACTCTCTAGTTGTGGTGCACAGGCTTCTTACTGCAGTGGCTTCTCTTGTTGCCAAGCATGGACTCTAGGGTGCATGGGCTGCAGTACTTATGGTACACGAACCCAGTTTCTCTGCAGCATGTGGTATCTTCCAGGACCAGGGATTGGACCAATGTCTGCTGGGCCGGCAGGCGGACTTTCAACCTCTGGACCACCAGGGAAATCCAAAAAATTTTTTATTATGCAACTAGAGCCAGAGAAATTTTAATCAGAAATCCTAACTTTCAAAAATCCTACTAGACTATTTCTATGAATGTACAGTAAAAAAAATGTGCTCAATAACAGAAACTATTCAAAGATTCAGAAATAAAACTCAAGACAGTTTGGGACTAGAGTTGCCATTGAGGCCTTGGTAATAGTGAATGTGATTATTCCCCAGGGGAAAGGATTGATGAGGTCACAACAGGTGTCCCTCAAGGTCATTTGCGTAAGAACTTCAGATGTGTGAAATAGTAAAAATCTCCTGGACTAAGATTTGTAACACTGAAAATGGCATATTTATAAAAGAAAATAATTACTAAGGAGTAACACAAAGTTTCTTTGTGGTGTTGGTTTCTCAATCTACACATGTGCTGAAATATCATGGAACTAACTACACACATACAGACACACACACAGGGTGCATTGAAAAACTAGTGAAATTCAAGTAAGATAATATGAGTTTATAATATTATACCAATGTAATTCCCTGATTTTGACTTGTGCCGTAATTATGCAAGGATAAAAGGTACATGGGAACTCGATGTACTATAGTACTTTTGAAATTTCTTGTACTGATATCTTAAACTATTTCAAAATTAAAATTTATTTAAGAAAGAGAAAGAAAAAAAATTTTTTAATAAGAAAGAGAAAGAGAGAGACAGGAAGGAAGGAGAAAGGAAACAATGGATCCTTTTCTTCTACAGTCAGTATGGATTGGAGGTAGGGGAGAGATGGGGGACAGTCAGGTACCTCCTGAATTTTAGCAAAGATCCCTTCTGAAAAATAAATTATGAAAAATTAATACAATAAATTCACCCTAACCTGGAATCTATATATGGGAGATTAGATAGATAGATGAACCTAGATAAATAGGTTGCCAATTCCTTCTCCAGAGGATCTTCCTGACCCAGGGATCGAACCTGGTCCCCTGCATTGTAGGCAGATACTTTACTATCTGAGCCACCATGGAACTTCCCAACAGATTGACAGATATAGATAGTTCATATGAATAGAATGACTAGATATAATGTAAGAAGATGACCATGTCTGCATGCGGGGGTCTAACTGCTTGTGCTGTACCTTTATTTAGCAGAAGCAATCACAGAAGGAGGTTACTGCGATAACCTTTACTGCGTCTGAAAACAGAGAGTACCAACATCAGGAACTGTCCACAAGAGAGGGTCTGGACTGACTGTTCCAGCATCCTTGGCAGGGGTACTTCTATAGCGGAAATGGGTGCATCAGACTATGATAGTCTGGCGACAAGAGCTATTAAGACCATTCTCTAATTCCCTTTGCTATGATTCCATTCTCAGTTTTAATTGTACTTTGGCTTTTCATGTAGCTTTTGTATAGCAAGATACTGAGCTGATTGGTCAATGCAAGGATTTTAGTCTACTTGACATTGTTTCTTCTTCATGAATTAATAATTTAACATTCTGGTTCATATATCAATATCGTGTGGATTTGATAAGTATGAGTGAGCAACTAGAGCATGAGTTCTTAACCTAGAAACCAGGGATGGGATTCAAGGGATCCATTAAGCCCTAAGATTGTATGCAAAAGCATGTCTATATGTGCAGCGTGCATTTATCAAGGAGTGGGGTTGATAGCTTTCACTAGATTCTCGTAGAGAGTTTCCAGTCTGGATACACTGGCAAAATAGAATTACCTGGCTTATGAAACTTATTTTCATGGAACATATTGGGAATGTGTTCCCATGCTATAATTCTTTTAAGACAACTTCACAGGATTCAATTGCTCAAATTCATCTCTAAGATTTTAACAGCTTGTTCACTAATAACCTCGGAAGGGCTTAATTTTTAGTTGAAATATTGCCTTATTTTATTAATAGATGGTCAAGTGTGAGAATTAATGGCAATCACTACTATTGACAGCTAATGTTTACAAGGCAACAGCTCTGTACTAGTCAATGTGCTAACTTTGTGTATGGAATCTTACCACGGGCTTTACAATAGTCCTGAGGAGTGGGTACTAGGACTTCTGTTTAATATCTGAGGAAACCAAGGCAGAGAAGTTAAAGAATTTACCCAGATTATATAGCTGTCAGTGAAGAGCCGAGTGGACACCCATATCTGACTGGCCTTTCTCTCAGCCACAAGGCTCAATATCTTGATTCTCAAGCTCTACTGGGAAGCACTTTCTCGTCAAAGCTTTATTACCACCTCAAATTCTCCCACCCTTCGTAGAAGGCCTCTGGTTCTTAAACTGACTGTAAATCACCCAACTAGAACCATTGGAGTAGTATCAACCGTGAGGTCAGCAAGCTATTTTCTGTGAAGGACCAGACAGTATTCATAACTATTTTAGGCCTTGTGGCCCATATGGTCTCTGTCACAACAACTCAGCTCTGCTGCCCTCTGTGGTGCAAAAGTGAGTGAGTGTGGCTGTGTTCCAATAAAATCTGATTTATGGATATGGAATTTTAAATTTCACATAATTTTCATATGTCACAAAATAGTATTCTTATTTTCATTTTTTCCCCACCGTTTAAAATTGTGAAAACCATTCCTAGCTCACACTCTGTACAAAAACAGGAGGCAGACTGAATTTGATCAATGGGCCAAAATTTGCCAGTGTTGCTCGGACATCATCTTATGTGCTCCTGCTCTCCACAGCTACATAGAAAACCACTGAGCCTAAAATTGTACATTAACCTTTTCTTATTCTCTCCAGAATCTATATGCAGGGTTAGACCTATAAGTAAGGGCTCAAATATACTTGAGAAACAGCACTGATGCCTCCCACCCTCAGAGCCATAACCAAGAAGAAATAACAAGTCCATCTCAAAATAGACGGCATCTTGATTGTCTTCACCCTCTCTCCTCCCTAACAAAATTCTGGCTCTCTAAAATATCACAGTGAGTTTTTGGTTCTGAGTGCTGATAAGAAATACCCACGTGCTTGGCTAGCTTGAAGGTCAGATGGCATCCGGGCCTGGAGCCAATGAATACAGCTGGTGAAAATTCAAGCTGTCACACACTTGTTGCTAGCCCTGGTTTTCTAGTTCCTTCATCGTGAATTATTAGATTATTTATAAGAATGAATCGCCTCATGAGCAATCATTTTTAAAACCGTAATCCCCAACCAGGAAAGATGTCATGACTTGATGGGCTAAATTTAGGCCCATGAGAACCGTGCTCTAGGTCTGGCAGCCATGCATCTTCTCTGGGCCTTTATTTCCTCCTCTGTAAACAAAGGGTAATAGCGCTGCCCTCCTATGTGAGATTGGGCTGATTGGGCTGCAGCTATAGCAGGAATGGTTTATAAGCTTCTCCATATAATTTGGCTCAATCATATTAAGCCATGCTGATATATGATATTATAAGACTGAGAAATGTGCTGTGCTGTTATGCATAAGAATGAAACTGTTTGGTTTTTTAATTTGCTTTAAGGCCATATCAACAAACTTGAAGATCAAGCTGATATTTACTACTAAGTACACATTTAAAAATTATATAACATATGCCAATGACCTTTTTTTTTTTTTGCTTTACCACTTCAGTGTGAAATTGCAGAAACCAGAAACTGCAATTACCACAGTCCTTCTGGTCAGATGTCACCCTGCTGAACAACATGTGAAAGCAGGAGATTCATATTATTCTTTGTTAAGCAAAACCCGTGACCCGGTTGTCAGGAGAGAATCTTGCAAACACTTCCAGGCACCAAGTAAACGTCTAGGTGCTTGAGGAGCCAGCTGTTCTGTGAGGAGTGGATGTTATTCTGATTTATTTCTAAAAGTTTGTGTGTGTGTGTGTTTTTTTTTTTTAACTGCTTTGCACTGGAGTTAGTTTTCACCCACTTTACAGATGCCTTAAAATAATCTGGTGTTGAAAACTCTTCCAACAGCTGCCAGCTTGCCCATGAGGTGAGGAAGCTGCTCCCTCAAGGGTGGAACAGCACTTGGCACAAACAAATGTTTAAAACCGGTAAAGACAGCAGACAGAGGAACGCTTTAGCACTTCTGCATTAACGATAGCAAGGACAGACTTTCTCCAGTCAGAAGGCCCTCAGCATTCAGCAGGAGACTGATGATTTACTGCTCCTAAGAAGACAGCAATCTTGGACATGGTATAGAGTAAGAGGTGGAACAGAAATTGACTCACAAAAGATATTCTTTCAAACCTCAGACCGCAATTACCATGGAGAAGGGGAGGAGGAGTTCAGCTTTGCAACTGGAGCCTCAATGATATATGTAGGAAGCAGCTGCCTCTGGTCCCTGATGCTGCCTCATTCCATTGTGGGGAGAGAAATGCCTGGGTACACAGAATTTGTGACATTCGTGGGGTGCTTATGGTGCCTGGATGAAGAATGCTTACAGGGTTACTAATTATTATTTTAATAATACTATGGCAAGAAGCTCTGCTGGCCTTCAGCAGATAGCAGCTTATATAATACTCTGCTTTGATGTGAGAAGCTTGCAAGCATCAGTGGTTAACATAATTTTGGCTGGCTCTTACAATCAGCTGTGGTCATTATGGGGCCTCCTCTAGCATAACCCTAAGAAGTAGTTCACATATTTCCACATGGGTTAGTCACTGAATCATGAATCAAGAATTTAACCACTGGTGTGGCAGATCTTGCTGCTGTTACCAACATGCTGGTTCTTCTCTCTCCCCACCTTCTCCAATGGTTTCAGGGTAGAAAAGAAAACTATTGTTGTTTAGTCGCTAAAATGTGTTCACCTCTTTTGTGACCTAATGGACTGTAGCCCATCAGGCTCCTCTGTCCAAGGGATTTCCCAGCCAAGAATACTGGAGTGGGATGCCACTCCTTCTCCAGGCAAACTTCCTGACCCAGGGATCGAACCTATGTCTCCTGCGTTGGCAGGCAGATTTTTTTTAACACTGAGCCACCAAGGAAGCCCCAGGAAAGAAAATATTTCCCCTCAAAGTTGGATTCACACTACTTGAAACTGAAAAGCCTATGACATGTTTTCACTGAATAAAGAAAAACCTTTAATTAGCCTAGGAGTAAAAATGGAAAGAAGAGGAAGAAACACAGTTTTGGGAAGTCTCAGGTTAATTTGATTATTTTAGCAATTCCTGATCTGCCAGTATGGCCAGACATTAGAGATACAAAGATACTATGCCGTCAAGGAGACTCAGGCTGGGGGAAATGGATAGACAAATTGACAAGCGCCATAAAAGACACATGTGAATGACATATGTACTAAGAACAATAGAGGTGCAACAGAGAAAAGGACTTTTTGATCTAGAACAGAGCAAGTCAGACAAAGAAGGCAAAGAAATGAGTAGGACATAGTCTGGAAAAATGGATGCAGTGGATCCTCCCAGCTCATAAACTGCTCACCTTCCAGGAAGGAACAGCAGTAGGTGCAAGAGTGTGGAGGTGAAAAACAGAACAGCCTGAAAGATGATAAAAAAGAAAACAGAGTTCTCATAAATGTCTAAATCCTGTGACTATATGCTGAGCAGGAGACCCAGTCTTCTGCCCCAATCCTGTCCAGGGCTCTTCACCCAGAAATTCTGGGAAGTCTTCAGGCTCCTTTGAATTGCTGTAGAAGCTGACTCTTTGCGCTGTTTATCCTGCACTCTCACCCCATCATTTCAGGGTACCATTTATCCCCTTTGGTGAGCAACCTGAGGGAAGGGATTCAGTAAGGGGGTGTCCTGCATTAAGCTTCATTGTTATTCCATTTGTCTGTTTGTTTGTTTTTAGTGCTCCCTGGAGAAGGGAATTGCTACCCACTCCAGTCTTCTGTCCTGGAGAATTTTGCGGACTGTGTAGTCCATGGAGTTGCAAAGAGTTGGACACGACTGAGCGATTTTCACTTTCACTTTATTTTCTTTAGACTTTCACCATAGATTTAAGGAGCACACTCCTTTCATTTAAACATTATTTTATTTGTTGACTATGCTGTACAGTGTGTGAGATCTTAGTTCCCCAACCAGGGAATGAAATCCTTGCCTGCTGCACTGGAAGCTTGGAGTCTTACTTAACTACTGGACTGCCAAGGAAGTTCCATTGTTATTGCGTTCAAATTGACCTGCTCAGTTTGGTTCACTATGGTCTATGTACATAGTGACTTACAGTAGGCATTTTTTTCTGTTTTTATATTTTTACTTTGAAATTTAAAATTTATGAAAAAGTAGTAAAAGTAGCTCTTGAAACTCCCCTTTACCTTTCACTCAGTTTACCTATTGTTAGCATTTTGCTACATCTGCCTTATTCTTTATACACACATACATTAAAATTTTTTCCTGAACCATCTGAGAAAAAAGTTGCAGACATCATGCCCCTTACGTCTTGATCCTTCAATGTATATTTATGTATTTCCTGTGAACAGGGACATGCTTTTACACAGCATAACCATCAAGAGCAGAAAATTAACATTGATCCAACATTACCATCTAATTCAGAGATTCCATTCAAATCTCATCTGTTGTGACACAGAGACAATCTTATGGTTACTAAAAGGGAAAAGTTGGGAGGAGGGATAAATTAGGAGTTTGGGATTAACATACACACACAATATATCTAAAATAGATAACCAACAAGGACCTACTATATATCACAAGGACCTATACTCAATATTTCGTATATACCTATCAGGGAAAAGAATCTGAAAAAAGAAAGAAAGAAAGAAAAACTGAATCACTCTGCTGTACACCTGAAACTAACACAGCATTGTACATCAACTATATTTCAATTTTAAAATATTTTCACTTGTTGACCCGGTGATAGGTCTAGGTCTTATATAGTTATCATTTCTCTTTAATTTCCTTCATTTTGGAAAAATTCTTCCATTTTTTCTGCTTTTCATGACATTTCTTGAGGCACATAGTTACTTTACAGAATATCCTGCAGTTTGGGTTTGTCTGGTATTTCCTTGTGATTTATGCATTTGCAGCAAGAACCTCTCAGAAGTAATGCCTTGCTCTTCTTATTGCATCATATCAGGAGGCACATGATGTTAATTTGTCCCATTACTAATTTTTCTTTTTACATTTGGTGGAGATGATGTTTTATAGGATTCTCTGCTGAGGCATTCCTAACTGTTTTGTGAAGAAAATGTTTTTCAACTTTTATAGCAAGATAGGACTTTCTTTAGCCTCCATTTATCCCTTTAATTTTTACCATTGTAGCTTCATGGATTCGTATTTCATTCAGGTAGGTAAGATCAGTAACTGTCATTTACTAGGATACTCAGATCGCATCAGACTTGGTCAGTGGGAACTCATTGAAGGCAACTCTTGTGTCCTTTTGTTATGTCCCCATCATTCTTTCAGCACTGCCTTTGTTTGTAGTACAAGATGTTCCTGTCTCACCTTTTATTTCCCCTACCCCAGCCCTAGAATCAACTGTTTCTCCAAGAAACCTAGGTCCATTAAATGAAGAATAGCATGTGGAAGCCAGATTCTGCAAGCAAGCTATGCTTATTCCTACTGGGATATCTTTGCTTCTGGCCCTCTCAGCAGATAGAACTAGGAAATATAAGTATATATTTATCTACATATGTGTATGTGTACACATGCATGGTATATGTGAATACACACACATAAACATCTATACTCACTTATCCCTAATTCTATATCCATGTCTTCCTAAAAGTTATGAGTTCCTCCACTAACCACAGTATTTATTCTAGTCTTTCCCTTTTCCATATTTGTAATTCCCTTCAGACAGCAAGTAATTCTCAATGCGTTTACTTAATTGTGCAGTCCTCCCTGTGGGTCGAGCTTCCCCGGTGGTTCAGTGGTAAGCAATCCATCTGCCAATGCCAGAGACATGGGTTCAATCCCTGACCCAGGAAAATCCCCTGGAGAAGGAAATGGCAACCCACGCCAGTATTCTTGCCTGAGAAATCCCATGGACAGAGGAGCCTGGTGGGCTACAGTCCATGGGGTCGAAAAAGAGTAGGACACAACTCAGTGACCGAACAACAGCAACAACCCTGTATGTCACCAACAACCCAGCCACACTAGCCTGCAGTTTGTCCCCTGACTGTGGGTCCCCAGAGCAGGCAAATCCCTTCCCTGCCACGGGATGACTTGTAATCAACAATGACTTGCATGATCAGAATGAACCGTCTTTAAGTGAATTCTGACCACTTCTGCCACTGCCTAGACTGAGACTCAATGGAGAAGAATCACAAGGTTTACTTTACTTCGTGTTGCTTAGCAGAGTGAATGTTATTTTCTTCTTTGCCATGGCAGTGACCACTTTCAATGTGGAATTTTTTTTTTTCCTGTTTGCTCCTCTCTCCTGCTCTCATTACTTACTAATGAGTAATATTCAGTAAAAGGATTAACTGAATCCATTCAAAGATGTGTAGCTCGCTCCAAGCTTCTCCCAGGAAGAGTACATTATAAATATGATATAGCTGTCAAAAACCAGAGCTGGAGACCAGAGGTGAGGTGATCCCTCCCCACAGCTGCTAGACAGTTAGTTTTTCCAGTATATTTTCAGAGACATACCCTCACATTGTAGGGTACACATCTTTAAGCCATCTTCACCTCCTCCCACCTCTCCTTCCCCCAACCCCATGACAAAGTGTAAACTTGGAGGTGGTGAGTTCTCTGCTGCTGCGGCTGCTATGTCAGTTTCTCCTTGATCTGTTTACTAAGGCGGTAGTGACTGTCCCTGACAATGTCCTTACTGTTCTGCACAGCAGGGGAAATCCTTTTTCATGATCTAAATCATCCCAACGCAGTAAATGTTGTTTCCTTACAGAATCAGATAGTTGTATTGCATCACATGTACCAAATGAAGTTAAAAATGTCATTTCTAAACTTACTCTCAACGCTCTCACAGTTTATATTGTTAGACAAAAGGGATAATAAGGGGACCCACAGTCTTTCAGTTAAGAACTGACTCTGTTTTAGACAAGCAAGGAGAGCTGCCTGGCAACACAATGCATCCCTGTGCATAAACTATGTTTACAGCCAAGGCTGGAGTAAAGGAACAGATGGCAAGAAAATCGGATTTAAGGAAGGGACAGATGCGCCTGCATCGGGGAGCTCAGTAAATCTCTTGGCTTCTGGTTTGCATGTAAGGATGAAGTCTAGCTACCCATGGCAGTCACGCCCTAGCTCGCTGCTGTCTTTGACTGTTTGCATCTTGTCTCTGAGAATGGTTAATACAGCCCATTACCAGCGTTTATCTCATCCCTCCCACGGGGAATGTGTTTTCCCAGGGCTTTGTATGTTCCCTGTCCTTTTATGGAAAGTAGTTTCTTCATCATCCATGTGATTGTATATGTAAAATTTCAAGAATATTTAAGCTGCTAACTCTGCTAGTCTATAGAAGCTGGGATTTTATTTCTATGATCTTAGAAATATTTCCAGTGAGCACATATAACAAGGAAAAATGAGCATAAACATTTATGTTTAACACATTAACAAGCACACTCCCGCCCCCTACTCTGCCCCCACCCCCACCCTGCCCTGGCCATGCTTCATCATCTCTTTTTGGTACTTTTCTCTGTGAAGGCAAAGCAATTTTAAGATGCTACAATCCATGGTATATAAAATAGCTATTATAAATGTTATATTAAAGCTGCCTAGGCCTACTTCCCCCTCCCTCCCAAAGGAAATTGTAAGTTATACTCCAGTTGGAACTCACATTTGCTGCTTTCAGGGAGGTAATGGGGAGGAACACCCGCACTCTGTCCCAGTGATCTATGGCTGGGTTTAAATACTTTCATGTTATTTAACCTAATTCTATCTCAGTGATGTATGGTTGGATTTAACAGCCCCAATTGTTCAATGCCGGGATCAAGTTATAAACATTTTTATTCCAGAATGGCCCCCTCTATGTTTATAGCAATCCTGGACCTTCACAGCCACCCTACAGGTCACCTTCCTACAGAAATACACACCATAACAAGAAGCCCACACTCATGCCTGCATGTTGGCAATTTGTCACTCACTTCTCAGCAGCATCAAGTTCTGTCAAAGTCACTCTTTTAGATTCATCCTGAGAGAAAGATGGAACTATTTAACTAAAAACGCTATCATATGATAGAAGGCATTTCTCACAAAATAGCCACAAGTTAAAAAAAAAATCAAAGTATCTTGAAACTCCTCTGGGTGTCCAGTGGTTGATAGCCCATTTTACAATGCAGAGGACATAGGTTCCATCCCTTGTCAGGGAACTAAGATCCCACGTGCCACAGCTAGAGAGCCCATGTGCCACAAAGAAAGAT
The DNA here is from genome assembly GCA_007570785.1 of Antilocapra americana. Taxonomy (NCBI): domain Eukaryota; kingdom Metazoa; phylum Chordata; class Mammalia; order Artiodactyla; family Antilocapridae; genus Antilocapra; species Antilocapra americana. The sequence goes on along the minus strand of ML663557.1, from coordinate 12,552,111 downwards.
TCTGCAGGACACAACTAAAACTCAAGGCAGCCAAATAATTAGATAAATTAATCAAATATTTTTAAAACATCAAAGTATCTTACAAGATCGGCTGCAGAGTACACACGCAAGTGGTTTCAGCGATGTCATCAGAACTGGTTTGACTCAACTCTCACCTCGTGGTATGTACAAGGCCAGCTACAGTTCATGGGCACGAACATGATTCTGTCAGATGCCCCACGAGTTCCCCCATCACATAAATTCCCCAGGTGTGCCTCACCAGCACCCTCAGGACCTCGCACACCTACAGCTGCTCTCTGTTACCTCTAGTTGGCTCTGAGATCCGGTGTGACCCTTTCCCCGATTTATGGAAAGGCGATGTTGGGATCAGAGGCCTGTGGCTTGCTGGTACCCCCGTCTCTCAAAGAGCATAGGTTCTGGCCTGTGTTGATGTGGCTTCCTCACCCCTTGGGACATGGAGGGGGTGCCTGGTAAAATGGAAGCCTGGCTGAGGCTCCCTTAGAGACAGTTTTCCACTTGTGCTTCAAGTGAGCCATGTCCTTTTGCTTTAAATACCATCTGCGTCTGCCACTGCCTCTGATTCTCTGGCTCCAATGCACGACAGTAGCCAAGCCAAGGAAAAAGCCACTACCAAGTAATCCAGGAAAGAATCCATTATGGACACCTATTCACAACCACCAGCCAGGAGGCAGTTTGTTGTGCCTCTTTTTTGGCACCCTTGTCTGTGGCTGATACAAATATACCCTCTCCTCAGTTCTATGGGGCTCAAACTTTCGTTAGCATGGGATAAACCTTGAGGACACAGGATAGACCTTGAGGGCATGAAACTGAGTAAAATAAGTCAGACAGACAAAGGTAAATCATATGATCTCACTGATACCTGAAATCTGAACAAATAAACAAAACCCGAACTTAAGATTCGGAGAACAAGGACTTCCCTGGTGGTCCAGTGACGAAGACCCCACGCTTCCAATGCTGGTGGCCCAGGTTCGATGCCTGTTCAGGCAACCAGATCCCACATGCCACAACTAAAAGATCCTGCATACAGCAACTAAGGGGGCTTCCCTGGTGGCTCAGCAGTAAAGAATCCGCCTGCAATGCAGGAGACCTGGGTTCAATCCCTGGGTTGGGAAGATACCCTGGAGAAAGGATAGGCTACCCACTCCAGTATTCTTGCCTGTAGATTGCGTGGGCAGAGGAGACTGGCGGACTGCAGTCCATGGGGTCACAAACAGCTGGACACGACTGAGCAACTAAAGAACAAAACAAACTACAATTAAAGATCCTGCATGCCACAACTAAGACACAGTGCAGCCAAATAAATAGATAAATAGAGTAAACAAATACTTTTTAAAAATTCAGAGAACAGATTGGTGGCTGTGACCTTGAGAATAGGTGAACTGGATGAAGGAGGTTAAAAGGGACTGACTTCTCTCACCTCAGTCATTGAGCTTTACTGGGTCCAAGTTGGGCATAGGAGCAACAGGCTCCACATGCAAAGCTGATGACAGTGAATTTTTAGAAAAAGTCCCTAGTAGTCTTTTGTCTACAATCCCCCTTTCCACTCACTTTAATTATCCTAGAGCTTTAATTATGATCTATAAACTCCAAGTCTGTGTATCTGTAGCCCCAAGCTTTCTCTTGAATACTAGGTTTAAATTTCCATTGGCCAGCAAATATTTCTCTCTTTATATGCTCTAGATACTTTTGAAACATGTTTAAAAGATAATAATGAAGTTATTTCATCCTAGAACATTTGAAATTAAAGGCCTACTCTTTGAGGCCCGCTTTGAGGTCAAGTAAAAGGCTAGTTTGACCGAAATGTGGAATCCACTCAGGGTAAAGAAAAATTTTGTTTAAATTTCTTATAAAGTTTGAAAAAGAATCTGTTGCTAGTGGCTGAATAACCTGTAACACCAAGACCAGAAAGCAGTTAGATTCCACAATCTACACAGTTAGGACAATCATCACTTCTGCTGAAGATGTAAACAAATATTCAAATATTTCATCGTCATTTAGTGAATGTTTCCTTTGCTTCCCCAAGACAAAGATGGCTCTGTGAAGGCTGTATTTGATAACTATGGGTGCTCACTACCTGTCGATTTTATTCTATACTGCTTCTCAAACAATAACGGTAAAAATTCTAACTTGAGAATCTGAGTTATTATATTCATCCAAGGTTTCATATCTATAGTTATAATCAGGCTACTGTTCCAAGGAGCAGAGACCCACTTGGTTCAAAGTTTATTTATTTTTTTAAAATATGTATTTATTTGGCTGTGCCCAAACTTAGTTGTCACTTGTGGGATCTTCAGTCTTCATCACAGCATGCCATGAAAACTCTTATTTGTGGCATGTGGAAACTAGTTGCCTGATCAGGGAAAGAACCCTGGCCCCCTGCACTGGGAGCTCAGAGCCTTAACCACTGGACCACCAGAGGTCCAACACTTCATAGTTTATTGTAAGGCTACAGTAGTTCTTCGACACTAAGCTGTGTTCAACTCTTTGTGACCCCATGAACCGCAGCAGGCCAGGCTTCCCTGACCTTCACTGTCTTCCAGAGTTTGCTCAAATTCATGTCCATTAAGTGGGTGATGCTATCAAGCCATCTCATCCTGTCACCCCCTTCTCCTTTGCCTTCAATCTTACTCAGCATCAGGATCTTTTCCAGCAAATTGGCTCTTCACATCAGGTGACCAAAGTATTGGAGCTTTAGCATCAGTCCTTCCAATGAATGCTGCTGCTGCTGCTAAGTCACTTCAGTCGTGTCTGACTCTGTGCAACCCCATAGATGGCAGCCCACCAGGCTCTGCCGTCCCTGGAATTCTCCAGGCAACAATACTGGAGTGGGTTGCCATTTCCTTCTCCAATGCATGAAGGTGAAAAATGAAAGTGAAGTCGCTCAGTCATGTCTGACTCTTCGCAACCCCATGGACTGCAGCCTACCAGTCTCCTCCATCCATGGGATTTTCCAGGCAAGAGTACTGGAGTGGGTTGCCATTGCCTTCTCCACTTCCAATGAATATTCAGGGCTTATTCCTTTTAGGATTGATTGGTTTGATCTCCTTGCAGTTTGAAGGGCTCTCAAGAGTCTCCAGCACTACAGTTCAAAAGCATCAGTTCTTCAGCACTCAGTCTTCTCTTTATGGTCCAAATCTCACATCCGTACATGACTACTGGAAAACCCATAGCTTTGACTATATAGATCTTTGTTGGCAGAGTGATGTCTCTGCTTTCTAATACAATGTCGAGGTATGTCATAGCTTTTCTTCCAAGAGCAAGTGTCTTTTAATTTCATGGCTGCAGTCACCATCCACAGTGATTTTGGAGCCCAAGAAAATAAAATCTGTCACTGTTTCCACTTTTTCACCATCTATTTGCATTGAAGTGTTGGACCAGAGGCCATGATCTTAGATTTTGAATGTTGAGATTTAAGCCAGCTTTTTCACTCTCCTCTTTCACCCTCATCAACAGGCTCATTTCTCTTCACATTCTGCCATTAGAGTGGTATTATCTGCATGTATGAGGTTGTCGATATTTCTCCCTGCTGTCTTGATTCCAGCTTGTGATTCAACCAGCCTAGGATTTCACATGATGTAATCTGCATGTAAGTTAAATAAGCAGGGTGACAATAAACAGCCTTGACATACTTCTTTCCCAAATAAATCAGTCTGTTGTTCCATGTCCGGTTCTAATTGTTGCTTCTTGACCTGCATACAGGTCTTTCAGCAGACAGGTAAGGAGGTCTGATAAGACTATGGTGCCACTGAGGAAAACAGGAAGAGTAGCACCTGAGGAGGAACTGGGCATCTTCAGAGCATCGTGGCAGCACTGTCCATAAAGGGTCTCACAGACAGCTTCCTTAGGCAGACACAGCTCTGAGCTCTGCCTGTGCTCGCTTAGTCTTCAAAGCAGTCTTACAGAAGGCACTATCATGGTCCCTGCTCCTTACGGGGGAGACTGAGGCATAGAGTGGTGAAGAATGGCATCCCGGCTGCTCTGCCTCCAGGGCCATGTTCTTTCATGCCGTGCAGTTGCTCTCCCGGTTGTCCTCCTCCATTGGAAATTCACGTGGTGGTGGCTCAGTGACCCTCTGGTTGGCATCACCTGCTCTTACTGCTGCTGACTGAGTCTGTGTCCTCTCCCTTAAGATTTTTATTCACTCTCCCAACATGTATATATATATTTTTAATTGGAGGATATTTATTTTACAATATTGTGTTGGTTTCTGCCGTACAACAAGGTGAATCATCCATAAGTATACCAACACGTGTACTTTGCATGCAGTGTGGCTGGCAGTAGTGGGAAGAGCATTTTTGGCAGGTGTCCAGGCAGCCTTGGTGCCTTAGTAGGGTATGTGGAAGCTATGGCATATTGGAGCTGATAGAAATGTAGAGATATCACCACCACATGACAAAGCAGGAGAGAAAATAGTAATCCAGAGGACAGAAAAGTAAAATTAAATACCCTCTTATGGTCACATGTCCAGAAGGCAGGAGCGCGATCCCCTGGAAGCTCCTAGAACCAGCTGGCGAGAAATTTGAAGGGAACGAAAATACTGCAGGCAGACAATGAAAGAACCAAAGAAATGTTGTGTTTGTTTTTATTTTTTTCTCTTTTTCCTCTCCAAGCTGGTATGGATGGGGAAACATGGGCTTTGTATCTGTATGTGCTCAGTCACTTCCTATTCTTTGCTACCCTTTGGACTGTAGCCCTCCAGGCTCTTCTGTCCAGGGGATTTTTCAGGCAAGAATACTGAAGTGGGTTGCCATTTCCTACTCCAGGGGGTCTTCCCGGTCTAGGGATCGAACCCAAGTCTCCTGCTTTGCAGGTGAATTCCTTACCGCTGAGCCATCCAGGAAGCCGTGTCTTTGTTGCTCACGCAAAATAGAGCCCTAGAGCTGTCCTCCTCCAAATGTCTATGCTCACTGTGAGTTGATTTAATTTAAGCTAATTTCCCTTTTCCTCTCACATCAAGGCCCTGGTGTAAAATAGCACCACCTTCTCCTGTGACCGTGCTGATTTACTGAGCCCTTACTGTGTGTAAGCGGGCACTGAGGATATAGAAACTGATAGAACACACAAGGTCCTCCTGGTGTGTTGAAACATACACTCCAGGTGGGAAGGGGCCTTGGAGAGCATCTGTCTAATCTACTCCTCATTCAAGACAGGAATCATCTCCACCCCAGGCCTGCCGACCACTCAGCCATCCTCTGCTTCACACATCTCCTGGGATGACCCATTCTATAAGCTGTTAGCTCTAAAGCTTAGAAAGTTCTTGTCTAAATGGTGTAGAAATTTGTTTTCCTGCTATGTCTGTTTATTGACCTTGGTTTCATTCTCTAGAGTTAGACAAAATAAATTTCCTTTCATCTGACAGTCTCTCAAATATTGGTCAATGTAAAAACCTTCACACTTGCTCACTCCTCATCTCTCTGCCATCCTTTCACTTTCCCAACAAGCTCAGGTGAGACCTCCTCCCCTTATCTTTCCCTTATCCTTGCCTTACCATCTCTCTGCCAGAATATGACACATTGACACTTCATGTGTGTGTGTGTGTGTGTGTGTGTGCGCGCGCGTGCATGCGTGTGTGCTCAGTCATCTCTGACTCTGTAGACCCATGGACTGTAGCCTGCCAGGCTCCTCTGTTCATGGATTTCTCCAGGCAAGAATTCTGTAGTGTGTTGCCATTTCCTACTCCAAGGGGTCTTCCCGACCCAGGGACTGAACCTGTGTCTCCTGCATCTCCTGCATCGGCAAGCAGATTGTTTACTGCGGAGCCACCTGGGAAACTCTGCACTTCTTTTACTTGGACTTTATTTTTTCTTCATGCTATTTCTCCCATTTTCCCTCCCAACACAATCTCAGCACCCAATTCTAAACCTATATTGTTTCAACCTCTGTATGTGCTAGATTATTGCCCTCCTGGACAAATTGAATTGGACAGATTGTGGTAAGTGGTGGCGGCAAGTCTGTCATTGGCAGATGAATGGATAAGAAAGCTGTGGTACATATACACAATGGACTATTACTCAGCTATTAAAGAGAATGCATTTGAATCAGTTCTAATGAGGTGGATGAAACTGGAGCCTATTATACAGAGTGAAGTAAGTCAGAAAGAAAAACACCAATACAGTATATTAACACATATATATGGAATTTAGAAAGATGGTAACAATGACCCTATATGTGAGACAGCAAAAGAGACACAGATATGAAGAACAGACTTTTGGACTCTGTGGAAGAAGGCGAGGGTGGGATGACTTGAGAGAATAGCGTTGAAACGTGTATTACCATATGTGAAATAGATGACCAGTCCAGGTTCGATGCATGAAACAGGGCACTCAAAGCCAGTGCACTGAGATGACCCTGAGGGATGGGATGAGGAGGGAGGTATGAGGAGGTTTCAGGATGGGGGACACATTTACACCCATGGCTGATTCATGTCAATGTATGGCGAAAACCACTATAATATTGTAAAATGATTAGCCTCCAATTAAAATAAATAAATTAATTTTTTAAAAAATGAACAGAAAAGAAACTGGGTTGAGGAGTCTGTTTATGATAACAATTTTGATCACTAAAATAAAATGTATTTGTTTTTATATTCTTAGACGCATCTTTATTTTTTAAGTTAATTTTTATTAGAGTATAGTTGCTTTACAATGTTGTGTTAGTTTCTACTGTATAGCAAAATAAATCAACCATGCATAAATCCTGTCCCTTAAAATAAACTTTAATAAAACATATGTACCAGGAAGCCTTTGCATAGATAAAAAGTAAGCCAAGAAAGAGTACATGAGTGAATGGATGGATGTTTTCTTGTCCATAAGCCTTAGAATCACTGTTGTCCATTTTTAGTTTATTCTTACCATACCAAATAGATAAATAAAGTGAATGGTTTTTCAAATCAAAATAGCAGTTTTAGTCATTACAGTTGCTAGTTTATTTATATTAATTAAATATATCATCTCATCATGCTGTGCAGCATAATTAGCAAGTATTATATTGTTGAATCCATGACCCAGTTTCCTGAAGACATCTGTTTTCTAAAAGGATTTTTTTTTTAACTGAGATTCAAAGGCACTACTCAAGTAAAGTTGCCAGATAAAATACAGGACACTCAGCTAAATGTGAATTTCAGATAAACAGCAAATAATTTTTCAGTATCTCAGACATATTACATGAAGCAGACTTATACTAAAAGTTATCGATTGTTTTTCTGAAATTCAGATTTATTTTAGCATCTTACATATTTTTTCTTTTTCTTCTCTGTGTGCATTTTTTTTTTTTGTCAAATCTGACAACATCATACCCAAGATGTAAACCTTAGAAGTTCATCCCAATTCCCACCCGTCCACCACTATTCTCCCTCTCCACCTTCCAGCCCATTTATGTTTCTCTTTTTCGGTTTCTTTTCAGATGAAAGACTCAGACTGCAGTCCTCCCTAGTGTAATGGCCTCATTCCTGCTCCAAATTGTTTTTATTTTTTTCCCCTTTGACAATATCCAACACGTGTGTAACCATGCTTGACTTCTGTTGTGGGATTAAAAGATGTGTATAGGATAAACTGCTGGGAAAATAGACTTAAACAACTTAACTGATGACTAAGAGTCTAACAGGTGCAAACTGGTGAAACCAGTCTCACTGTACAAATGACACAAACTGGAGGGTCAGTCTGGGTGGGGGTTTGTGACAGTAAAATACAACTCCCTGTCAACAGAAATGAATTTGCTGGGTGTTGTCACCTGTGATCTTAAGGCCTTCTATACTCACTATGTTTCTTTCTTTTTTTCTACCCAAGAACTGGATTCCTTTTCTTTTTTTAATTCTTCTATGACTCCATTTCCCTTTCATCCCATAAACTCATGAGAACATCTGCAAAAGTTGTCAGAGAGCACTCTATGGATTGATTTTTCTTAGGGTTCTGGGCCATCTCCTACCTCAAAAGGCTTTGTTTTTACTAACCTGAGAAGTGCAAACACAACCCGTTCCCTCCTCCTCTCAGCCTGCAGCATGGAGTCATTCATGCTCTTGAGCTGGCCATATGATTGATTGATTTCATTATTGTTTATGGATCTGTGTAGGCAAATGTGTAGAATCATAAAGACAGAGGGAAAAGATGAATTATTCTTGTTGAGAGTAAGCTACGTCAGTGTCCACAGCATGAGGCTTGTTAAGTAACAATTGTTAATGTATCAGACAAGCTGGTTCAGTGTAAAGTTATGTGCTTTACCTCTCTGGAAATGATGATAAACTATGCAGTAAGCTGTTACCTATGTTTAACAAAATGCCTCTCAGAATAGTCTATGGGACTCTAATAAATTTACTTAAACATGGACACTGAGATATTAAAAATGGCTTAATAGAGCAAATTTTAAGATGACCATGAACTTCAAAGAACAAATCTGAGATTCCATGAATCTTGGATTCTCAAACTTCTATATACACAAGAATGTTCCAGAGATTTTTCTAAATAAAGACTATTCTTGTGTCATATTGCCAGATATTCTATTTCAGTAGGCATGTAGCATGGATTGGGAACCAGACAAACCCGCCACTTTATCATATGAAATTCTTTCATGTCTGTTTCCCCATTTCCTGTAAAATGGGGATGATGTTGCCTATTCATGGAGTCATTGTGAGGATTAAGAGTTACTATCTAAAGCACTGAGTAGACCACCCATATGTTAGTAATTAAAAAAAAAAAAGCCAGTACTCCAGGTGATGCTGACAGTCAGCACTCATTCTAAACACAGTAGTGTGGCCTTAGGCTAGCTATGGACTCAGTGTGGGCTGCACGTAAATTAGTTAATCTCTCTGTTCATCAGTTTATTGCCAGTAAAATACGTGTGAAAATTAACACACTGATCCAGTCCTTGAGAAAGGAAGTAGCTATATTTCCCCCAACAGCCTGGTAGTGTTTACTCAGCACTGTGAGAACGTTTGGAACAGTTAAGAAATATGTAGTAAACAAGGACCATGCCAAGACTGGCACCAATAAATTGCTTTGGATCTTTACCTTCACTCTTGTGGAGAGTAGTCACAAAAAGTTCGCAGTCTTGGTTGTCATGACAAGTCCAGCACACAGAAAACTACAAGCCCACCACTCAATTCCGTAGATGTGTTTGGATATCTGGGAAAGCTCAGTGACTACAAACTGAGTCTCCTTTCTGGCTCCTTCTCCGTGACCTCTAAACGCTGGTGGGTCCCAGGGCTCTGGCTTCTTCTCAATCTATACTTTCTTCCTAGATGATATTGTTTAGTCCCTTGGATTTTTATAACTCTATCCTGACCTCTCACTGGGTTTCAGACTCGTATACATCCAACTGTCTGCCCAACATCTAAACTTGAATGCTTAAAGGTATCTCCAACTTAATGTGTCTAAAAATGAGCTCTTGTTTTAACTCCAGCATCTCCCCTGCCCACACAAATCTATTCCTTTCCTCCCCAGGCTTTTCCTACCACATGCTCAGACTTAACATTAAAAAGTTACCCTTGATTCTTCTCTCCCTTAAAAACCCTACAGTTTTCAGACTTAACATTAAAAAGTTACCCTTGATTCTTCTCTCCCTTAAAGCCCTACAGTTTCTCACATCTACATCCTCATCTTCTGCTTCACTCTGCCTCTCATTAACCTTCTTGCTGTTCTAGAACATTCCTCATCTTTCTAGAACAATAGTCCCCAACCTTTTCGGCACCAGGGACTGGTTTCGTGGAAGACAATTTTTCTGCAGACCAAGGTGGGGGAATGGTTTCAGGATGATTCAAGCACATTACATTTATTGTGCACTTTATTCTATTATTATTACACTGTGATAGATAATGAAATAATTATACAACTCACCATAGCGCAGAATCTGTGGGAGCCTTGAGCTTGTTTTCCTGCAACTAGAAGGCCCCATCTGGGGATGATGGGACACAGTGCCAGCCTCTCCCCAGTGATAGCATAACTGCCTCAGCTCCATATCAGATCACCAGGCATTAGAGTCTCAGAAAGAGCTCCCAACCTAGAACCCCCACATGCGCAGTTCATAGCAGGGTTCACACTTCTATGAGAATCTAATGCTTCTACTAATCTGACCAGAGGCAGAGCTCAGGCTGTAATGCAAGCAATGGGGCGCGCCTGTAAATACACACGAAGCTTCTTTCAATTGCCCGCTGCTCACCTCCTGCTGTGCAGCCCAGTGCCTAACAGGCCATGAACCAGTACTGGCCCATGGCCCAGGGGTTGGGGACTCCTCTTCTAGAACATGTCTGTCTCCAGGACTTCACTTTCTATTCCCTCTACCAGGAGCACTCTTCTCTCTGGTTGGCTCATGACTGACTCTTTCTCATAATTCAAGTCTCTGCTTAAATATCACCTCTTCAAAGAGGCCTTCCCTGACCACTGAATGAAAAATAGCCTCCACTCCTACAATCACCTCCTAGCCCTGTTGTCATTTGGTCGCTAAGTCGTGCCTGACACTTTCAAGACCCCGTGAACTGTAGCCCGCCAGGCTCCTCTGTCCATGGAATTCTCCCACCGAGAATATTGGAGTGGGTTGCCATTATCCTGCCTTTTTATTTTTTTCTCATACTACTTGTCTCAATATAAAGTTATACTACTCACTTATCTTACTTGCTTAATGTATGTCTTCCACACTAGAATAAGTGTAGAAGAAGTGCTAAGTGGGTAAAGACCTTGTCTTGCTGTATCCTGAGCTCTAGGACGGTGATAACTCCTAGGGGGTTCTTAGAAAATCTTTATTGTAAGAATGAATGAATGAGTGGATATTGGTTATTAATAATAAAGGAGTTTGGGGAACCAGAAGAATAGTGAGTATTAGAACATTAAAAAAAATAGATTCTGTTTGGGTTTTGAAGGGCTAGAGGGATTTGGATGGGTGAAAAAAATAGAAGAAAGGGCTTAGCAGGTGGGAAAGAGCACAAGCAAAACCCAGATATGACCACAGTATTTGTGGAGCAATGAAAAGAAACCAGCCTGATAGAGACAGAGACAAATACAGAATGAGACTGATGTTGAATAGGTAGGAGGGGTCAGACCAGAGCTGAATGTGTCATAGAGAAGAGTCACTTTATGGGGACATGATCTCTTCCAAGGGGGTGGCAAGGTGTCAATAACAGGCGTGGCATCATGTAAAACTGAAACTGGGAGTAAAGGGGAGTTCTGCCACCAGCACAACGTTCAGCCAAAGCCTTAGGAAAAGATAAAGGGCTTGACAACCGTATTTCTCCCATAGCTTGAGTAAAAATCCCAGGAAGAATTTTTGTTTTCTGCTCTTTACTCTTGAGACATTCAGAAACTTAGAGGTCATGGCAGAATCTGAGAATGGGCCAAGCCAAGAGTACCTCACATTACTCAGTGGTCATTACTTGTTGCTCTAGAAACCAGGAAGTATCAGATCTTATGTGAAGGCATGGGAATGAGGGCCATTCTGAAAACACATTGCAATATTGTTGGGAAAATGTCAGGTTTTTAATGACCAAAAAAATGACCACAACAGAATTTCAAGCAAACCTTTCTGTAATGTTGCTGTAGCTAAAACCACTATTTGTTATGATTCAAAGTAATACTGGGTAGTTTTGCTCTAAAGATTCTACCCTGGACTTTTAAGAAATCATATTTACTCCAAATGTTGTGTACCAGAGGTGGAGAACTGATTCACTGTGAGAAAAAGCTGGAAATGACCTAGATGAGCACAGGAAAACCCAATGGACCCAGGCAGTTTTCTATTAAGATCAAGCAACTAATTAGATTGTAAAACGTATTATAGTTCCCTGACTTCCACCTCCCCTCAAAGATATGAAAGGCACATTATGTAGCACCAAAGACCACTTTAAAGGATGCTTAGGATTTGCTTTATTCACAAGCCTGCAACTGGACCACCTATCACATGTTAAAAAAAAAAATCCCTCCCTTGTGCTTCTACCGTGTACACACCACAGCATCACAAGGGTGCTGCAAACACCATGTTTGTGCCACTCACTTCCTGGTTCAGCCTCGGTGTCCCCTTTGTCTTCTGATGCACTAGAAGAGTGAGTCACATCTAGTAGGCGTTACATCACTGGGTACCCATCCGCTTCACCTATTTTAGCTCAATGAATCCTCACATGTAAAGGCAGTAGGTAACGTCACACCCATGTTACATATTAAAAAGGTACACCTCAGAGAATATTTTGCACCCATGGTCTATTTATTTTGGATAAGGAATATATTGACTCTTAGAGCTCCCATTTCTGGACTCCAAACCTTTGCATTAAGAATAACTCTGCATGGAACTTCCCTGGTGGTCCAGCTGCTCCTAACGCAGCAGGTGTGAGTTTGATCCCTGGTGGGGAAACTAGATCCTATATGCTGCAACTGAAATCCAGTACAGCCAAATAAATAAATAAATAAAAATAAATATCTTTTTTAAAAGATATTTATCTTTTAGAAAAGAGTTCTGCCTTGTCTCAGAGAGGTGGAACTCTTTGAAACAAAATTGCTAAATAACTTAGAAATGGCTAAATATCACTTATATTAAGCAAAATCCAACAAAATAAAGTTTGAAACAGCAAAAAAAATAGAGTCAAAGAAAAAAATGTCCCTTCGTCCTACAGACAAAGGCCACATCATCTTTGTCACTATATCCCCAGTGCCTAGATTAAAGAGAAAATTAAGATGGTTCTGTGGGGAACAAATAAATTCATATGATAGCTTTGGATGTTTACAATACACACTCCAGATTGGATGTTTCCTCAAAACACACTCTGCTTCCAAGCAGTTTCCCATCCAAAGTAAGCACCAAAGGACCTGGCCTAACTTTTTTTTTTTTTCCTTCGCTTTTATTGTTTTTGCCATACAATGCCATGATATCACCATGGGTTTACATATGCTCCCCCTCCAGAACCCCCCTCCCTCCTCCCTCCCTCCTCCCTTCCCCCGGGAAATCTCCATGCACCAGCCCCGAGCATCAATCCTGGGCTGGCGATTGATTAGACATATGATAATTAACATGTTCCTAAGGCGTAAAAAAAGCATTACAGATGGACAGTTAGAACAACAAAGAGTGTCTAAATAAAATAAACTTGATCCACATTGCCTACTTGCGTTTCTTTCTTTCTTTCCTTCCTCCCTCCCTCCCTTCCTTTCTCTCTCTCCTTCTTTCATTTCCTCTTTTTTGTAAAAAAAAAAAAAAAAAACAGAGGAGAATTCCTCTGTTGGGAGGAGAATTCCAGGATGTTTCCCACAAGCAGATGGTAATGTTCTCCTATTCTCAATTTATGGGCTCCAGACAGAGAAGGGGGCAGTGGAAAGGGGAATGATAGAATCGAAATTAGACAAAGCACATCTGGCCAATCAGTAATTCTCTAGTTCTAATGACTTTGAAAGCTACAGTATTTGCAAGAATTATTTACCATTATCACTATACTATCCTTATAATCAAGGAGTAGGCCAATAAGAAATTTCATCTGCACTTGTTCGTTCAACAAATGTTTGGTCAGACACGAGGGTGTCGGAGGCCTGGGGAGAGATAATGGCCAGGAACAAACTAAGAGGGCAGAAGTCCAGGAATGTATTCCATATAGCCAGCCAGAAAAGCTTTAAGGTTAAAAATAAAGCAAAACCAGTTACCACTAACCTTAAGAAGATAAACATTGTGAATGATGAAAAAGTTAACAGAGTGAATAAAGCTTTTATAGATATACAGAAGGAACTGGCAAACTTCTCAAAAGGCCTTTCCCTTGAACCTCTGCAGAAACAACTGATATCTCAGCAGAGTCATGAAAATGTACCAGTTAATGTTGATGAAGCTACAAGATTAATGGCTCAGTTGTAATACACCAATGATACATCAAATTCCCCAAAAAGACCAATAAATTTAATCTTTTATACAATTAAAAAAACAAACAAACAAATGTTTGGTCAGTACTGAGCATGTCAGGCTTTGAGTTAGTTGCATGTTTTATAGAGAGGACCATCTTACAGAGATGGACAAAGCAAAGTGCTTGGTGTTAGCTAGCTCATAACCAAGACAACCCTGACAGCAGTGACCATGCAGGTTGGTCAATGCTGGGACAGCTAATGCCCAGGATACTAGGGAAGTCTTGGAGTGTGGTCAGAACAGGTCCCAAGACCAGGTGACACTAGAGCTGTGTCCAGAAAGAGCAGTAAGATTTAGACAAAAGCGAAGAAGCAAAGGAAGTGATGTGAAGCAGGAGTAAAAGTCATTGAAATATGAGAGCTCCTGAGCTGTTTGGGAACCAGATTTAGTTGGTATCTCTAGAATCTGAGAGGGGGCTGAGGATCAGTGACTGAGGCTGAAGAAGCAGCAGGGGCAAATCAAGAAAGATTCTATCTCTCATGCTGCTGCTGCTGCTAAGTCGCTTCAGTCGTGTCCAACTCTGTGCGACCCCAGAGACGGCAGCCCACCAGGCTCCCCCGTCCCTGGGATTCTCTAGGCAAGAATACTGGAATGGGCTGCCATTTCCTTCCCCAATGCATGAAAGTGAAAAGTGAAAGTGAAGTTGCTCAGTTGTGTCCAATTCGTCACGACCCCATGGACTGCAGCCCACCAGGCTCCTCCGTCCACGGGATTTTCCAGGCAAGAGTACTGGAGTGGGGTGCCATTGCCTTCTCTGTATCTCTCATGATCGGACATTAAACTGAAAGCAGGAGGGAACCATGAAAGGATTTCCAACCAGAAACAAAAATACCATATTAGAGCTTTTGGAAGTTCACTTGACTAGCAATGTAATACACAGACTTGGGAATCATGAAAGAAGACTGGAGACAAGAAGACTCGTTAGCAAAGGATGGCAAGAAACCAGATGAGAAATTACACAAGACCTAAACCAAGGACTGCCAGTGAGGATGGAGAGGAGGAGGCCAACTGGTCAGTGAGTGTGAAGAATGATTGGAGAAGAAGATGCCATAGAGAATTCCAGGGCCTCTGATTTGACTTACCAGGTAAATGTTGATCTCACACAACACACAATGTAAGGAAAGGGCACAGTTTGAGGAGGAAGATGATATGGGCAATGTTGAATAGATTAAGTTTGACATGTCCAGCTGGTAGTTGAATAGCCATTTCTGGAGCTCAGAAGCAAGTCTTATACTGAAGATACGAATCAGCACATAGGTGATCACTGAAGCTCTAGGTTTAAATTCTACTAGATCAATGGCTTGCAGACAGTTTTTATATAGCCCACAGTAGAAATACATTGAATATCACAATCCTGTGGGCACATGCACACACAGATAAAAATTCACTAAACAGTACTGACTATTACAAAGTGTGATGGACTCTAATAATTTTCCCTCCTATCCCATTTTTTAAATGCAGGTTAAATGCATACTAAGTAGATGCAAACTTTAGTTTAAAACACATAGTCCTAGACTGTAAACTTCTTGTGGAAGGGACTACATCTTACATAATTTGGATTCTCCAAAGTATCTGTTATTAATATAATGCCTTTCACATAATTTTTGTGGAAGGAAGGGAGGGAATAAGGGTTTTCTGATAATTTTCTCCCACATTACAGTGACATCTTGTCTCCTCAATTCTCTTGAGCTTTTATATACAGTTTCCACTTTCCCCACACATTTCCAAGATGAATCAAGAAAGAATCACCAGAGAGTTCCCTGGAGGTCCAGTGGTTAGGACTCAGTGCCTTCCCTACTGTGGCCCTGGGTTCAATCCCTGGTCAGGGAACTAAGATCCTGCAAGCCACGCAGTAAAAAGAAAAAAAAAATCATTAGTGCCTAGGGTGAGATCTGCTTTTTCTCCCTGCTGCACCCCCAATACCAACTCCCCCAACCACACCAAGCATTACAGGCATGGGGCGTTAAGCTGAACTAAACTGGCAGAGCAATTCAGTCCTAGCTGCAGCTCTTTCTATGCGAAGATTGTCATGCTCCATTCAACATGACCCATCACAGCTGCCTGGAATCAAAAGAAGACCGCAGTGGCAGCCAATACACACATAGAGAAGAGGAAGTGGAAACCGAAAGGAAACAGAAGCTACGAGCAAGCTGAAGGCAAGAGGAAGAGAGGGCAGGACAGGTTGCCGAAATTAGTTAGTAGGGACAGGAGCGGTTGAAGAAGAAGCAGAGAGTAGTTGAGAAACCGTAACAAAGCCCTAGAAAAGGGCGCTGTGGCCAACTTCTGCTCACAGGGACAAGATACCCAATTAAGCTGTGATGCATCCTGAGTAACCTTCCACTCCTCTGAGAACATTTCAGGCTCTGTGACGGCTGGCTTTTCATAGATTTATCTTACTCCATGGGGCCTAGCCATCGTAAATAAAATCCCCCCCTTACTTTTGATGAATTTTTAAAATTCTAAAGTTGTAGAAAAGCTGCAAGACTAATAGAGAGAACTCATACCCTTTATCTAGATTCATCAACTTTTAACATTTCGCCATGTTTCCTTTGTGCCTCGGTTTTTTTCTCTGAAGCATTTGAGAACAGGATGCATATATCATACTCTTTTGCCTCAATATTTCAGTGTGTATTGCCTTAGAACAAAGATATTTTCTTCTGCAACCACAGTACAGGCACATTCAGGAAATTTTACACTGATGTACTGCTTTAAAAGTCTGTATTTCTACACCAGTGTTCATTGCAGCATTTTTCAAAATAGCCAAAAGGTATAAATAACCGAAATATCCATCAGGAGATGACTGGACAAGCCAAATGTGGTATATGCATACCGTGGGATATTATTCAGTCCTCGAAAGGAATGACATTCTAATGTATGTTACAACATGAATGAACCTTGAAAACATGATGCTAAGTGAAATAAGCCAGACACAAAGGACAAATGTTGTATGATTCCACTTAGATGAGGTCCCTAGAATAGGCACAGAGACAGGAAATAGAATGGTGGTTACCAGAGGCTGGGAGAAGGGGAAAATGGGCAGCTACTCTTTGGTGGATAAGGAGTTGCTGTTTGGAAAGATGAAAACATTCTGGGGATGGATAGTGAGGATGATTGTATAGCATTGTGAACATACTTAATGCCACTGAACTATACACCTAAAAATAGTTTAAATGGTAATTTTATATTATATTTTATCTCAATTTTTAAAAAATTTCAAATTCTGTGACTTGCCCCAATAATGTCTTTATAGCACTTTTCCCTCCAGTTCAATTTCACCCATTGCACATGTGGCATCTAACTATTATGTCTCCTTATGAAGGTGATGAATTCATTCCTGTTTGCCTGGACTTTTCCCATCTTAACCTTGCAAATGCTGAATCCTGGGAAACCACTCAGTCCCAGACAAACAGGAATGGTTGGTCACCCTACTCTTTAGTATCCTTTGGTCTGTAACTGTTCCTCAGCCTTTGTCTTTCATTGCCATTTTTAAAAAAAATTGGTTCAGTTATTTCATAGAATACTCTCCCATTTGATTTTACCTAATATTTTCCCAGGTTATGCATTTCTGGTTGGGGTACCATTTTAGTAATGTTGCATCCCTTCAGAGTACCTCAGAGTCACAAGTATTCCTTTGCCCTGCTTTGGCATCTTAATTTTGATCATGGGCAAGGTGTGGTCCAGTTTCACAATCACAGACTTACTACTTTCTTCCCTGTACATTCTTTTTTTCCCTCAGTTTTATTGAGCCATAATTGACATTTGGGCTTCCCAGATGGCTCAGCAGTAAGGAATCCACCTGCTAATGCAGGAGATGTGGGTTCAATTCCTGAGTTGGGAAGAGCCATTGAAGTAGGAAATGGCAACCTACTCCATTATTCTTGCTTGGAAAATTCCATGAACAGGTGAGTCCGGTGGGCTACATTCCATGGGTCACAAGGAGTTGGACAAAACTGAGTGACTAAGCTACACACACAATTGACATACAGCACTGTATAAATTTAAGGCGCACAGCATAATGATTTGACTGTGGTGACCACAGATGATGACCACAGAAAGTTTAAAGAACACGCATCATCTCACATAGATACAAAATTAAAGAAATAGAAAAATATGTTTTTTTCCTTGTGGTGAGAAAGATTAGGATTTACTCTGTTAATAACTTTCATGTATAACATATAGCAGTGGTTGTTATACTTATCATGTCATACATTATATCCCTAGTGTTGATTTATCTTACATTTGGAACTTTATACTGATTTGAGTGTCTTCATCCAGTTCTACTCTCAAGCCCCCACATCTGGTAAACACAAATCTAATCTCTTTTTCCACGAGTCTGGTTGGTTGATTTTGAAGAATAATTGACCTACAACACTATGTTAGTTCCTGGGACACAGCTTAGTGTATTTCTATACATTTTCCTCTTCTAGATATTTCTATGTATTTCAAAATGATCGCCATGATAAGGCTAGTTTCTGCCCTCCCAATATATTTTTAAAATAAACATTTATTATGGTACATAAATATTCCTCACAACCTGAAAGAGCCTGTTAATCGCTCAGTTGTTCTGACTCTTTGCCACCCCATGGACTGCAGCTCGCCAGGCTCCTCTGTTCATGGAATTCTCCATGCAAGAATTGCCATTTCCTCTTCCAGGGGATCCTCCCAACTCAGAGATCAACCTTGGCTCTCTTGCACTGCAGGCAATTTCTTTACCATCTGAGCCACCAAGTAAGCCCTGAAAAGCCTGAGGAGAAGCTAAACATTTGATAAGAAGCATCTGACAACATCCTTGCACTTGAAAGAAGCAAGCATTTCAAGATGCCCTTTCCACTGTCATCACAGGACACAATAAACCACTTTATTCCCACTCCTTCCCTCTTTGGCCACTATAAGTTATTTTCTTATTTGTCTTTGTATAATTTTATTTAGTTACTTTTGGCTGTGCTGGATCTTCGCTGCTGCTTGGAGGCTTTCTCTAGTCCCAGTGAGTTGCGGCCACACTCTAGTTGCAGTGTGCAGGCTTCTCACTGGGGTGGCTTCTCTTGTTGCAGAGCATGGGCTCTAGTTTTGTGAGCTTCAGTAGTTGTGGCAAGAAGGCCCTGGAGCACGTGGGCTCAGTAGTTGTGGCACACAGGCTTAGTTGCCTCTCGGCGTGTGGGATCTTAGTTCCCGGACCAGGGATCAAATCCATGTCCCCTGCATTGGCAAGTGGATTCCTAACCACTGGACCACCAGGGAAGTCCACTGAGGAGAAAGACTTTCCAAAATGCAAATACTTCTTTCTATACAATCCCCTGTTGTTAAAAACTTCTTGGCTTGACTGGTGAAGAGTGCATATCCTCCTGTTTGAATTTGGTGCCTTGATTCTCTTGATTTAAAGGGAAGAGTGTTTTCTCGGGAAAAGCACAATATTTATATGTAGCAGAGACCTCTATCCTTTTTTATTGACAGCCCCAACTGCCTTCAGAGTTTGTTGTATATTTACTTAGTAAGTGATTGGTTCAGATGAACACATCTTCTTTATGAATTACCCAATCGGGTAAACAGTGAACTCTTCAGAAGCACTGGCAATCACCAGAGGCAGGGCTTTGTGGGGAAAGAGGTAGATGAGCAAAGGTTTCAGAGCTGTTTGAAGGACACAGAAGCCTTCAGAACCTGGGAGCAGGGTGACCTGGAATTCAACCATAGCCCTTTCACAGGCCAACATGCCACAGAATCTATTTATCTATTATGTTTTCTTCTCATTCTCTACCTCTGTGTGCTAAAATGAAGAAACTCTCTGAAACCAGGGAATCTTTATTTTTGTTCATAGACTGCCGTGCCTGCTCCATAGCACTCATTTAATTAAAATTTTTCAATGAATGAATGAACTTTCTTATGAATGTAATTAGTGTAATAACGCCACTGATTGCACACTTAAAAATGTACCACTTAGAGTAGTACATTTTATGCTGTGTATATTTTGTCACTTAAAAAAAGTTTAAAAAAGTCATCTTGACATGAGTAGTCCTGGATCATTCATATATAGTTGACTTCAAACAACACGGGTTTGAATTGTGCAGTTCCACTCATAAGCAGGTTTTTGTTTCGATAGTAGATACTACAGTGCTCCGTGATCTGCCATTGGCTGAATCCATGGTCTCTGAACTGTGGATATGGAGGGCCTTATAGGTAGATTTGCAACTACAAGGAGGGTCAGTCCCCCAACCCCCTTCCCCACCCCTCACGTTGTTCAAGACTCAACTGCATTTGAAATTACCACAGTATAACTGTTCGACTAAGAAATCAATCCAGACTAGCTCTTCATTCCAAGAAATGATGGAGGATCAGTCAGTTTCAAAGCCCCTTGACCCAAGTTTTTTTTCATTCTACTAATCATGAAATTTCTTTTTTTTAATTATTTATTTGAGTGATTGTTGACTGTGCTGGTCTTCACTGTTGCTCCGGCTTTTCTCTAGTTGCAGTGAGTGGGGGTTACTCTCTAGTTATGGTGCACAGGCATTGTGGCTTCTCTTGTTGCAGAGCACAGGCTTAGAGCACTCAGGGTTCAGTAGCCTCAGCTCGCATGCTCTAGAGCACAGGCTCAGTGGCCGTGGGCTTAGATGTCTTCCTGCATGTGAGATCTCCCCAGTCCAGGAATTGAACTTGTGTCTCCTGCTTCCTAGGGAAGCCTGACTCAGGTTTTAAGTTTTTAGTTTTATTGGGGGTGGGGGGCTGTGTGTAAAGGATGAAGAATAGCAACCCCTTTTTGGTTATAATCTTTTCTTGACATCCTTTCTTCTGACACACACCTCACTATCATTCCACCAGAGATTTGAAGAATGGAGTCTTTGAACCCTAAAATTAATGATAGAATAGTTTCACTTTCCCCATTTTGCATGGGGAAAGGCAGGAATTCAAATTCAAATGTGAATTCGCATTTTCTGCCAGTATTCTTGGTCATCTACCTTCAGTTGAGTACTAGGGTCCTGTGGCAACAGGGAACTTAGAAACTGCCTGGTTGGAAAGTACTCCATGTGCTTCTTCTGTTCTCAGATCCTTCTCCCCCAGTGGTGAAGAGCCCATGCTTGCCAGTGGTGAGGTCTAAAAAGCACAGGATCAAGAATTACAGTTCAGGGAAGTTCTGTGAGATAGACTGGACAGGGAAGATGCACCTACATTAGTGGTCCACTCTGGGCAATTTTCTGCTTTAGTGTTCACGAAATGCTTTGCAATCTGCAGATAAATGTGCAGGCTCTGCGAAGTGGAACATACAAATGGCTCCTGGTAAAACCCTTAAGGATCAAAGCTATTTTCTCTCTGCCCTTTGAACTATCTAGTTTACTTTTTAAATTTGAACACTTTCATACAAGTTGTGATGATGACATGAGTGGGAATACACCATGCCCCTTCTGAAAAGATCCTGATTTAGAAAAGTCTTCACCCCAGCTCTGACTCTTCTCTGAGGCTTGAGAGGAAAAGAAAGAAAGGGATGCTTATTCATACAAGACTTTGAAAATATATTGGGCACTCAGTTAAAAATATTCTATTAAATTTGACATCTAAGTCAGTAACTGAAGAAATAGTAATGAGAGATTTTGTAAAAGGTAGAAGTGATGAGTGCCAAGTCCCATCATTTACGAATTTTCTGCCTTCCATGCAAATGTGGATTCAGATGAAGAAGCAATGAACAGATCTGGGACATCTTTGTACTGTTTTAAGTGTTTTTACACATTTTATCTCATTTAACTTATAGACATATCTACATGTATCTAGGTAGATTAGGAAACTGACTCTTTTCTTGAGGCAAACGATTTGGCTCTCAACTAAGAAATTTTCTCTCTGTCCTTCACTCCCATTTTTTTTATTTTATGAATTATAGAAACAAGCTATTCTTACTTTATCTTAATGTTATGCTTCTAAGACTCAGAAACGTTTTTCAGAATTGTTAATAAGTAGAAAAAGTATGTTTGTGTAATAAGGTTAATTATATCAAACACTGAGGCAATATTTTTAATAACTATATTTTATTGTAACTATACCTTTTAGTTAGAATGCCACTACTGTATTTAGTTTAATTGTGTTTTGATTCTGAATTGCAATAAAAATACTGGGTTTGAGCCAAAACTGTCACAGAAGTGGGTAGGAAAGTTGCAAAGAAAGTCAGGATAAGTACTATTCAGTGGGAATCAAGCTTTTAGAAGAATGGAATATTCAATTTGCCCCTCACTTCCAACAAGCTCAAGGCACATTTTCCAATTCTCATTTCAGTAAGAAGTGTCAATGAACACAGTGGCTATATGCAGATTATTTCAGAACATAATCTTGATTGATGTTAGTAGTGTATTATTAACAATTTTCATCCTAAGCAAAACAATTTAGCAAAAAAATTGTAGATAAAGATAATTTTTAAAGTATTATACTAAATAATACATAGGTTACTGCTATATGACTTATTCAATAATATAACCCCACTCAAAAACTTATGTACACTCCCCTTTGTGTAGAGACTATTTATTATTGAAGTTCCCACTCCAGTGAACATAATAAATAACTGTGGAGTTATTAGAAGCTATTGATCAATACCCCTGGAGGTATAGCTAAATAGATAAGTTTCAGGGGAAGATAGAGGATTCTGTGTACATGAGCTATAAGAAATAGGAATTTATTAGAGTGCAAAATCTGGAGCACGAATATCTGAATTTCAAGAATCTGTCCTAACACTTAATAACTATATGACCTTGAGGAAATTCATTTTCAATTGTAACACAAGGAGAAAAATATTACTTGCCTTCCAGCAGTACTGTGATGTTTTGAGAATAAGTGATAAGGAAAAAATTTTTTAAAGCTAAAACAGCATAGATAAGTTATAATAATAAATACTTCTAGCAAGATTCAGACTTTTGTTTCCATTAAAATTTTTATCTAAAAATAAGTTGCCAAATACTCATTTAAAAAATCAGAAAAGTAAATATAAAGAAAAAAAATATCCATAGTCCTGCCATCCTTCTTCACCTTCAAGTCTTGATCAAATATCACTTTTCGGTGAAGCTTTTCAGGACATTGGTTTAAAATTGTTGCACGTCCATCTCTACATGCATGAACACTAGGCACTCACTGACTATAGCATTTCAGGTCAGGTCACCCACTATTTGTTAAGGACTTTTTTCACTTTGTTCACTGTTGTATCCCATTGTCGTCTCTAGTCCCTGTTCCCTGTCAGTATTCAATAAATATTTGTTTAAGGAAAAAATCAACAAATCCAAACACAAGTACTATAAACACTTAGATGTGTTTCTGGCAGTGTTTTTAAATTTTAAATGCAGTGAGTATTGTTATTTTTAACCTACAGCATACAAGTAACATTTATTGAATGCCAGATACTGTGCTAAGGATTTTACCTACTATTTTTTTCCTACTGTTTTTAAATTTACTATGTCAACAACCCTGAGTGATAGTATCCCTGATTTACAAATGAGAGAACCAAAGGCTCAAAGTGGTAGGCAGTGTTGTTCATCATCAAGCTTCCAGTAAATTAAAACTGTATACAAATCAGTGTGTGACTTTCACAACATCATTGTGCTCTGGAGCTGTCCTCTTGCTGTGTTGTTATTTGTATCCATCTTTTTCTACTTCTTTTTCTGTCCTAAGTATTTCCTCATCTTATCATGTTTCATTTCCTACTTTAATGGCCGAAGCTAACTGCGTATATGAAGCTCATACTGGAGACAGCAGTAAAATGTGGTGGCTGAAGGTCATAAATATCTATCCCTTAAGGGTTCAGTTCTGAGCTTTACCTAAAAAATCATATTTAATCTAATCTCTGTTTTTGCCTAGAAGCCCCTCCCTACTCCTCTCTACTTACTCACATTTGTATTAGTTGGGATTCCTGGACTCAACCTATCTGCTCAAGCATTTTGCTTTTTAGGGGGTGATTTATGAGAGAACATTGGATTGACTCAGATTTGAAGCTGAACAGCGAAGCCTTGGAAAGCTGTCAGTTGGACCCTGGCCATTAGGGCTCCCTCCCCATCTCCTGCCTCTCAGTGCCTTGCTCTCAGACCAGCTTCTTCCATGGGAGTACAAGACATAGCTGCCTTGGATGGACATCCTTGCAGCTCTTTGACCAAAGGAAAAAGGAATATCTTTTTCCAACTCAAGTTTGACAGATATTGGTAACAAGGTACTGGTTGAACTGGTTGGGACCCTGTGCCTATCCAGGGATGGACCGATGTGCCCAGGGGAGTGGAGAACAGAAATTGACTCAGCTTGAGCTATGTGCCCTTTCTCTGAAGCACTTCACAGTTAGTAGCTCTCACATGATTTTAAGGATAATTTCCCCCAAAAAATGTCTGTTCTGAACAAAACATTGGAAGTTCTTCTCTAGAACAAGATCAAATGTCACCATCTTCCCTAACCACTTCAGGCCTCGTTCACTCTTTGTGAACAAAAATTCATGGAACACCCATCACGTGGTAGGCACTGCTAGGTTTATTTGATCAGTCAACAAGGTTTCTTCTCAAGTACTGTTTATTAATGCATATATATGAAACCTGAAAAATTGGTGTAGATGATCTTATTTACATAGCAGAAGTAGAGACACAAATGTAGAGAACAAATGTATAGATACCAAGGGGGAAAGGGAGGGAAGGGATGAACTGGAAGACTGGGAATGGCATATACACACCACTGATACTACGTATAACATAGATAACAAACGAGAACCTACCTAGAGCACAGGAAGTCTACTCAGTGCTCTCTGGTGACCAAAATGGGAAGGAAATCCGAAAAGGAGGGGATATTTGTATATGTTTAGCTGATTCACTTTGCTGTGCAGTAGAAACTAACAGAACATTATGACGAAACTATACGCCAATAAAAACAAACAAACAAACAAAAAACCCACGAAGTTGATTCAGAGCCTCCTATGCCAGGCATCTTGCTAAGTTGCTGGGGACTCAACAGTGAGGAAGAGAGGTAGGTCTCTACCCTCTAGAACTTACACCCCGTGGGCCCAACAGTCAATAAACAAGTAGATAAATGGCACAATCATAGATTGTGAGAAGTCACAAACAGTGTAATGGGGGGAGCTATGGGGGAGGGGTCTGCAGAGCTGGTAACAGAGCAACTACCCGGCTCACAGAGGCTGAGCCCGTGAAGGTCTGCTAAACTGAAAGAGAAACCAGAAAAAGGAATGTCTAGCTTAGGATAAAAATAAAGGAAATTTTCTGAATGTTAAGAACTGCTGGTTAAAGGCGGTCATACTCCCTTAGGAGTTTTGGAAAAAACACATCATTTAGCAGTCATTAAGAAAAAATGTGTGACCCTAGGAACTGTAAAGTTCACAAGGCTTCAATACACATTTCAAAACAAACCCAAGAAATAACAATCAAATGTGTCATTGCTATACAACTGATTCAAAAACAAATCCACAACAAAAGGAGAAAAAAAAAAAGCTGTTTCAGAGTTCACTTACCTAAGCACCAAAGAACGAAAATGCTCCTCTGAAAATCCACATGGCATGTTTATTTCTTTAAAATGACTTCACCTCTCCACCCCATACATTTGTTTGTTTAAATGCGTAACAAATATGTAAAAAGAATTAAGATTTGTATTTTGAGATTGCTCTCAATACAAAATCAAACCACATAGTGTCATGAACTTGCCCTCTCTTCACACACATAAACATGCTCTCTCTCATGCATAAAAGCAGCATCATATGGAAAAGGTATGAGTTTATACTCAGAAAGAGCTATGTACCAACCCTAAGTGGTTCTACCGCTTATTAGCTGTGTGACTTTGGGCATCTTATTTAACCTTTCTAGACCTCATTTTTCATTTGTAGAATGGAGATAACAGTAATAACTTCATAGGGGTGTTCTGAAATTTTTATTAAATGAGATCTATGGTGCTAAGCAGTATGTGAATCAGAGTAGGCATTCAATAGATGGTATTTTTTTTTTAAGATTCAGTTTCTGATTGGGCCTGGATAAGATACAATATCATTTTTACTACTCTTGTATTCTATTAAAAAATTAATTTAGCATATTTTCTTTGTTTGCTAGTGATTCAGACCATATTAGAAATATTAGTTAGATGACAGCTACTATTTCATTAATATGTCAGGAATAATCGGAACAGATCCAGCTAAGAAATAAGTTAAGAACATTAGCAATGCTTTTTTTTTTTTTGGTTCCTTCTGCTATACACTAGAATAGACAAGGGATTAGTTTAATAATTCATGTCTGAATGGGAGACCCAAAGAACATTCAGTCAAATCAGCCTTTACAGGTCAGAGGAACCTTGGCCATCCGTATGAAAACTCTTGCTTCCCTGTGTGTTTTGCTCATTCTTGAATTCACAGTCTGGCCCAAGGTGCTCTCATTACTCACTCCATCTGCTATCATTGCTCTGGTTTTAAGGAAAGGGAGTTCATAGTTCTTTTGTTACATCAGCAAACAACACTTACTCTGGAATGTCTTAAGTTCTTATCATCCTTTTATAAATACCTTCAAATCTCCCTTAAACCACACTACCTCGGACATGGAAACCTTGTATCTTACAGTTAGCTAGTCCAGGTCCACTAAAGTAGAAATCCTGCTTAAAGCGATGAGACAATCAATTCTTTAAGACACAATCAAGTCCTTATGAGTAACTCTAACCTTAAGAAAGGTTTTCATTCAACAGTTCACAGAGGTTATCTCTTAAGAGTAGAAATAGAGGAAGGTGAGTAGCAGAGAAGGGAAGAGAAAGAAAGGGAGATTTTTACATTTCATTCCCTTAAATTTGGTCAAAATCAGTTCTAGAATTACATGGAATAAATCTAATGCTGCCTCCAAACAACACTTTCAAACCTTCAAAGGCAATTACTTGTTCTTTCTTTGTCTTCTCTTTTTCAAGCTAAGGACTCCTAGTCCTTTAAATGTTTCCCATGTTATCGATAAAGTGTGTACCTTTGTTGGTTATTCCTGCAGCATTTATTTCCTCTTCCTTTTTTCCACCAGCCCTGATTTCCAAGTAGGACTCCCTGTGGTACTGGGTAAGCTGATCCCCTCCCTGCTCCAAGGGTGGAGTTCACAGCCAGGGCTAACACTCCATTCTCCTGGCCACAGTGATAGCCACAGGAGTGGGTACCTGACTTAAGCCAGTCAGGTTAGAGTAAATCTCAAGACATTAATGCATTGGTTCTAAGGTATGAGACGGGGGTAAGGATTCTTGGGACCTTGGGAATATTGACATCTGTCTTAGACCATGAAGGGAAGGGCCTATACCCAAAATGGCATAGGTGCCAACACCCAAAAAGGAGACAGAGAGAAAAATCTGAGTCCTGGTTGCATCAGGTGAACCTACAGCAAAGACTTGTCTTAGAACAATTTTACTTTACAGTTTTGTGGTTTCAGTTGCATGTGTCAAATTCTTACTTTTGCTTAGCTCAGTTTGATTCTAGTGTTTTGTTTCTTGCAACTTAATATATCCTGACTGATACAAGATTGCTGGGAGAAATATCAATAACCTCAGATATGCAGATGACACCACCCTTATGGCAGAAAGTGGAGAACTAAAGAGACTCTTGCTGAAAGTGAAAGAAGAGAGTCAAAAAGTTGGCTTAAAGCTCAACACTCAGAAAACTAAGATCATGGCATCTGGTCACATCACTTCATGGCAGGTAGATGAGGAAACAGTGGGAACAATGGCTCACTTTATTTTTCTGGGCTCCAAAATCACTGCAGAATGTGACTGCAGCAATGCAATTAAAAGACGCTTACTTCTTAGAAGGAAAGTTATGACCAACCTAGACAGCATATTAAAAAGCAGAGACATTATTTTGCCAACAAAGGTCCATCTAGTCAAGGCTATGGTTTTTTCAGTAGTCATGTATGGATGTGAGAGTTGGACTATAAAGAAGGCTGAGCACTGAAGAATTGATGCTTTTGAACTGTGGTATTGGAGAAGACTGTTGAGAGTCCCTTAGACTGCAAGGAGATCCAACCAGTCCATCCTAAAGGAGATCAGTCCTGGGTGTTCATTGGAAGGACTGATGTTGAAGCTGAAACTCCAATACTCTGGCCACCTAATGCAAAGATCTGACTCATTGGAAAAGACCCTGATGCTGGGAAAGATTGAGGGCAGGAGGAGAAGGGGACGACAGAGGATGAGATGGCTGGATGACATCATCGACTCGATGGCCAAGGGTTTGGGTGGACTCCAGGAGTAGGTGATGGACAGGGAGGCCTGGCGTGCTGCAGTTCATGGGATCGCAAAGAGTCGGACACAGTTGAGGGACTGAACTGAACTGAACTTACTGATACATGTGAGATGGTGTTGTTATGGTTGCCTTCCCTTGGACAAGTTCCAGATTGTCAACGACTCTCTTCCAAGAGTCCTAGAAGGAAAACCTGTTATTCTAGATGGAGCATGACTAGTACAGGTCAGAGAGGGCCTCTCATGAGACTAGAGTAGAATGCAATATTGTTAATAACTCAATCTGAGACTGGCATTGGAATTTTGAGCATCCCAATTCCAATTACTCTCACCAGTAAACTACCTATTTTCCCAAATAATTTACCCAAGTGTAACCTAAACTCTAAACACCAGGCCCTTGTAGGACAAAAGAGAAAAGTATATTTCAGAATATACTTTTTACCTGTTCCCTCCCTACAGAAAGGCCCAATCCCTGCTGGTTCTACTTTAGCTTTCAAAATAGAATCACCAATTCCCTTCTTCAATTTTGTCACATATAGGTTCAAAAAAAATCTGCAGGTTTTCAAGTATAATCACTATACCTGAATACTTTGCTAAGCAAAGTGACTAGAGTGTTCTGCAACCATGTGGAATGATTGCTCCCTAATTACAATGAGCTCCAGGGGGTTTCATCTAGGAAAGAAGACAGGTGACTGGTCCCCAAGAGGCCTCTGGGGGGCTATTTCCCTAGTAACTACACAAAGGTCTGGGTTTGGACCTCACCTGGGAAAGTTCACAAACTAGATTTTCCAAGTGTATCCCCAGAGGTGCAGACTCAATGCTACACTCACACAGGGTGGATGTATAAATCATAATACCAATGCATTCATTTTTAATTGGAGATGAGCTTTTGCAGCAGGAAACAGATGACCTTAATCTCATTCAGAATACCACACCCTCTTTCCTGAGGACACATACCAGAAAAGTTGGATTAGTAATCAAGACACTTTCTGGGTGAGGATGGAATTAAGAGAAGTTGATTGTCTTGAGGACTTTTTCACTACTTGGGTCATGGTTGACCCTGATCAAATATATCCTTACATGGTTACATGGGGGAAACATATCTATCTAGGGCCCAGAAGGACTATGACGTGGATCCACATTGCCAAATTGTTCTTTGTAAAATGACAACAGTTAATGTTTATACCTGGTGCTTACCCTGTGGTCCATCACTATTCCAGACTTCTTATCTATTAGCTAACTTAATCTTTATAAGGAACCTTTGAGATATTTGTTATCAGGTTCATTTTACAGATGGCAACCTTGTCACAATGGGTGGAATAATTTGCTAAAAGTTGCATTGTTAACTAGGAGGTAAAGCTAGATCCCCAGGTTGCTGGCTCCAGAGTCCATGCCTTAAACTGTCGTGCTACACTACCCCCTTCCCTTTTTTTTTGGCTCTGCTGGGTCTTCACTGTGATGTGAGGGGCTTCTGTAGTTGCGGCACACAGGCTCAGTAGTTGTGGTCTGTGGGCTTGTTATCCCGTGGCATGTGGGATATTTGTTCCCTGACCAGGGATTGAACCAGCGTCTCCTGCATCGGGAGGCAAATTCTTAACCACTGGACCACCAAAGAAGTCTCTACACTGTCTGGACCACCAGAGAAATCCCTACACTGCCTCTTGAACATTGTGTTCTTTTATGCTACACACACATTTCTATTGCTACACCCTACACGCTACATGGGTTACTTCATATCTTATTTGACACCATTCTCTGTAAGTCTGATTCCTCATAATACTGTGTCTCTGAAATATCTTTCTCAAAAAGTATATATGTATCTGTTAGTGCTAGTCCCTCAGTCGTGTCCAACTATTTGCAACCCCTTGGACTGTAGCCTGCTGGCTCCATGAAATTCTCCAGGCAAGAGCACTGGAGCGGGTTGCCATTCCCTTCTCCAGGGGATCTTCCCAACTCAGGGATCGAACCCAGGTCTCTTGCATTGCAGGCTGAGTCTTTTACCATCTGAGCCACCAAGGAAGCCCAATATATGTATGTATATATAGACATATGTATATAGAGAAATTTTAAAGAAAAATAGCATATACCATATATGTGGTGTGTGTGTATAAAATCCTTACTGCTGCCTCCATATATACCAACAATATGAGCAAAACCATGCTCATATGGGCAGCTGGCCAGGAGGACAGGAACTTTGTTATACTGAACTAGACAGCATGATGATAGCTGCTAAAATAGCATTCTGTCTATACTTAATCCTTCTCCAAAAAAGGAAATATTTAGTTTCATGGAGGTATTTAATAGTTACAGCAAGAAACACTAGAAAGGAATGAGGAACGTGTATTGGCCTCATGCTAGAAAGTGATGCTACAGTCAAAGGCAGCCCCTCCTGAATAAGGCTTGAGGCAACACGCCCTCCATAATTCTTTGTCGTCACAAAAGGCCCCGGTCAGGGCTAGATTTTACTAAGCTAGTCACATCCTTGTTTCACAGATATTATTTAAAAACAGCTGCAATTTTAAGAAAGATTCCCTTGTTACTTTTTTTTTAAATCTAGTATTTTTTAAAAACAGATTAAAAAATTCATGATTCCAAAACCCAAATGTACAAAAGTTTATATAGTTAAAAAAAATAATAAAAGGATGTCTCTCCTATGCCTAAACCCCTGAAACTTTGTTCCCCTCTTGGGAGGCAATTATCAGTTCTTTATTTATCTTTCCAGAGGTATTCTATTATCATTTTCTTTTACTGTCACACTTTTCCCCATGGGGACGTTATTGGAAACTTTTTATCTTGTTTTTGCCATGGTTTCCTCTCTTTCTTTCCTGTCTGTTTTTACAGACGACAAGGTTGACCTTCCCTGGGGACCTTCTTCGAAATGTCAACTTCTTGTTGATGGATATTGGTTTTATCCTGTTTCCAACTCCAGTTTCTGCTCTGGTTAGGAGTCAGTTTGTGTGTGACAGCTGGTGTCCCAGGCACCTTCCGATGAATGATGGATGGGGCCAGGAGGAACAACCCTTCCCTAATATTATTAATTGCGAGATTTTTGCAAGCTCAAAATCCTAAGAACTGACAGTTGCCTCCAACTGTTACCAGCTGTTAACTTGGCTGAAGCGGAGGGGATCTGATTCCCCTTCAGCAAAAACACTCCGGGGCAATGGCTGGCTTACTATATATCTTCCTTTACACCCTCTGTGACACTCAATTCTGAATTATTTAAGCCTAAAAATAGTATCCTAAACCTATTCCAGAGTGCCCACACCTACCACTGACCATGTAACCCTGCAAGAGCAACTTACCTTGGTCCTGGGTTCCCCACTCATACAATAAGGGAACTAGGTGCATTGATCTGCTTGCTTCCAGCCCTAAAAATCTTCAAACATAAGAATAGGATCAGTTGGTAAATGGTTAATGTCACAGCAGTCGTTTCCTCTTTCCCTCAAAGCACCTGACACTTAAAGGAGTGAAGAATCTGGTTGTGATCTTGAAGCAACACCCGGTATGCACTTGAGCAATTTTAGAGCAAATGCTAAGGGGTTTCTGCTCTTAGCTGCCATGGCCCTGCAGGGTTTAAGAACTACTTTGCTTCACAGCTGCAAAAAAATTGTCTCCTAATCCCACATACTAGCGAGTCATTTTTCTTTCTTATTTTAAGTTATTACGAAAACATGGGATTTCCCTGGCAGTCCAGTGGTCCAATGCAGGGGATATGGTTTTGCTCTCTGGTCAGGGAACTAAGATCCCACATGCCACAGGGTGTGGCCAAAAAATTTAAAAAATAAATGAAATAAAATTTAAAAAGTTATTATGAAAACAAGCATTAATTTTTTTAAGTATAGAAAGGCAGTAGAAAAAAAGCAATCCTCCTTTTAATCTCACCTGTGCTTGTCCAAGTAATCTATAATTCTTACCCAATTTGAAAGTTTAGTTTGAGTCACCAGAGTTACAGTTTTGAGGTATGCTTCATGAATTAAATTTTCCTACTTTTATTTACTTATTTGGCCACACCAGGTCATAGTCACAACATTCAAACTCTTAGTTGCGGTATGTGGGATCCAGTTCCTTTGCCAGGGATCAAAACCCCGCTCCCTACATCGGGACCACTGAGTCTTAGCCCCTGGACCACTAGGGAAGTCCCATGCTTGGTGAATTAGATGCTTCTGTCTGAGACGGGTAAGCCTGGTGACAAGGTTTTATGAGTAGAGGTGCACTGGGTGCCATATTTCCGTGTTCTGAAGTGGAATTTCTTCGGGCGCTCCAGGGTGTCAGTTTCTTAGGACCCAGCTACAAAATCAAGCTTGGTGGTACAGAATCCACCTGCCAGTGCAGGAGACTTGGGTTTGATCCCTGGGTAGGGAAGATCCCCTGGAGAAGGAAATGACAACCCACTGCAGTATTCTTGTCTGGGAAAATCCCATGGACAGAGGAGCCTGGTGGGCTACTGTCCATGGAGTTGCTAAAAAAAGTCAGGCATGACTTACCGACTAAACAACGTGAATCAAATCCTCAAGAGGCTGATTTCTACCCAGACTGACAATACATCAAGGTGCACTGGAAAACGTGCTTTCACTCAGGTCTCCTGTGTACACATCACCTCCCCCATATAACGTACCAGGGAAAATTTTTTCTGTCAGAAGATTTGATAAGCATGGAGTTCGTACAAGATAACGTATCCAGGCCCTGATAGATTTGCTAAGATAGAAAATTCCTCCTCTACGAAAGAGATTCCTAGTATGCAAGTGTGTCATCTTTGGCTCACTCACTCATTGAGCAAACATTCCTCAAGCCCCTCAGCAGATATCCTGAAGCTATTACTGGTGAAGTTTCATGGTCCCTTCCTTGCAAGGGTCGTCCCTCTTATGACCATGGGAGGTGCCTTCATAATAAGTTCATACGTTCCTGTGTTTTTGTAAAATTTGCAAAAGTAGGCATTTTAAATGTAACCAGTTAAAACTTCCATCTCCTGGCCCTCCTACTTCTCCTTAGTCACAATTCCTCTGGAGTAGGGTGACTTTGGAGTGGTAGTGGGTACTTTGGGGGTCTGATAAAGGAGTTGAGTTGGGGATGCATTTTGATTGGGTTTAGTGGCTTGCAATCACTTCTGTAAATAGTTGAGTCACTGCTGGTTTTCCAGTGTCAGAATAGCTACAGGAATGCTTCTACTGCTCACTGAGCCAGCCCACCTAGCAATAAGAGTTGAAAGTGCTGGACTGGAAGTCACATTACAGTGTGAACATGTCCTATTGTATCAGAAATACACGGAGTGTGGAAGGAAAAGATGATTTGAAACATACAGGCCGAAGATAATCTATGACGCTGAAGGTTTCCTGGCTGCCCCTCTCTTGGTTCAATGTGCCCTATCCCTTTTCCTCTAACACACTTGACACATCCTCTTCAAGGGACTTGAGATTTTTACAAACCCCAGAAAGAGCCTTAGACTTCATGCTGCCTGGTAAATTTTATCTAGGAAAAAACCCCAGGATAAGGAAACATGAAGGGACCTGGGAATCCGCTCAAAGTGGGGAGAAATGAAAACTACTGAGAATACAAATTAATATGAATTGAATATAGAGGCAATGGAGAGTGAGAGTATTAAGGGAATGGGAATGAATGGAAAAGGTGTGTGTGGGGGTGCCGGAAACGGAGGACTTGGCAGACACTGACAAATTCTTGCTCTCCATTTCCTTTTACAGAAGTTGAACAGATTGTCCCCTTTCCAAGGCCTTCTTTTTGCAAAGTTCACCACGACTACTTAGTTCAGACTTTATTAGGTACCATTGCATTCCAGTTATGCCTCCCTGACATCATCCAGATTAAACGTGAGGGTTTTTGAATACTTGGCGAAATCTTTACTAAATATTGAGTACATGGAAAAGAATAGTAAATTACAGATATATGTCAAGTACTCAATCTTCAAGTGTAAGAAAACAAATGAACCTGTGAACCTCTCCCTACCCAATCTCCTCCCCTTCCTCCTCAGAGCTAAGGACTATAATTTTGTAAATAGCATTCGTTTGCTTTCCTTTATAGTTTTCATATTGATTCATTATTTATTGTTCAGTTGCCATGTCTTCTCTCTTTCCAACCCTATGGACTGCAACAAGTCAGGCTTCTCTGTCTGCAGTGATTTTGGAGCACAAGAAAATAAAATCTGTCACTGCTTCCACTTTTTCCCTTTTATTTACCATGAAGTGACAGGATTGGATGCCATGATCCTAGTTATTTGAATGTTGAGTTTTAAGCCAGTTTTTTCACTCTCCTCTTTCACCTTCATCAAGAAGCTCATTAATTCCTCTTCACTTACTGCCATTAGAGTGGTATCATCTTCATATCTGAGGTTGTTAATATTTCTCCTGGCAATCTTGATTCCAGCTTGTGATTCATCCAGCCTGGCATTTCACATGATGTGCTCTGCATATAAGTTAAATAAGCAGGGTGACAATTAACAGCCTTGACATACTCCTTTCCCAATTTGCAACCAGTCATTTGTTCCATGTCTGGTTCTAACTGTTGCTTCCTGACCTGCATATCAGTTTCTCAGGAGGCAGGTAAGGCAGGTAAGATAGTATTCCCATCTCTTTAAGAATTTTCCACAGTTTGTTGTGATCCACATGATCAAAAGCTTTAGCACAGTCAATGTAGCAGATGTTTTCCTAGAATTCTCTTGCTTTTTCTATGATCCAACAGATGTTGGCAATTTGATCTCTGGTTCCTCTGCCTTTTCTAAATCCAGCATGTACATCTGAAAGTTCTCAATTCACATACTGTTGAAGTCTAGCTTGAAAGATTTTAAGGATTAGATTCTTTGGCATTGCCCTTATTTGGGGTTGGAATGAAAACTGGCCTTTTCCAGTCCTGTGGCCACTGCTGAATTTTTCAAATATGCTGGCATATTGAGTGCAGCACTTTAAGAGCATCATCTTTTATTAACTAATTAGTCATTAACTTTTTCATAGATTCTTGGCCATATTTACCAGTTAGTTTGTTTCTTTCCAACCTTTATAATTTCCTTCTTATTCTGGTCAGGATCTCCTGTATGATGTTAAGTACAGCCAATGACAGAAGCACCCCGATATTGTCCCTATCCTTAAGAGAACGCTTTCACTATGTCACCATTGGATATGATGACTGCTGTAGGGTTTTTGTTAGTGTTCTATGTCAGGCATTCATTACTGTGTAACAGACAATCCCAATGGCTTAAAATGACAAGCATTTTATTATTTTTCATGATTCTGTCGGTTGACTGTAGGGCAGTTGGCACTAGTAGTAAAGAACCCACCTGCCAGTGCAGGAGACATGAGATGCAGATTCGATCTCTGGGTTGGGAAGATCCCCCGGGAGGAGGACATGGCAACCCACTCCATATTCCTGCCTGGAGAATCCCATGGACAGAGGAGTCTGGCGGGCTACAGTCCATAGAGTGGCACAGAGTCAGACACAACTGAAGCCACTTAACATGCACATGGGGCTCCATTGGAATGGCTTCTCTTTCTGTTCTAGGTAGTATTAGCAGGTACGGCTGCAATCTGGATGAGATCCAAGACGGCCTCACTACAGTTGAGATGGCTCAAAACCTGGGGCCTTTCTCTCCTCTTTCTCTTTCCAGGGCTTCCCTCTCTGGCTGGCCTTTTCAGCAGGAGAGCATGACTTTCTTGATAGCTTAACTCAACAAAGTATAACACTTATTGACTCTTTCAGTAACATAGGAATCTTTGAATATTCTATTTCTAACCACTCCTGGACTTATATGCCACTGTAGAAGTGCTTTTAGTCTAAATTAAAAAAATTTTTTTAATTATAGGAAAGTTACTTTACAATGTTTTGTTGGTTTCTGCTGTACACCAGTTCTAGTGAGGTGATGGACCTAGAGCCCGTCTATATTGATTTTTAACCTAACAAAGTACTGTTATTGTTTTATGTAGTTTAGATTTATGTTTACTCACAAATTTAACCCCTTTTTTTGCTCTTAATCGCTTCTTGCATCTCAGACTTCCCTCTGGGGATTATGCTACTTCTTCTTGAAGTATATTCTTTAGAATTTCCTTCAATAA
Organism: Antilocapra americana; assembly: GCA_007570785.1. Classification (NCBI taxonomy): domain Eukaryota; kingdom Metazoa; phylum Chordata; class Mammalia; order Artiodactyla; family Antilocapridae; genus Antilocapra; species Antilocapra americana. The sequence continues at coordinate 12,516,007 of ML663557.1, read as the reverse complement.
ATTGGCTGACTCTCAATTCTTGAAAGTTTTTGCTAATTATACAATTTTAGATTGTTTTTCTTTTCTCTCTTTCAATCCATTGAAGATACTATTTTACCACTTTCTGACTTCCACTTCTACTGTTAAAATTAATTTCCATCCCTTTGAAGATAATATATTATTACTCATCTTCTTTTAAGATCTTCTATTTCATTTTTCCATTTTTTAGTCACATTATATGTCTAAGTATGATTTTAAAAAATTATTTGTCCTGCCTAGGAGTCTTAAAAACTCATACTAAGATATAACCAAGATTGAAATTGGAGACATAGTTGGGGATCTGATTGTGAAAGATTTTGAAAGTGGTACTAAGGAGTTGAGTTTATTCTTCAAATCTGGTAGCTATGCATAGTATATAAAAATTTTGGAAAATATGTGTTCCCTTGCATATATTTAATATATATAATTTTTATCATAAGTTCATATAAGTTCATTTCTTGCTAATAAGAAAAAATAATAAATATTTTATAAACTAAAATAAGGTGAGGATTGACTAAAATTGGAATATGTTTTATGGAATGCTTGAATGTATCATTTTGATATATATTTGGATTTGATTATATACTATTTATGTGCTTAATGAATAAAGCATGCTAATTTAAAAATAAATTACATACAATTTTTACCCATCAGTTTTATTAAATGTGTCTTAAAATTTTGTACTTTAAAATACCGTGGTTTCATTTAAAAGAATAAGAATTACTTACCTATGCTGCTTCAATTGTTCTGAATTTAAGCCATCCTAATATGAGATCAACACTGTTCCTAACTTGAAGCCTCACCCTTGACAGAAATATGTGTAGGACACAAAAAGGCAGGAATGCTTTCATTAATCATTAAGGAGGGTTCCCTGAAACCTATTGTCATTCTAGGTAGTGTAATCAGTCACACAAGAGGTCTAAACAAATTTTCAATGAACAAATTCTCAGTGTCACAACAGCTTCAGAGGATCTCGATATCTCTCTTTCTCTCTCTCTCTCTCTCTCTCTCTCTCTCTCTCTCTCTCATACATGCACAAATGCAAACAGACCTGGACGTCCCACATTTACTTTTGGAAAGGGATTCAGGCAGACAGGTTTTGCTCACAAATAGATATCTGTTTCAAGGGGAGAGGAAGTCCAGACCTTTTTCTTGGGCCAAGAAAGATGGGCAGAAGAGAAACCAGTCATAATTCTACTATACTTTACTTGGAAGTAGGTTCAAATGACCTAATGGGCAGATCTTTCTCTCTTCTTGTAACAGTAAACAGGTAACTGGTATAGTTTGAAGTGAGACTTTTCATAACATACCTTATCTTCAATTACTGCAATACCATGAAATTTGTCTTTTTGAAATTTTATTTGAGAATGGCAAATTAGAGATATTTTAGTTATTTCTACATTTTTCTCTGAAAAGAGAGAAATATGAGAAATGTGTAACTTTAGACCTATAGAGAAGAATTTGACCAAGGGTATGGTGGCTCAGATGGTAAAGCGTCTGCCTACAATGTGGCAGGTTCAATCCCAGGTTCAATCCCTGGGTCAGGAAGATCTCCTGGAGAAGGAAATGGCAACCCACTCCAGTATTCTTGCCTGGAAAAACCCATGGATGGATAGGCTACACTCCATGGGGATGCAAAGAGTCGGACAGTGAAACTGAGTGAAACTGAAGTCGCTCAGCTTCACTTTCATCTTAAAACAAGGTCTAATACATATTTTATAGTTAAGTGTTAATTGTCCTCAGTACAGATTGTATGCTTGATAATGTACCAACCATGAAGCAGTTAGAGGAGGTATTGAACAGGGATTAAGGGCACAAGTACAAAGCTAAACTGCCTGGGTTCAAATCCCCTAAATAGCTCTGTGAACTTGAGTAATTTTCACAACTTCTCCAGGCCTCAGTTTCCTCAACAATAATATCGGGTTAAAATGTTATCTATCTCAGATGATTGTTTTGAGAATTAAATGAATGCCCCCGTTTCCCCAGCTGTAAAATGATCTTTTGCTCACAGGACAGTTATAGGGATACAGTGATTTGTATATGTATAGTGTTTAGCAGAGGGACCTGCCTTATGCTACGACTTCAATAATGTGTTCCATTTAGCAAGTAAGGAAATAAATCTGCCTTAACAATACAAAATTAAATGCTTATTTTACTTTCACACACCATATTACAACTAGGAATTTGAGGATTTAACACACAAATTGAATATGCTGAAAGAGAAACAGACAAGGCATTAGCTTTGAAGAGGAAAGTCCCTAAACATCTTTGTATTCCATTGTACGAATTATATATTAAATATAATGGGAAAGGATAGCAAAGATACACAAAGATAAATGATTCTGTAATTTTTAAGTAAAGCATATCTCAATTTTAGTTCTTAGTTCAACTCTTATAGAAATGTAATGGCAAAACAAGTTCTCCATTTTATCTTATATTAGTTCTCTGGCTTAGCTTTAACTTGTTGAGAGTAAGCATGTTATGGCAAGACACTAAATCTCCTATAAAATCTAATTTTTTTTATTGTGTAATCATGATTCAAGTTACGTATTCTAGATTCTAAATGACACTAAATCAGGTTAATGTAGCATTAAAACATCCAGATTAAAAAATAAGAGAAGCTGGCAGTTATCTATATTTCTCATAAAACACCAAAGGAATTGAAAATTTAGAAACATTTCTATGATTGAATTTTTCACTTTTTATTTCAACTTCTTTCTTTTTTTATTGGCCATGCCACAAGGCCTATGGGATCTTAGTTCCTTGACCAGAGATTGGACTAAGGCCCTTAGCAATGAAAGCACAGAATCCTGACCACTGAACCAACAGGGAATTTCCTATTTAGACATTTATCATAATCAAGAAGCCACATATTATATAAACAAAGCATCCAAAAGCTAGTTCTGGTTTTTCAATTTATCCAATGTAAGCTATTTTTTCTCTTTAATTTCCCTAATTTTCATGCTAGAGATAATTTGAACGTTATAGTTCACAGCTATAGTTTTCGACTGCTCAGATCCACTCATTATTTGGAGAACTGTCCCTTTGTACTTTATTAGAGCTTGAGGTGGGGGGAGCTGTCATCTGCCACCCACTCTTCCCTATCACTCTGACAAGTAAATAAATTAGCCCTGGATACAGATATATGTAAGGCTGAGTGCCTTTTCTGTTCACTTGAAATTATCACAGCATCGTTAATCAGCTATAGCCCAATACATAATAAAATTTTAAAAACAAACACAAAAATAAGAAATGACAGAGGCCACATAACACTTAGGTTTAGGATCAGTGTGTTAACAGCCATAAACATAGGTTATAAACACTAATAACCCACTGGAATCTGACAAGTGGGCCAATTTTTTGAAATTATATGAAATAAAATAAATTAGTCCTGGCTAATCAAAATGGTCCAACTTTCCAGGTAAAGTGATTGGTTCAGGGTAGACACACAACCCAAGAGGAACCAGTCAGAGCAGTTCCCTGGGACTTTTCAGCCAGAGCTGGAGGGGAAACCTGCTGTCATTTCTAGACCTGTGGGCTGAAAGGATGTACATCTGGAGTGCTATCTTCTCATCTATAGTTGAATTCAAAAAACCAATACAAGAAGGTCTGGGAGATGGGAGGGTAGGGCTTGATTATATAGCTTGGCCCTTAGATTTAACTCTTGTCTGACATCATGTTCTCACACCCCCACATATGTGAGTGTGTTTTGAAGATAACTTGAGTTGACTTTATAGCACTTACAACTGGAGGAGTCTGGGTAAGTACAGATGTTTTTCTAATTTATTCATAGATGCAACCATTCCCCATGAAAGTGAATACATTACAATGAAGTACATTAAAAATGTGGTCTAGGTGTCACTTGAATCTGGCTGGTATAACACATGGTTGAGAGCATAGTCTCTGGAGTCACCTTACCTGCCTGCAAAACTAAGCATCGCCTAGGGCTGAGAAGGGCTACCCTCCCAGATGGTACACAGGCTCTCCAGTTGCCTTAGGAATGGCCTCACACACCTGGAACCAGCGCTGATTGCCATTCATCATTGCAAGACACTATCATCTTTCTCTGAAGTGTGTTACTAGAAATGTCAACCATTCTTTGTTTTATCATTTGTACAACTCTATGAAGAGAAAGGTGGAATGGGAGAACCAAGAAAAACAGGAGCCAGTGTTTTTGTCCATGGATGGGTGGAAGGTCCCTACAGGTTGTGTCTGTGAAGTCACTATTTCATGCATTTTCATTATCTATTTGGGCTCTGCAAAGCATTTGCTTTCACCACCCTGCTTCAGTGGCCAGCTAGAAAATCCTAACACTCCTAGAATTTTTTCACAAGTAAGTTATGCTGCCTGGAATGTGGAGATTCGTTTGTGTTAGGTTGCCTGGATTCAGAACCCAACTCCATCACTGACTGTAACACAGTGACTCTGAGCAAGCCACCTAAATTCTCTGTGTCTGTATCCTTATTTGTGGAATGTAGATAGTAGAGCACCTCCCTCCTGGGATTGTTGAGGATCTAAATCGTTGATGCATGCTTGGAATAGTGCCAGGCACAGCACTACTTAAGTGTCAACTCTTATTATGCTTAGGTGTTTATACATCATTTAAATTGGATTTCCTTCTCACTAATCTGTCTGAAGACTGCTTCACTGAGGGAGTGGAAGTTTGTTGAGATGACCCAGGTAGGGGCTTGGGGACTAGAGGAGTTGGAGACAGGAGATGGAGTGAGATGGGACAGAATGGAGAGGATAAAAAAAGCTCAGGGCTTTGCAGAGTGATGAGAACCTGAATGAGATGACAGGTGGAGTCTATGGACCCAGAGTAAGGGACACTAGAAGATGGAAGAGAGAAAAAGGAAAGGAAATGCAAGGGTGCCAAATATTGGGTTGGCCAAAAAGTTCATTTGAATTTTGGTGTCAGATATTAAAGGAAAACTCGAATGAACTTCTTGGCCATCCCAATAAGTTGCACACATTTCAAAGCTTTGTCTAGTGTTGACTTGCCTCCAGAAAAAGGGGGGAAGAAATTTCTTTTCCCTCTCTTTCATTCTTAGACAAATATCATAATTTGTCTAAGAGTGAAACTACAGTAAAATGAAATAGAGCGGTATGGACAAACCTGAGATCTCAACCATCATTTATACTCTTTCAACAGGAAATCTTTTCTGAGTCCTGAATACCAGGCTTGAGCAATCTTTTGGAGTAGGATCCATTGTAAGTTGGGGCTGTCTGGTTGCTGGGAGGAGGGTGAAGAAGGGAGTTTACAACTGGGCATGTCAGATAGAAAGCCAATGTCTCACAAGAGAAGAAACTGGAGCTTGCAGTGGTTGAGTTGTCTGGACTAGTGACACAGCTTTTTAGAGCCCAATCCCCAGGTCTCCGAATTCCCAGCAGAGATTGGATGACCACCTGCCAATTTTCACAGAGGTATCCAAATACTAGGCTGGAGGAGGTAGAAGAGGGGAGGAAAATTAGGAGATCCCCAAGTCTTCCAACCTCAAGATTCAATTATGCTACACTGCCTAATTTTATTTATTTTGATTGGAGGCTAATTACTTTACAATATTGTGGTGGGTTTTGCCATACATTCACATGAATCAGCCATGGGTGTACATGTGTTCCCTATCCTGAATCTTTCTCCCACCTCCCTCCCCATCCCATCCCAGTGCACCAGCCCTGAGCATCCTGTCTCATGCATCGAACCTGGATTGGCAATCCATTTCACATATGATAATATATATGTTTCAACGCTATTCTCTCAAATCATCCCACCTTCACCTTCTCCCATGGAGTCCAAAAGTCTGTTCTTTGTATCTGTGTCTCTTTTGCTGTCTCACATATAGGGTCATTGTTACCATCTTTCTAAATTCCATATATATGTGTTAATATACTGTATTGGTGTTTTTCTTTCTGACTTACTTCACTCTGTATGATAGGCTTAAGTTTCATCCACCTCATTAGAACTGATTCAAATGCATTCTCTTTAACAGCTGAGTAATAGTCCCTTGTGTATATGTGCCACAGCTTTCTTATCCATTTGCCTGCTGATGGACATCTAGGTTGTTTCCATGTCCTGGCTATTGTAAATAGTTCTGTGATGAACATTGGGGTACAAGTGTCTCTTTCAATTCTGGTTTCCTCAGTGTGCATGCCCAGCACTGGGATTGCTGGGTCATACAGCAGTTCTATTTCCAGTTTTTTAAGGAATCTCCACACTGTTCTCCATAGTGGCTATACTAGTTTGCATTCCCACCAACAGTACACTGCCCAATTTTAGGCTAGACATAGTATCGATCACTTGCTTACTTTATCCTTTTGGTACTGCAACAATCTGGATCATAATCATTCCTCACTGATGAAGATCAACTTGAAGTACAATCTGCCATGAACTTCCAGGAATGTTTAGCACCTATGAGGCCCAACAGTAAACAACTTTGCCTAAGGAGTGCGTGCGTGCATGCATGCTAAGTCGCTTCAGTCATGTCCAACTCTTTGCAACCCTGTAGACTGTAGCCCGCCAGGCTGCTCTGTCCATGGGCTTCTCCAGGCAAGAATACTGGAATGGGTTGCTATGCCCTCCACCAAGGGATCTTCTCAACCAAGAGATCAAACCCACATCTCCTGTGTCTCCTGCATTACCAGGAGAATCTCCAGGCAGATTCTTTACTGCTGAGCCACTGGGGAAGACCCTGCCTTAGGACAGTGATAGGAAAATTTTTATGTATTCTTTACTTGCAAGAAATGTCCCAAGGTCAATGATGCCATTATTCTCTCTACCTGACTGCTGTGGAATTAACCAAGAGAGGTGAAATGACCAGCCAACTCACCACAAACTTTGTGTGGCAAAAAGCTAGAGCAATGATCAAAGAGCACTATCCGTGGACTTCCTTGGTGGCCCAGCATCTAAGACTTGTGCTCCCAGTGCAGGGTTCAATCCCTGGTCGGGGACCAAGATCCTGCATGCTGCAACAAAGACAGATGGCCTCGTGTGCCACAACTAAGACCTGGGGCAGCCAAAAAAACCCCAAGAAACTCTCTTCTTTCACTGCTTAATGGGGCATAAGCATCAGCAAGACATAGAATCTGATCAATTTTAACACCAGGCAATTTTAACACTAAAAGGCAATAGTGAGAATGCAAATTTTTATGGTTACCTCTATGTTGGTTTCCTCATGCAACAAGTGTTAGGTGAATTGCTAAGAGAATAATGACAATCTCTAATAGAGCTTTACTAGACACCAGATGCTATGCTAGTCCCCTAACATACATCATCTTTGAACCTTACATGAAGATTTTATTATCTCTGTTTTTCTGATAAAGAGGTGAAGCTGAGAGAATTTCAGTGACTTGTCTGAGGTCCCCTAGCTGGTAAGGAGCAGATGGGTTTGATGTTGCTGCCCTATGTGAGGCAGCAGCAACTAGGGACTTTGGGTCTGGCATTCGGAGAGATACGCTAGTAGTAGAAATTATCAAACTATAAAGAAGTTGTGGTGCTGTGGGTAACTTGATTGTACTATAAGAACTCCAAGAACAACAAAGTTGAATTATAGTAGTAAGGGAGATGTTTTAGTAATATGAACAGTACAACAAAGGGAGGAGAAAAATCTCTATCTGACTATATCACAAACCATTGTTGATCAGAAATCATGCCTTTAAGAAGTATTTTAAATCAAGTCAGTCGTTTAGGAAGCCACTATAATGTTTTCTGTCTAGGAAGCAGTAAAATAGATTGCTTAGGATCATGCACCTGGAGCAAGACTGCCTTGAATCAAATCTTGGTGCTGCCACTTCCCAGCCATCTGACCTTGAACTAGCTACTTACGTTTAGTACCTACCTCATACGGCTGCCATGAGGGTTAAACGATTAAATACACATGAAATGCTTAGAAAACACCTGGTCCGTGGAAAGCATATAGTCAATGTTAGTCAATACTGTGTACAGAGTAGTTATGAATGGTGTGATGAGATTGAAGGCATGGTCCCCACTTTCAAGGAACTTAGAGACAAGCTGGGATGAAAAAGCATCTGCTAATAATATGTCTCAAGAACTGGTAAAACATTAAAACATATGTTGTCAAAGTATACACTGTTATATCACTGAAAAAATTTCCAGTAAGTATTAATAATGATAAGGAAATAAAAGAGGAAGTTAGCTATGACTTAGATTTTGAAGAAGCTGATGGCTCACCACTAGAAAAAATTTTATTCCAGGATTCTGGAAAAGTGACTTGTCCATTATCATTATTGTTCATCTTTATCCATTACGTATTTAATGATAACCTTCTCTGTGAAAGACACTGGGATAGTGGTAACAAAGGACTACATATCTGAAGGAACTCTTATCCTCAAAGAGCTTAAGGTCTATTCTAAGAAGTTACATATTAACAAAATGCAAGGTAGAAAGTGCATTAAAGGCATCACCAGTTGTTAACACAATAGTTTCTAGAAATTCTATTATGTACTTTCTTTTTTCTTTCAAGTGTTAATCTGGTGCACATAGGAGCCCAGATGCCAAGTGCAATAATGAACATGAGGGAGATCTTGTTCTTTTAGGAGGGGCCTCCTGGGTTACAGTAGGAATGGGGAGCAGTTGTCCCTAGGAATCCTCTGCAGGATGAGAAATTTAATCAGGATACAGAGGCTGAGGAGACCTCACTAAATGGGCAAGAGCATCAGGATGAGAATTTATTAAATTACCTAGCAAGATCATCCACATGGCCCTAATTCTTCTCTCTCCAGCCGTGCCTCCCCTCAATCTCACCATGCTTGAAAGGTAGATTCATTTTGGGAATAAATATTAGATAAGAGATTGTGAGTCAGAGAGACTGATAGTTTCCACTCTGAGAATATTTCTGTTTTAACTAGATAAAACAGTTTTGTATCTAGACAATTACCTTTTAGATTCCTTTTTACATTTTTTCCTACTGTTACATCTGAACAAGGATATTTAGCACGTTACAGTTTTCTAGTTGATAGCTCATTCTCCATTGACTACACTCTTAGTTTCTTTCTGATGACATTCAGTGGGAAATCTTCATTTCTTATAAATCTGGCTAGAGGATGGGTTACATTGGAAGGCTTCCTGTAGCAAACAAATACCACTAGGGCTTCTCTGGTAGCTCAGATGGTAAAGAATCTGCCTGCAATGCAGGAGACCTGGGTTTGATCCCTGGGTGGGAAAGATCCCCTGGAGAAGGGAATGACAAACTCACTCCAGTATTCTTGTCTGGAAAATTACATGGACAGAGAAGCCTGGCTACAGTTCTTGGAGTTTCAAACAGTCAGACATGACTGAGTAACTAACACACACACACACACAGTAGTTGAATTATTAATACTTTTTTACCTAGAAGTTTCCTCTTCTTCCTGACTTTTTGTCTCTTATCTCTTGTCCTAGATCTTGAATACTAATTTTAGGTTTGACTTCTGTTTGCTGATTATATAACAAATTCTATTTGGTTAATTGAATAGGATTTATAGTTCATATGAAACCTAACTCATTTGTAGCCAAGCACCACTTTGGCTGTCCCTAGTGGGTTATATGAAGCCTCAGAAAATCACACAGTGCCCTGCCTAATGGAAAGAGATGGGTACAGGTAACATAAAACTGAAATAAATATAAAAGGAAATGAAAGTTAGGGGAAAGCTGATGCTTTTAAGGATAGGGTGTGGAGTTTGGGTCTTCCAGAAGGGTGATGGAGGTTGAAAGATGACTGATTTTTCAGTCACCTTCCTATGATGTGGCAGGACAGAAAGTTTTTATACTGTGAGTGTAGAGCCTAAAATGGGTTTATCACATGAATCCCTCTAGAAAGTATAGGTATGTCGATTAAATGCTGCCCAAGTAAATTTGTGTGAATTCCCTTTCTAGGCAAGTTGGGCCCTGATCAGTGTTCAGGAGCCTACCGTGGACATGGGCAGGAAGGGCTAGCCCAGGGGTTGATGAAGCAGAGAATTGGAAGGCATCTAGAACAAGGTAAACACAGCATTGACTTGATATTTCTGGGCAGTAATTTGGAAACAAGGAAAAGAAAATGCAGACACTGTGATTGTACCAGTCTTGCAACCTGAAGCTAGCACCAAACCTTTGAGTAGCATTGGTGATTTAGAAAAGTGCTTAGAAATTAACATCGTAACACATAACAAAGAATATTACTTATAAAACCCGACAGAAATATTTTCAAGGTGTTTTTTTTTTTACTTTTGTAATATTATTTAATCTTTAGAATAATGACATGAGGAATGACATGGGTACAGTTTTCTCAGTACCCCATCTCTCCAATTCATAAACTTTTTAGAGTTTTGCTGTGCAAATCAGCTGGCTTCTTTTTGCCTTTGAAAAAGGCAACTAATTGCATTTTACTCCACTTACTTAAATCTATTTATCCTTTATTTTTTCATCTTCCAAAAATTTTTATTCATTATCCTTTCTTCTTCCACTCTTTATACTTTATTGTAATTTTAGATGAATTTTGGGAGGTAGCAGATATAAACATGACTATTCGGTTCACCAAGTTTAGAAGGTAGTCAATAAATCTGTTTTTAATTTATCAGAAGCCTTGCCTTTCTTTTGGCTATATTTCAAAATTAATAATGTTGATAAGGAAGAAAAGTACTGAAATATAAGTACATCTTGACAAGTATCAATACTTATGTTTGGGTATAACTTGGCCCCAAAGCCTATTAGTTTTAAGGGGATTTTATTTTAGTTTCAGCATGTGTGCTGGTATTGTTTATATTATAGTACATATTAGCAAATTGAAAACAATTTTTTGAAAAGTGATTAACAGGCTGTTTTTAATTAAGATTTCCAACTGTAGTCACAGTTTGAAAGTCAATCTATAACTAGTTTTACCACCATTTATACTTTCTCAAGTTAAATACTCTTAAATAATAACCACTATGTTATAGATACAGTGGCTTTTAAAGATAAATATAATTGCCAGTATTCAATAATGAGTTTCAAATCTGTGTATGCTAAGTCATAGTGAAGAAAGTCTCTTTGGCTAAGTGAAGTCTCTATTAAATACAGTAAGAGTTATATAAAATGTATTGGTTAGTCTAACAGAGGTACAATTAAATGCTTATGTTACTAATTTTCAGAAGGAGTTAGAATATTTCTTTTTGGAATGTGAAACCATGGATAGAATTGCATCTCTCCCAGGAAAGGGACTCACTGGTTATGCAGTAAGCTTTTCCCATCTGTAATGTGATAACCAACTTTATTACTACACTCAGTTCAGTTCAGTTCAGTCACATAGTCATGTCCAAACCTTTGCGACCCCATGGACTGCAGCATGCCAGGCCTCCCTGTCCATCATCAACTCCTGGAGTTTACTCAAACTCATGCCCATCAAGTCAGTGATGCCATCCAACCATCTCATCCTCCATGTCCCCTTCTCCTCCTGCCTTCAATCTTTCCCAGCATCAGGGTCTTTTCTGTTGAGTCAGTTCTTCAAATCAGGTGGCCAAAGTATTGGAGTTTCAGCTTTAGCACCAGTCTTTCCAATGAATATTCAGGACTGATTTCCTTTAGGGTAGACTGGTTGGATATCCTTGCTGTCCAAGAGACTCTCAAGAGTCTTCTCCAGCACCACAGTTCAAAAGCATCAGTTTTTCAGCACTCAGCTTTCTTTATAGTCCAACTCTCACATCCACACACAACTACTGGAAAAACCATAGCTTTGACTAGATGGACCTTTGTTGGCAGAGTAATGTCTCTGCTTTGCAATATGCTGTCTACCTTGATCATAGCTTTTTACCAAGGAGCGTCTTTTAGTTTCATGGCTGCAGTCCCCATCCACAGTGATATTGAAGTCCAAAAAAATAAAATCTGTCACTGACTCCACTGTTTCCCCATCTATTTGCCATGAAGTGACTGGACCAGATGCCATGATCTTAGTTTTCTGAATGTTGTGTTTTACTCCAACTTTTCACTTTCTTCTTTGACTTTCATCAAGAGGCTCTTTAGTTTTCTTCTCTTTCTGCCATAAGGGTGGTATCATCTGCATATCTGAGGTTACTGATATTTTTCCTGGCAATCTTGATTCCAGCTTGTGCTTCATCCAGCCCAGCATTTTGCATGATGTACTCTGCATACATAACATATATAAGTTATGTAACTTATAAAAGTTACATAAGCAGAGTGACAATATGCAGCCTTGACGTACTCCTTTTGTGATTTGGAACCAGCCTATTGGTCCACGTCCAGTTCTAACTGTTGCTTCCTAACATGCATACAAATTTCTCAAGAGGCAGGTCAGATGGTCTGGTATTCCCATCTCTTGAAGAATTTTCCACAGTTTGTTGTGATCCACATAGTCAAAAAGTCTTTGGCATAGTCAATATAGCAGAAACAGATGTTTTTCTGGAACTCTCTTGCTTTTTTTGATGATCCAACGGATGTTGGCAATTTGATCTCTGGTTCCTCTGCCTTTTCTAAATCCAGTTTGAACATCTGGAAGTTCACGGTTAATGTACTGTTGACGCCTGGCTTGGAGAATTTTGAGCATTACCTTGCTAGCGTGTGAGATGAGTGCAATTGTGCAGTAGTTTGAACATTCTTTGGCATTGCTTTCCTTTGGGATTGGAATGAAAACTGACCTTTTCCAGTCCTGTGGCTGAGTTTTCCAAATTTGCTGGCATATTGAGTGCAGCACTTTCACAGCATCATCTTTTAGGATTTGAAAGAGCTCAACTGGAATTCCATCACCTCTACTAGCTTTGTTCATAATGATGTTTCCTAAGGCCCACTTGACTTCACATTCCCGGATATCTGGCTCTAGGTGAGTGATCACACCATTGTGATTATCTGGGTCATGAAGATCATTTTTGTATAGTTCTTCTATGTATTCTTGCCACCTGTTCTTAATATCTTCTGCTTCTGTTAGGTCCATACCATTTCTGTCCTTTATTGTGCTCATCTTTGCATGAAATTTTCCCTTGGTATCTCTAATTCTCTTGAAGAGATCTCTAGTCTTTCCCATTCTATTGTTTTCCTCTATTTCTTTGCACTGATCACTGAGGAAGGCTTTCTTATCTCTCCTTGCTATTCTTTGGAACTCTGCCTTCAAATGGATATAGCTTTCCTTTTCTCCTTTGCCTTTAGCTTCTCTTCTATTCACAGTTACTTCTAAGGCCTCCTCCTTAGAAACCATTTTACCTTTTTGCATTTCTTTTTATTGGTGATAGTCTTGATCCCTGCCTTCTGTACAATGTCATGAACCTTCATCCATAGTTCTTCAGGCACTCTATGAGATCTAATCCCTTGAATTTGTCACTTCCACTGTATAGTCGTAAGGGATTTGACTTAGGTCATACCTGAACGGTCTGGTGGTTTTCCCTACTTTCTTCAATTTAACTCTGAATTTGGCAATAAGGAGTTCATGATCTGAGCCACAGTCAGTTCCTGACTGTGAGCTAGCAAAATCTTTCAAGAACCAGAGTAAGCAAAAACACTAAATGACAGACTCCAGTTTCACTGTTAAATTTTATACGCATATCTCCTGATATATAAATGCAGAGAAAGATATAGAAGGATATTCTTTAAAGTATCTTTTATAATATCATTTCATAAAGGTGATATGGTAGAAAATTATCTCCTGTAATATATTTTTAAATTTTCTACCATTTTCTATCATATCACCTTTATGAAGTGATATTATAAATCTAATGCTATTTTTTCCCACTTAACTTTCCCCATTACTCTAAAAGTATTTTTATTTTTGAAAGCAACTTTACTCTGGAACTCATGAATAAGTTTCTATAACCAAGCTGAATTCTAGGAAATACTATTTTAAAATTAAACATATATTGGGTATCTCATGTTGAATTTTTCATAGTTAGTATAAAATATATTCAATAACTATTTTCCAAGCTTCATTTATGTACATGACATTGTGCTGTTTATTGCTAAGAATATACAAGAAGCTATTTAAAAATCCTAACAGATGATGCTGTTAAAGTGCTGCACTTAACATGTCAGCAAATTTGGAAAACTCAGCAGTAGCCACAGGATTGGAAAAGGTCAGTTTTCATTCCAACCCCAAAGAAGGGCAATGCCAAGGAAAGTTGAAACTACTGTACAATTGTGCTCATTTCACGTTAGTAAGGTTATGCTTAAAATTCTTCAAGGTAGGCTTTAACAGTACGTGAACCAACAGACTGGTTCCAAATAGGAAAAGGAGTATGTCAAGGCTGTATATTGTCACCCTGATTATTTAACTTCTATGCAGAGTACATCATGCAAAAGGCCGGGCTGGATGAAGCACAAGCTGGAGTCAAGACTGCCGGGAGAAATATTACTAACTTCAGATATGCAGATAACACCACCCTTATGGCAGAAAGTGAAGAAGAACTAAAGAGCCTCTTGATGAAAGTGAAAGAGGAGAGTGAAAAAGTTGGCTTAAAGCTCAACATTCAGAAAACTAAGATCATGGCATCTGGTCCCATCACTTCATGGCAAATAGACAGGGAAACAGTGGAAACATTGGCTGTCTTTTTTGGGGGTGGGGGGCTCCAAAATCACTGCAGATGATGATTGCAGCCATGAAATTAAAAGACACTTACTCCTTGGAAGGAAAGTTATGACCAACCTAGACAGCATATTAAAAAGCAGAGACATCACTTTGATGACAAACATCCATCTAGTCAAAGCTATGGTTTTTCCAGTAGTCACGTATGGATGTGAGAGATGGACCATAAAGAAGGCTGAATGCCAAAGAATTGATAATTTTGAATCATCGTGCTGGAGAAGATTCTTGAGACTCTCTTGGACTGCAAGGAGGTCAAACCAGTCAATTGTAAAAGAAATCAACCCTGAATATTCATGGGAAGGCTTGATGCTGAAGCTGAAGTTCCAAACTTTGGCCACCTGATGCTAAGAACTGACTCATCTGAAAAGACCTTGATGCTGGGAAAGACTGAAGGCAGAAGAAGGGGTCGGCAGAGAATGAGATGGTTAGATAGCATCACCAACTCAATGGATAGAAATCTAAGTAAACTCCGGGACATAGTGAAGGACAGGGAGGCCTGGCGTGCCGCAGTCCATGTGGTTTCAATGAGTCAGACACGACTTAGTGACTGAGCAACCAGTGTGTGGAGTGATGATAGGTGAAGAGTGGACTGGGGTTATGAAAGTCCCTGGATGCCTCCTTGTTGAACCATAAGGAACTGGGAATTTTTCAACTGGCAAGTGAGTAAGGATGGAGAAGACTTGTGATATAATGAAAACAGTGATGTAGGAAAAGGGAGCAAAAGAATAAAAACAGGGTGTAAAGAGTAGTTAAATCTAACAGACTAGTTAGGAATACCTTTCTACATACATTGTTTGAGCTTATAGTTGCAAAACAGTCTGAAAATAAATTATAAGGATCAAGAATAAGTGGATAAATATTAAAAGAGGGAAAAGAGTAAAGATTCATTCCAAAGCCTGGAAAAGAGAAGTGATAGGAACAGTAACTGAATAAAGAAAAGTTTTCAGGTTAAAAAGAAAGCTCTTTGATTGTTGTGCTATTCTGTGCTTAGTCACTCAGCAGTGTCCAATTCTTTGTGAAGATTCTCCAGGCAAAAATGCCGTAGTGGGTTGCCATGCCCTGCTCCAGCAGATCTTCCCAACCCATGGATCGAACCTAGGTCTCCCGCATTGTAGGCAGATTCTTTACAGTCTAAGCCACCAGGACAGCCCAAGAATACTGGACTGGGTAACCTATCCCTTCTCCAGGGATCCCGACCCAGGAATTGAACCAAGGTCTCTTGCATTGCAGGTGGATCCTTTATCAGCTGAGCTACTAGGGAGACCCTTGTTTGCTATAGTTGCTTTTATAAAAGCTATCATGCTTCTGGTTAAAAACAAATGCACAATGACAAAAGCAAACAACAGAAATATATAAAGTAGAGAAATGAAGTCCCCTTCTTCACCCCTAATCCCCATTCCCTTGAAGCAACCATTGTGACAGTGTTCTCGGTTGACCTCTATGTCTATACCAACTTAAAAGGAATTGGGGGACTCATGTACACGTTTCTCTTCAACTTGTTTGGGCTCTTTTCCATATTGGTCTATATACAGCTATGTTTTCATGTATGCAGAGAAACAGTATAATTGTATTTACCTCCCCTTTTATTGATAAATATTAAGCATTTCAATTCTTGCTATTACAAACAATACTTAAAGAGCAGTCCTATGTATTTCTTTGAATATTGTGGTATTTTTATCTTACAAGTATTAATATCTATGTGTGAAATTGCTGGGTCAAAAAGCATATACAGTAAGATTTTCCTTATTTTTGGCAAACTGTCCACCAGAGAGATATGCTCGTTTAAACTCCTGCCATCAGTTTATGAGACAGTCTGTTGCCTACATTTTGGCTAAACCTGAACATTATAAATGTCATTAATGAGGCAATCTATTAGGTAAAACATATCTGGCTTTAATGTCTCTTTTTCTGGTTATCAGGAAGGGTAGGTATATTTTCATAAATTTTATTTTTATTTTTTCTCCTGTGGTTATTTCAGTTTTGTAGAGATTGAACTGATGATGAGTGTCCTCATCTAGATGTCCATGGAGGCAATCAGACGTGTGGACAGAGATCTGTGAAACTTTTACCAGTGAAACAGTGATAGTTGAAACAGTAAGGCCACAACAATTCCCTGTATAATCATAAAAAGAAGGGAATACAAGGACCATAGGAAACAGCGTTAGGAAGGAGGAAAAGAGAAAGTGATAGAAACTAAGCAGTAAGCTCAGATAGAAAGCTCAGCAGCTGTAGAGACTTAAGTAGAATCAAGATGGTGCTCTGACATGTTAACTGGTTCAAGAGTTTAGGGTAAGTCTTGAATCTCTGAGCTGTAGTTTCCTCATTTATGAAATAAAAAGGTTGGATAAGATGACTCTTTAATTATAAAATTCACTTTTTCTATAATTTTAACCCAAGAGATGAGACAATTTCATGGGAGTAGTCAATTTTAGAAAGCATGTGGGATTTGGCAGTAAGGTGGCCATTTAAAATAATTAGCATGTTATGGTCTATGGATTGCTTACTTCTGTCGCTGCTGCTTTTTTTTTTCTTAATTATTTTTTAAAAATCCTTTCATTTTAAAAAAGCTTTTTATTTGGAAACAATTTCGAATTTATATAAGTTACAAGGAACAGCCAAGCAACATTTATCCAGAATCACTGATTGTTAACATTTCACCTTTTTATTTCTTTTGTTTTCTCTTCTCTCTCCCTCTCTCTTTTTATATATATATATATATGATCTATGTACGATTGGAGGGAAGGAATATATTTATATATATTTACATTTATAAATATAAATATATAAATATAATATAATAAATATAACAAATATAAATATAATAAATATAATATAAAATAAATATAAATATATATATATAAATATAGTCCTTCCCTCCAATCATATATAGATCTTAGCCCATTACTTCTAAATATTGCAGTATTTAGGGACATTATCACAGTATAGTTATGAATTTCAGTGATTTTAACAATACAATGATACAATAATTTAATCAATCTAACATCTGTTTTCTAATTAATCTACTAATTTGCTTAATAAGGTTTTCCCCCTCCATTTAAGGATCCAACCTAGTATCTCATATTGCCTTTAGCTGTCATGGCTCTTTAGCTGGAATATTTTCACTTTTGTCTTTCATGGCATTGACAACTTTGAAGAATACAACTCCCACCCCCTAAAAAAAAAAGACAACATAACATTCCTCATTTGGGATTTATCGGTTATTTCCTCATTAGATTCCTCATTATATTTCCTCATTTCCTCATTAGATGCTACGTCCTCTGGGAACTGCATTTGAGGCAAAGAATGTCCATCTGTCCCTCATTCGTGACGTTAATTTTGATTACCTGGTAAAGGTTTTGTTCACTTTCTCCAGTGTATAATTGCCGTGTTTCATTCCTTGCAACAGGATATCTCTAGGACAAACTCTAAGATGACCCAAATATCCTGTTCCTCATTAAAATTTCTCTCCTACAGTTAGCACCTGTGGATGATTCTTGTCAACTGTGGTTGCAAAATGATTGTCCAACTCCAGTACTCCCTCCATATTTACCTGTTCAAGTATAAAGAGTACCTTCTTCTTCTCTGTTGATTTAATCTGTTTATTACTAGTATGGATTTATGAATGTCTGTGGTTTTTAAATTCTAACCTTTTTTTTGGCTGTGCTGGGTCTCTGTTGCTGCGCACAGGCTTTTTGCTAGTTACAGAGTGGGGGAGCCGCTACTCTTTAGCCGTAGGTACCCAGGCTTCTCATTGTGGTGGAGCACGGGCTCTCGTTGCGGAGCACAGCTCCAGGTGCCCTCGGGCTTCAGTAGTCGTGGCTCATGGACTCTTTTGAGTGCAAGCTCAGTCACTGTGGGACATGGGGCTTAGTTGCTCCTCGGCATGTGGGATCTTCCCAGACCAGGGATCCCACACCATGTGCCCCCCATTGGCAGGCAGTTTCTCAACAACTGGACCACCAGGGAAGTCCTCTAGCCTTAATCTGAATGGAGGATATATGAATATGAGGAAACTACTGTGACGAACATTATTGACAAAGAGCCTCACCTTCCATTAAGTATGTAGAACATTTTTATAAAGGAAGTAGAGTGCAATAATGATTTTACTTATATGGTAAACTCAATTTCCAAAATAGACAGGAAAATATGAAAGTAGGCAGATGGCTTTTGCCCTGTGTATCAGAGTTGCTTTAGCATTATCTGAGTTTCTTTACTCCTACTTTTTAAAAAATATTGGTTATTTGGCTAGCATGATAAGACGATTCAAATGGAGGTGTGAATGTGCACACAGGCAATGCTGTAGCAGCAGTGCAGCAAGAAGGGACAGGAGGAAGACTGATCATAGGACTGTCCAGCTCACCTAGACTCAAAGGAGTGCAAGAACATAGTAGGCCATGCTTATTTATTGTAGAGCTAAGTACTCCCAAGCTTCTGGGGACATCCTGGTATTATAGCTTTTGTATTGATATAAGACACTTCTGGGTCATTAGGAATAGGTTAAGCAACACCATATTTTATTAGTTTCAGGAAGAGAAGCAAGTGGTATTTCAGAAAAAAACATCAGTACAAGTGGGTTAAATGAAACTGTTACTAGTACTTGAAGATGAAAACCTCAGTTACCTAGAATATCTAATTATGTTCAATCCTTTGCTGCCCTCTTTCCTTATCCTGTCATATAGGCATTACTGAAATTGTCCTTAATTTGTATTAGTGCATACAAACATTTATTTACACACTAGTTTGTCTCCCCAAGAGTTGTTCCAGGGAAACATTAATCTTCATGAGTAAATACATCTCTGCTGATCCATACCCTGCAGAGTTGCCCTTGTGAGAGATAGCTCAGTCATAATATAAGTCCTTACTGGACAGCAAGGAGATCAAACCAGTCAATCCTAAAGGAAAGCAATCCTGAATATTCATTGGAAGGACTGATGCTGAAGCTGAAGCTCCAATACTCTGGCCACCTGATGTGAAGAACTGACTCATTGGAAAAGACCCTGATGCTGGGAAAGATTGAGGGCAGGAAGAGTAGGGGATGGCAGAGGATGAAATGGTTGGATGGTTATCACCAACTCGATGGACATGAGTTTGAGCAAGCTCTGGGAGTTGGTGATGGACAGGGAAGCCTGGCGTGCTGCAGTCTATGGGGTTGCAAATAGCTGGACATGACTGAGCAACTGACTGATGCCTTTTGAAATTTGTTGCTCATATTTGAAATGGATGAGTGATTATCTCTGTTCTTTGTATCTTATTATCTGTGACATATCTCTCTTGATTTGGGAATTGTGGCAGGCTTTTCCAGTAACTTGGTGTCAAGTTTTCTGGAGAATGCCTATCTTTATTCCTTCAAACCCCTGTGGATTTGAATTTTGAATATGCTACTTTGCCTATACTTTCAGTCAGAACACTGCAAACATAACAAGTCTTTTCAAAATGTCCAGCCAATAAATATATTTGAAAAAAAAAAGATTAAAGCTTAGGAAAATGACAGATACATTACTGAAATTCTGTTGGTTATAAAAGAGTTAAGTGTTACTGAAATAATAAGCTTTCTTATGCCACCAGTTTGACTTTGTTTTGACAGCTGTAATGACAAAAGAGTTATTTGTTGATTCTTTTTTACAGTGGTGGTCTTTGAAACTGCTTGTTCTACATCTAAATGAGTTCCTTGGCTTACCCCTTGGATATAAGATTGATGGACAGTAATACAACTTACATAATGGTGGTTGTTCTGAAACTACTTTTAAGCATATTGAATTCTTATTGATTTCTATTTTATATAATGGCATTTCTATTTTATACATTAGTACTTTTTGTTATACTTAGATTTTGTATATTTCTTGTCTTTTGGCAAAAGCAAATGGAAAACATAAAGCAACTCAGAGAACTCAACCGTGATTAAAGATGCTCTGAAAAAGAAAATTTGCTGTTCTTTCTCTTTGGCTGTGAAAAGTCACCGTTTCATTTGCATATCAATGAAAAGGACACTGACTTCCTAAAATAATTTCCAAGCTATGGAAAAAAAAAAAAGCAACAGACATTGAGAGTGAACTTTTTTCTGTAGTTTTATACACAAACTCCTAATCTTAACCAAATTTGGAAATCTGAAGTTAACACAACTCTAAAGGTTAATAAAATTACTATTTTACAGGTTATCAACACGAGAAACAGATTTTAAGTAATTATGCCAAACTCAGAAATTCAGTATGTTAGAATTCCATGGCCTAGCTTCATGAGTCACAGGACTTTTTCTTGAGTCCAGATGAAAACTTCACTGCTCTTACAGTAAATTTTAAAAAATTATTGGTAGATGTAGGAAGACAGGCTCATTTATTTTTATGAAACCCTCCTAGTTTTATTCCTAACTGTGGAAAGCAATCAAAACCTTTGTAGGTGTGAAGGGAAGAAATGAGCTTTGAGTCCTATTTCTTGAAAGCCCATTTCTTTTTCTCAATCAACCCCACCGGGTGAACAGTACAGAGTTAAGGCTTTTACAATAAGCCTTTTTCATTGTACAAGTCAGGTAGTGCGGTGCAGGCAGTTCCGAGGTTGGGTGATTCTGAGGCTGGAGAAATCTGTTTTAGCTAACTCATGCAGAGTCAATACTGTCCATGGAAAACAAAACTTTGGGAAATTACAGCAGATTCTAGCTCAGATCTTTTCTGCAGGAGCTGGTTCATGTCCACACTGAAACCACCAGCGGGTAGGAAATGAGGATCCCCACTGGGTTCATCTCACTCATCATTCCCTCCAGGAAACAGGAGAGAGAGTGACAGTCTGCCTCACCTAAGTACACTGGGAATCAAAGATACACTGTGTGTAGCCTGACTGCTGGTAGAAGTGGGACAGTTTCTGCAACAGGCACTGGCAATGATAATGTCCCAGGCCAAGGGAAAGTCCTGCAAAGGTGAGAAAATATAAAGTAGCTCCTGAACACTTCCCACATACCTGGTACTTGAAGTTATCTCCCCCATGTGGATACTGGATGTATGAAGTTCAACTTCTGGCTGTTGGTTCCATTGTAAAGGCTACTATCAGAACTTTCTCTTTTATGAGTCACACTTATGTTGAGCAAGGAGAAACCCTAATCGAAATTTAAAGTTATTAGAAGACAATTACACAAAATAAAATTTCCTGTTGTTCCTCAGTTTTCTTTTTTTTTTTTTTAAAGCAGTGATAATGGGATTTATATATACAGATCTATATTGTTGAATTATTACTGTGGGCACAAAGCCTTTTCCTTACGTCTCTTACTAACAATTTAAGAAGATTGAAGATTTACCCAACTAGAAGGATTTTTTTCATCAAAGTGCTAATTCTGTTTGC
The DNA here is from genome assembly GCA_007570785.1 of Antilocapra americana. Lineage (NCBI taxonomy): Eukaryota > Metazoa > Chordata > Mammalia > Artiodactyla > Antilocapridae > Antilocapra > Antilocapra americana. The sequence continues at coordinate 12,494,132 of ML663557.1, read as the reverse complement.
CTGTTGTTTCTTTGGAACTTGAAGCAATTAACATCTGTGGAAAAACTTCCTGTATACATCACACATTCTCCCCTTTTCACCATTAGTCTGATCAACTTTTTCTTGGTCTATTCTCATTTGAAAGCTTGATTTCTCTGCTACTCCTAGTGATTTCATCATGAGTTTGTTTTTTTAGGACTTTCTTTTTCAGTAAATGAAATAAAAATGAAAAGAACATGAACTTTACCTATCCTTTTTTTGTTTGACTTTAACTACTTTGGGTGTGGGGAAGGGGAGCACTTAAAAGAAGTAATTCTATTTATGAGATAAGGGTTGAAGGGCATTCTAGCTTCCCTAACTAGAGTGAAGGGCAGTCAGTGGAGGAAATAGCATCCTACAATATACACGATTAGTCTGTTCTGTTTAGGGGTTGTTAGAGAGGAAAGAAAGTAAATGGGAAAGATTTTGTCGCTTTCCTGTTTCATGGGCAACGCTGGTTCACAGTATTCCTTCCACATTCTACCATACATTGCCTGGAGAGAGAAAGGCAGATCATCCAATAAATCATCCATTTCTAAATGGTCTACTGATAGCATATACAAAGGTGGCTCACCTTCCACTTACAGTCATACTGCATCAAATGGTGCTAATTCTAAATAGGCCACCCCATATAGTGCATCCTCCGAAACAACACCCTTCCGCTGTTTAACAAAATCCATTCCTTTTTTTATTCACAGGAAATATTTAATATTCCAGAATCTTGTTCTTGCATTCAATGTGAAAATCCTGCTCACCTGGAACTCATCAATCTGAGGCCCAAGGGACGCCAAAGTCCCTGTCATCTGCTCATTAAGCCAAGAGCATCACACAAAGGCCTACTTCTAACACCTCCCGAATCTTAACAGCGAGAGAGGATTGATCTCTATAATTTATGATCCTACGGCAGTGGGGTGGATCTTCCCATGTGGAACCCCCTCACTGGTGCGCAGTGCCTTCGAAAAACACCTCTGGCGCGGGCAGGAGATCGGATCCGGGAGCCGAGGGTTTCCAGACTTGGTTCTCTGGCCTTAAAGGTGGGGTGTCGGGCGCTGAAGGCGCCGGCCAGCCCGCGGGTTTCCCCGCGGAGGGCCGGGCGCGGGGAGCCGGCGGCCCGGCTGCCGCGGAGGCCCCACCTGCGCGTCCCTCCAGCCCTTCCCCGCTCCCTCGTGCGGCAGGGCGCTGCCCCTCCTTCGGGCGGGCGCGGGGCGGAGGGCCTGCGGCTGTGGGCGCGCGCCGCGGCCGCGGGCCCCCGGGGACGGTTGGGCTCGGGCAGCGCGGGGGCGCGCTCCGGGAAGCCCCCCGCCGGCCGCGGCGCT
>ML663557.1:12350882-12492398 GCA_007570785.1 Antilocapra americana | reverse complement strand
CTAGCCGAGGCGGCGGCCAGACGGCGGGACGGGAGGCCGGCGCAGTCCTTCCAGCCTCCGGGGCGGCTGCCGCGGCTGCACAGGTCGGTGCCCTCGCCGCGGGCCCGGTGCGGGGGAGGGAAGGTGGGTGCGCGGCGCCCCCCGAGCGGCGCGGAGCCGCGGCGGCGGCGGCGGCGGCGGCGCGGGGAATGGCGGCGGCCGGGGCGCTGCGGTGCGCCTCGTCCGCCCGGCCGCGGGCCCCGGGGCTGCTCGCCCCCGGCGAGGAGAGGGGGTTGCGGGGCTCTCGCTGAGGGAGGAGGGCGCCCGGGGCCCGGGCCGCGCCTCCCTCGGCGGCTCGCTCTCGGCGTCGGGAGGCGGCCGGGGGTCCCCGCCGGGGTCTCTGTCCTGAGGCGGGGGTCAGCCCGCCTCGCCTCGCCCCGCCCCGGGGTGGTGGAAGCCCCCGGCCTCCGCCCGCGCTGCCTTGGCGCCCAGCGGCGCCTCAGCCTCTCTTGAGGTGAGCCGAGCCGAGACCCGCCGAGCCGGGCCACACCCCCTCCCCGGCCCTCGCAGCGGCGACCCCGACGCCCGGCCGCCTCGCGGACCCGCGCTCTCGCGGTCGGGGTGACCTGTTGCGGAGCGGCCCGCAGCCCGAGCCGCCCGCCGACTCGGACCCGGAGGGGACCGGTCCTGCGCTGGCCCCCCGCGCGGCGGGATGCCGCTGCCGGAGACCCCGTGTGCTGTACTGCTAGGAGCGGGCGTACTGAAAAAAATTTTTTTTTTTTTTTTTTTTTTTTACATAGAGGTTCCCCCCACGAGTCCGATCAGACACTTGCAGAGCGGGGAGATCTGTCTGCAAATATCCGGGATTCCATTGCAGTATCGGATTAGGTAGGCTCATAAACACCATGCTTTGGAGGTGATTTGGGAGAAACCCGAGCCAGGAGTGAGGAGCTGTTATCTGTATCTGGAAAAGAACCTTAAACCTGTGCTGAGCTAAATTATCCACCCCCCGCCCCCCACCTGCCCCCATCAAAGCTCTTTTCCTGTAGCTGTGTGTGGTGTAGACGCAGTCCAGTTTCACTGTACGTGGGCGTGTTTGGGAAGAAGCTGCGAGCTGATAGGAGGTACCTTAGTACAAATGTTAATTTGTTTTACCCAGGAGGGGTGAGGGAGGAGGAAGAAAGGGCACTGATGTTAGCTGTGGAGGAGGGGCCATTGAAACACTAAATTTCTGTTGAAGAAAGCTCTAAAAAGAAACACTGAGTACCTGGCCTTTAAGATGGTTAAGAAGGAAATACAGGCAGCAGTTAATTGAACTTTATCTTTTACATGCCCAGGATTTTAAAATTTCAGCGCTGTAGTTGCCATAGAGAGCTTTGTTTTCGTACCGGTGTTTGTGAGTTGATCTTGGTGTTTTTCTGTATTCACCACCAAGCCAGTTCTGTCTCTTTGAAGATGACCATCAGAATTTTGGGAAACTTTTGAATCTATGCAGCATAGTATTACCGTCATAGATCATAGCTTGCTAGCCCTAAAAGCCTATTCCATCCAGATAATTATGGTTATACAGTGCTGTAGAATCATAAATAATGTGTGTTACTGTTACTGCTGCATATCTTCCTGGAGACTTTAGAATTATGAAGGATCTTATCCAAACGGTATTATTTTAATATAAACCTCTTACTCAAGCTTTGTAGGCATAAAGTTTATCGTCTAGTTTCAAAGATTTGGAAGATACTTGTCTTATTAGCTTAAAGACCAAATGCAAGGACATTATTTTTTTTCCATTTTATTCCACCTTTCATTAAATTAAGAAATTTGACTTTAAAACACTGAGAATGGAACTCTGGAAGTATTGTTCATTTTGCCTAAATCATTCCAGATTGCAATATGCTTTTCTGATATATACTTTGATTATCAGCAAGAACTGACCAAAATATCCTGAGAGAAAATATAACTAAAACTGACCTTGTGGATCCTTTAGTACTTTTATCATATATATAATGAATTTTTGTGTGTGTTTATGTACCTAGTACATGTCTCTTTCAGCTTAGTCCATGTCATTACAGCTGAGACAGCAGATTTTTGTACTGAATGATGGATATATGTATAAATGAAGTTGTTTTGTTGTAATTTTAAACACTTTTGTCCAGAGGCAAAACACTTTTTGTCCAGAGTTTGTACATTCATTCATTCATTCTACACATGTTTATTGATTTTCTACTTGATGCCATTTAGTTGCCTAGATGTTGGTGATACAGCAGAGAAAAGGATAGGTCCCTGATGGAGCTTAAAGGGTAAGTAGGCAGATTGTCAGATAACAGTATTTAGCGTTAGTTTACAACTTTAAGAAGTGAAAACTCCTCTGAAGAGTTTTTTTGGTTAAGGATATTTGTTGTGTTTTTCTAAGGATAGTGGGAATTATTACTGAGTGAACAAAAGCATCAAGACAAGTTATTTTAAAAATACACTGATGTTTATGTACTTTGGGCATCTGGTTCTGCAAAATAAACACTCTACCTTAAGTCACATGATGCCCAGTTTACATGTGGTTAGACAGCTTTATACTTTTGGTTTATATAGTTAAATGAGATGTTGGCTAAAAATATTTTTCTTGGCACTTGTTTTTAAGGGAGTCTAATTCTTTTTTCCCTAAATTTTTAAAATTGTTCCCTAAATTTTTTCTTCCTCTGGCTGTGTATGTATGAGTGGACCAAAGTCCTATTGATCTTCCTTAGAATCTAATAACCATTATCGCTAAATCGGAGAATTCTGACTGAAATTTTTCTTTTTAAAATAAAATATGACAAACATTGGTATAGTTTGTTGCAAATTGTTGTTGTTGTTTAGTTGATAAGTCATGTCTGACTCTTGTGACCCCATGGACTGTAGCCCACCAGGCTCTTCTGTCCATGAGATTTCCCAGGGAAGAAAACTAGAGTGGGTTCCCATTTCCTTCTCCAGAGGATCTTCCCAACACAGGGACCTTTGCAGATCACAAAACTTTTTATATACTATTGATTCTTAAATATGTTGATACTCCTTATTTACAGGATTGCCAACAATTAACATTGACCTTGTTCGTTTGCTCAGTTGCTTTGGTCATGTCTGACACTTTGTGACCCCCATGGACCGTTAGCCTGCCAGACTCCTCTGTTCATGGAATTTTCTTGGCAAGAGTACTGGAGTAGGTTGCCATGCCCTCCTCCAGGGGATCTTTCCCACCCAGGGATGGAGTCCCTGTCTCCTGCATTGGCAGGCATATTCTTTACCACGGAGCCACCGGGGAAGCCCAGAATATGGACCTTATGTAGGTATTATCATCTCCATTTGAGCTGAGGAAATGGGTTTGAAAATGTGAGTACACCAAGGAGCAAGCAGTGAACCTAAACCCAAGTCTTATCTCTTACTACAATGTGATGCTCCACCTGGGGAGTGTTGATGGAGGGAGTATCAACATCCACGGCTACAGTTCAGCATACAGTATAGCTGCTAGCCTGCTTTTCCAGAAATTTCTAAATATCTTTTAAACTCTAAACCCAACTGTTAGTTGAGAATTAATTAGTTGAATTTGTTTTCTTTTCATAAGTAAAACTTTTAAGAACTGTTTAGAATCTAAAAGTTCTGCTTTTTTTTTTTTTTGCTGTATAAGAAAAGACAGTTTGGGTCTACTTTTAATGATATAAATGTTTTGAGAATAAGATGTACTAAAATCAGTCCTCTTTTCTGAATGTGAAGTTTTTATTGTATAACAACTGTATTTATTTATTTATTTATTTTTTAACAACTGTATTTAGAATAAAGCAAATTGCTTCACTCTGGATGCTGCATTTTTTTAGTTACTCAGTTTTCAATAAAAAGATAATTCAGATAGCCTGAAACTCTGGCTCAACCTGAGTGAGGTTTCTTGGAGAAGAAAATTACCCTCTAAATTGTTTTTTTTTTATAATGTGTCTTACTCCGGTTGGTTTACAGTTTTTCTTTAGTGAGAAAATAAAGATTGGATGTGATATATTTTGGTAGCTTGAAATTAATCTGGAGTCTTTTCTTGATTAACAACTTGAACTTTTGGTTTAGGAAACCTTTTAACAATGTAATAGGAATAGAAACACTGAAATTGGAAATATGTGACATCTGCCTATTCTATGGAAAGAAGAAAGTTTGAGTATATATTTAGCCAGTCACTTTAGTAAGTAAGGGCTAGTTAGGGATGCAAGAAGCAGTGTTCAGAGGACTCAGCTTGAAGGTGCCTGGCAGTTTATGTGTGCCACCACAGGGGACTTTGGTACAGTCTTTTGAATGACACGTGGCTTTGGCGTATGAGAGGCTTGAAAATGAAGCCCTCACCTTGAGCTTAATTGATACCTTTCTGTTATTTTGTTTATATGACCTTTCTCCAAACAGATTTTTCCTTTATAGCTCAATTTCCTTCTTGCTCATTCTTGGAGAACCCTTTTCTGAAAACCTTGCCTAAATAGCAGCCCCATCACACTCTACCCTCATCGTTATTTCTCTTCACAACAGTAATTTATCTGACATTATAGCATATGTTAATTTGCGTATTATCTGCTTCCCTCTAGATATAAGGAGGGACCTTCCTTGAGGTCCTTCACGAGGTCAAAGACTTGGCTCACTGATGTCTTCCTAGCACCTAGAAAAGTGCCTGGCACAGTCAGTGCCCAGATAAAATTTGTGGAGTGGTTGAATTAATTTATATTAAATGATACAAAAAATACTAGTTATGTTTCTTGAAAACAAAACAAATTAAAGTTAACTTTTTACTTTAAATAATACACCTGTGCAGTTAAAAAGAAAGTTGTACTGTAAGGCTTAAAATGAAAACCCCACCCCTGAATAACTTTCCCTCCCAGGTCCTGCTTTTAGAGCAAATATTTTTGATACGTTTAGCTGTTTTTTTCTTTCTTTCTTTCTGATATTTACTTCCATATTTTAAGGCATTACTTGTTTTTCAATTTTAGATATCTCTTGGCTTCCTCCTCTGGAAGATGAGCCTATGCTTTAGGGTTCTTAGGCCTGCTGAGCTTCCTCTCCCTTTATCTCCTAATATAGTCACCTCCTAATACATTATATCTGCTAATGTAACATGTAGTTATGTAACTGTTATTGTTTATTGTTTACATTATTATGACTTTGTGTATCTGTTTATTGTTGAACTATGCAGTATTCCTTGATTGTATTTCATGAATTTAAAATTTTGAGGGGACTCCTTTGGTGGTCCAGTAGCTAAGACTCTGTGCTCCAGTGCAGGGGGCCTGAGTTGCATTGCTGGTCAGGGAACTAGATCCCACATGCCGCAGCTGAGTTTGCATGCCGCAACTAAGACCTGTTGCGGCCAAATAAATAAATATTAAATATTTTTTTCTTTTTGCTTAGTGTCCTATTTGTCTCTGTCCACCCCCCACCCCCCGGAGAAGGCAGTGGCACCCCACTCCAGTACTCTTACCTGGAAAATCCCATGGACGGAGAAGCCTGGTAGGCTGCAGTCCATGGGGTCGCTAAGAGTCGGACATGACTGAACATTGGAGAAGGAAATGGCAGCCCACTCCAGTGTTCTTGCCTGGAGAATCCCAGGGACAGGGGAGCCTGGTGGGCTGCCATCTATGGGGTCGCACAGAGTTGGACACGACTGAAGCGACTTAGCAGCAGCATCGCCCCCCCACCCCGGAACTGTCTCAGTATGTGCAAGCACATCAGATTGATCACTCGATTTTTTTTTTTTTTAATTGGAAATATCTCAGAGTTCCCCATCCTTTTGCCCAAGTCAGCACTGGGGCTCTTCACTCTGTTGGGTATCAGCTTGCGATTTCCCTTTGTGACTCTGGGAGTTCTCTTTACTTTTTTCCTGTGTTAGAGCCCATGTTCTCTGGATCCCCGTCCTTCTCTTTCTCTGATTCCCCCCCCCTTTTTTTTTGGTGAAATACATCCCTCAGTAACTTTCAGGAAAGAGTGTTTGAGAAGGTGAAATCTCTGAGATGTTTGCATTGCTGAAAGTATCTTTCTTCTACTCTGACAGCTGGTTGATAATTTGGCCTGTCCCAGTGTGGAATTCTAGAGGGAAGTAATTGTCCTTCAAAATATAAGGGGTGGTACTGTAATAGCTTCAGGTGGCTGTTGAAAAGTCTTATGCCCTTTCATCTTCATCCTTTCTACGTGACTGGTTTCTGTTAAGATCCTTTCTTGGTCATCTGTCTGTGTCTCTGATGTCTTCTGTGTCTTGTGTGGGTCTTACCGCGTTTCTTCTGCACAGGACTTACTGAGCCCTTCAACCAGCAGTGTCTATATTAGATGAGAGGAGAGGTGATCATCTAATGCAAGGCTGAGCCAGTTTTTTCTTTGAAGGGCTGAATAGTATTGTAGGCTTTGTGGGCAGTCCCGTCTGTTACTGCTACTCAGCTTTGCTTTTGCAGCATGAAGCTGCCATAGACAGCGCAGGCATGTGGTTTGCTGACCCCAATCTGAGCACAGGTGGAAGGATTAGCCGTTGCTTTACTAGGAGTCGGGAGAGAAGAACGGACTATATGGACAGAGACATGATGGTGATGGCTTGAGGAAGTTCTCATCTGAGGATTTCTGTTAGTGTATGATAAGCAAGATCACTAGCTGAGAGTGAGGAAGAATGGCTGTATGTATTGGAGGTTTGACAAGAGGGGAAATACATGACACAGTCATCCATCAAAGAGTGGAAAAGTGAAGGGAATAGAGGAGAGGAATATATTGTGTTGGCTAGTCAGTATTAAGGGCTTACCACCTGAGAGAGATGATTCTAAATTTCAGATTCCTGGCTTTAACAGAAATATCTCTAAAATCTCACCAAGTATGATATCTTACTAAAGATCTCCCCCCACCCCTCGCCCCAGTCAGGTGAGGTTTTTTAAATGAATCATCAGAACTATTCACATGTAAGTACTGTATGCTTATGTGTGTATATGTTTTTATACATACAAACATGGCCTATATAACTTCTTATTTTTAGAGAAATACCAAAAGAAAGTACTATGATTTTTCCCAAATGCACATTTGATTTAGAAATCATTTGTTTATTTGTTTTTTAAAAACCATGGAGCATTTTCTGTGTTCCAGGTTTGTTTTTGGTGCTGGGGATACAGCTGTAAACAAAAAGATGAAAACATTTGCCTTTAATACATTTATATTTAAACTAACATATAATTAAATACACACATCAGCATTAACAAAGAAAGGAACATTATGCAGAAACGAGAAAAAATGATGTTATTAAATGTATTTTTTCAGCTTTCCTGAGGTATAATTGACAAAATTGTAAGACATTTAAAGTATACAAAATGATGATTTAATACATGTTTACATTGTGAAAATGCTCAGCATCATTAGCTGTAAGACAGTGGTCCCCAACCTTTTTGGCGCCAGAGACTAATTTCGTGGAAGACAGTTTCCATGGATAGGAGTTGGGGGACGGGGGGTTCAGGCAGTAATGTGAGCAGTAGGAAACAGCAGATGAAGCTTCACACACTAGCCCACTGGATGACTCAGTTCCTAACAGGCCATGGACAGATACCAGTCTATGACCTGGGGACTGGTGTAAGGGAAGTGAAATCAATCCATGATGAGATACCCCTTCACACTACTAGAAGGGCTAGAATTTAAAAAGTTTGGTGATGTAGCAAGTATAGGTATGGATGTTGAGAAATTGGATCCTTCAAACACTAACAGGAATGTAAAATTATGTAGCTACTTTGGAAGATAGTATGGTAGTTCTTAAGGAGATTAAATGTTGGGTTACCGAATGACCCAGCAGTTCTTTCCTAGGTATATACCCAAGGAAGATGAAAGCATGTCTCCATAAAAAATTATTCCCAAATGATTATGGCAACATTATTCATTTTAAGGAAAAAAAAACAGAAATAACACAAATGTCCATCACCCAACAAGTGAATAAACAAAATGTGATGTATCCATCCAGTGGGATTATTGTTTAGCCCTTAAAAGGAGTAAGGTACAATACAGGTTATATCATCAGTAAATCTTGAAAATACTTTGCTTGGTGAAAGAAGCAGTCACAAAAGGCCAGATATTATATGGTTACATGCGTATGAAACACACAGAACAGGGAAATCTGTAGAGACAGAAAGCTGATTAGTGGTTGCTTGAGGTTGTAGGTAGGGGATGGGGAGGCCTAAAGAGTATAGCGTTTCCTTTTAAGATTTTTTAAAATGTTCTGCAGTTGACTGCAGTGATAGTTCTACATGCCATTGAAATGTATACTTTTTATTTTTGGCCTCTCTGTGTGGCTTGTCATGTTTTAGCTCCCTGATTAGGGATTGAATGAGAGACCTCGCCAGTGAAAACTCAGGAGTCCTAACCACTGGACAACCAGGGAAATTCCTGAATTGTATACTTTTAAATGGATGAATTGTATAGTATGTGACTTATATCTCAAAGCTGTTTAAAAAACAAGACATGGCAAAAATAATCAGTGATATGAGGCAATGCCACTATATTAATTGAGAAAAGTAAGTTATAGAGGAAAGTATAAAATATCCTGTTTTAATAAAACAGTAAAAATCCAATGTGTATTACAGAGTATAAGTGATCTTGTGAGACTGAAAAATGTTGCACACCAGATGTAAACATTTGTTACCTAGTTGGTCTCAGGTAAAAAAGGAGAGGGAGATAAAGAAGGGAGAAAATAACTTGAAGGAAAAGGGCTTGATTTAGAAGAAGCAACATTTATAACATAATAAACATAAGTCTTAAAATGGTAGTTGTCTATGTGGTGAAATACCAGGGGTTTTTTTTTCATATATTTTTCTGGATTGTTTGATTTCTTTTATCAATATAAATATTTAAAACTAAATAAGAAGTAATACAAGTAAAACATTTATTAAATCTGAAAAAATGTAGCAGTTTGTTTTCCATAATAGCTCCCAATTGGAAACAGGCCAGATGCCCATCAGCAGAAAAATGTAGCAATAATTTGTAGTATGCTCTATACTGGAATACTATGTATCAGTGAAAAAGAAGGAACTACTGCTATTCTTAGCAAATATGGGTGAATATCACAAACTATTAAAAGAAATCAGACACAAAAGAGTATGCACTGGGTGATTCTCTTTTCTTGAAGCTCAGGAAAAGGTCAAACTCATCTCTGTTGTTGGAAGTCAAAATAGTGGTTAATGATTGGGACTAGAGGAGCAAGACTTCTGGAGAGCTGGAAATGCTCTATATCTTTATTTGATTGGTGGTTACATGCACATTTACATAGCAAAAATTCATAAGAACATTTTAGTATTTGTGTGTATCTCAATTAAAAAGAGTAAAGCACATCAAGCCAGAAAAAAATGAAAAAAATAAGCTTTAAAAAATCTGGTGCTCATGTAAAAAGTCTTTGTATACTTTCAAGAATACTTACATCATTTCCAAAGACAGTTTTTCTCTGCCTTCAGTTTTTTATTAATTAATTTTTAATTGAAGGATAATTGCTTTACATAATTGTGTTGATTTCTGCCAAGCATCAGCATGAATCAGCCATATCTGCCTTCATTTTTAATGGTTGCATTGTATCACTTTCTGTGGGTGTATCATAATTTATTTAAGCAGTCTCTTGATGGGACACTTAGGTTGTTTCTAACTTTTATATATTGTAAAGAGTGATAGAGTTGGCATCTTTTCTTATACATCTTCCTGTACTTTTCTAGTCGTTTCCTTTTGATGAATTCTTAAAAGGAGGATGATTTGCTTGTTTGGAGGTTAAGTATATTTGCATTCTTGCCTGTGCCATGTAACTGTTTGTCTGTGCTCTGCTAACTTGGTGATTAACTTTACAAGCATAGTTATTGATCTATTATGTAATAAATTCTTGTTTTAATTTGCATTTTTAAATATTTTTGTTGAAATTTATATTTTCGTGTTTTTGGACATTTAGGCTATAATTTCCTTTTCATATCTTATATACTTACTGCTTATATTCTTATCTCTTAAAAGTCTTTTAAGCAGATAAGTCAAACAAAGAAAAAATACATAAAAATTAATACATTTAACACCTCAAATAGAAAAAGACAAATACCAAATTATATCACTTACATATGAAATCTAAAATATGATACAAATGAACTTATCTATGAAACAGAAACAGACTCACAGAGAGAACAGACTGGTGGTTGCCAAGGGGAGGGTTAGAGGAGGGCTGGATTGGGAGTTTGGGATTAGCAGATGCAAACTGTTATATAGAATGGATAAACAACAAGTTCCTGTTGTATAGCACAGGGGACTGTTTTTAATATCCTGTGATGAACGATAATGGAAAAGAAAAAAAAATAGTTAACTTCAGAAGTGAAACATTACAAGTACAGTTGAAGCATCCTATTGCTTAACATTAATAACATGTTAGAGCTCTTCATGTATGAAGAATATTGGTTTTGTTGCTTGTTGTAGACCTTTTCTCTATCTTACTTTTTGTCACATAACTTAGAGTATTCCCGTGGCGGCTCATACGGTAAAGAATCTACCTGCAATACAGGAGACCTAGGTTCAGTCCCTGGGTTGGAAAGAACCCCTGGAGAAGGAAATGGCAACCACTCCAGTATTCTTGCCTGGAGAATCCCATGGACAGAGGAGTCTGGTGGGCTACAGTCCAGGAGGTTCAAAGAGTTGGACATGACTGAGTGACTAACACTTTTTAGAGTCTTTTATTAAATCTTTGTTGGCTTCAGTTGTGAGATACACTGTTTAATGTACAATTAAGGATATAAATATAGTGTCAGTTAAACCATGACACTCAGTTTTAAGAGGCATCCTGATTTCAGAGATTTTAAAATATGAGAAAATATTCATCCTAGAGTTGGTGAAATATACATATGTTTGGCTGTATGTGTGTGTTGTATGTTTTCTTTAGTCAGATTTATCAGTCTTTTCTACTGTTTCTGTTTTTCTATTGTCAGTCTTAGACCTTCTTATGCCAACATTAAAAAAAAATTCACCTATTTTTACTTCTAGTATTTTTATGCCTCAAACATTTTTAATCTTTAATTCATCCTGTTTATTTTAATGTAAGATCTAATTTTTATCTTTTTACCCAAATAGTTAGCCAGTTGTCATAAAGTTAAAGGCCACTGGCAGTTTTTTTAATAAGTAATGAATGATATAGTCAGATGTCCTTATTTGAAAAATATTAATATGGCTATGGATCTTGGTTGGGTTTAGTCTAAAAATTCCCAGTTGCACTTTCTATAAATATGTATCTTAATTGATTTGCAATAAGAAGAATATGAATGTTACAACTGTGATTTCATACTGTCTTAAATAATGCATCTACGTATTCTTGGAATCAGTCAAATAATTAAAACAATTTTTTGCCACATAGGCCATGGTTTTAATCCTGTGCTTAAAGTTTGTATGAATCTGGGCAAGTTACTTAATTTTTTTTTTAACATTCAGCCTCCCTATTTGTAAAGTGGCACAGAAGTGTCTTCTCATAGGGTTACTGTAAGGATTAAATTAGAAGGTATAAAAGCAAAGTACTAACTAGGCTGAATTAGTTCTTCACTCTTCCTCCTTTCAGGACCTTGAAGATCAAGTGTACTAATCACAGCCTAGCTTCTCCTGTATCTGGGGTTACTCTAGATCTCTAGGGTTACTAGAGTGAAGTATTCGTTAGACCTCTTCAAATTCTGATTTAGGTGTCTCAGGGTTTGACTAGAACTTTTCTGGCCTCCTGTAATTAGCTTACATGACAAGTCTATGTGTTTTCTGTTGTTGCTCTTAAGCTGCTCTTCTGTGAATGTGCTGAAATCTTCATAGCTTTTAGGGTTTTGTAGGTAAGAGATTCATATGTATTTTAGGTTTGACTCATACAGCTTTTATTCTATAAATTGTCATTAGGATAACCTCTGCTGCTTTTCTTTTACAGTTTGGATTTGTGTATATATTTTTTTTGTAGGTTTTGTGGTTCAGATCCCATCTGTTAGGGCTGAGGGTACAAGGGTAAGTCTATTAAAAGGGAAATGTTTTGAAGATACTCTTGGGTAAGAAACTCCGCTTTTGACTTGCTTCTTTTTGTTAGCAGTGTTTTTGAATGGTTTCTGTGAGCCCAGTACTTGTGAATGTTATCCTGGAGGAGTAAGTTCTAGATCTTGCACTGGTTGTTTACATCTTCTTGGTGAAGAGAAGAAAGAGAGATGAAATCTTCTATGTGAAACCACAGTAAATAACATGAGATTCTATGTAGTTATGTGTCAGACTGAAGAGCAGAGTGCAGGAGAGGAGGGAGGCTCAGTGAGGGCAGGAGTGGTCCTTAGGAAATGTGTCTCATTAAGGTGGTAAGAACATAAGCTTTGGGGGACAGCATTACTGAAGGTACAGCAACAGGAATCAGTTTTGGTATGCTTTGACCTGAAGGGTTTTTGGAGGTTGTGGAAATAATTTGATAAAATGAGACCAAATTATTCAGTCCTTAGGAGTAAAGCAGATTAAAATTTAAGGGATAACATATACTGTTCCTGACTTTTGGCTTCTCACTCTTATTTCCTTTCTCTCTAAGGTTGTAAATTGATCAGTTGTAAGTGAAGATTGGAGTGAAAATCCAAACTGTTTAAAACCAGTGTTCTTTTTTTTTTTTTCCCAAAGGGAAGGGGTTTCTAAAATTATATATGTATTAGGTAATCCTCCCAACAAGAAGATTTAAAACAACATTGATAGGAAAGAAGCACTGATAAGTTATATGTTTGCTTTTTCCTCTCTGTCCCTGTTACTTGGTCTTAGCTAATTATGTAGGAGAAGGTTTTCATTTCAAAGTCTTTCCTCTGCCATTGAAAAAGTCAAGGGGTGTAGGGTCAGACTCATCTGCAAAAGGGTTTTTTGAGCTGTAATTCTGAAGGTGTGAAGTTGGGGGAACTAGCAGTACTGTTGAGGCCTCTGTGCTGCCATGAGGGCAGCTTGAATTGGCTGTAATAATAGTGTCAGCACGTCTAGACCCCTCTTGTGCTTCAGTCTGGTGTGGTGCAGCAGACATAGCTATGAATGGAGAGGGTTATCAACGTTTACCACTTCTGTCTGAGCAGAATTGAAAACGATAGACGACAGTGGACTTTCCTTGTCTCAGTCGTAGTACTGTTGCTGTCGTGTGGCCATCCTCGACTGAACAATAGCTGGGCCTATGTCCTTACTTGTGTGACACTGTCAGTTATAGGATCTCTTTAATAACAAACAAAATTTGTATTTATGACTGCTTAATTACTATAACTAAATAGATTAAAAATACTGACAAAGACTTTTGAGCCCCAGATTAAGGGTGACTTAGTTGACTCAGTGTCCCAGACATGTGTTTTATAATTCTGGTGTGCCTGCAGTTCCACAGTGCATTGCAGAGGAACAGACCTCCATAGCTATGTTTTTAACCACGTAAAAGCTATATTCCATCTGATTGATCCAGGAGTGGGCATTTGACCTAAGGGCTGCTAATCTGTAAACCAGCTAACAACCAAGCATTGTCTGGGGGGGGAATTGCAGCCAGGTATAGGGAGCATGGAGTTAATTTGCCATTGAGCCATGAGTGCCTAAGCTGGGAAGATACGTTAGTGTGGAATCCTGTAAAACTAAAGTTTCAGAGACTGGAAAGTTAAGTATAAGCAGAAGCTGTGAGTTACAGAAATGGTAAAGGAGTTGAGGGAGCCAGTTGGTAACCAGAAGAGAATGAGGCATCTGTGATGAGAGAAGCACAAAACTGTAAGCAGGAAACCATGTGGTGAGAGAAAGATGGGCCCAGAGCCCGAGACTGGAGGTTCTGTTGTCTGGCTCTGTAGATACTCCTCTCCTGTAGTACTCCTTTCCAGTACTCCGGTGGCTCCTACCCTTCTGAATGCCCCATCCCGTTTTTTTCCCCAGGAAAGCGTGCTGGCTTTGGTGTCAGACTTTTGGCAGCAGAATTCTGGCTATGTCTTTTACTAGTTGTGTGACCTTGGAAAGGTTGTTTTAACTCCTCTGTCTCATTCCTTATCTGTAAAAAGTGAGCATCATAAATCATATTGATACCTTTCCTTGTGGGGCTGATGTCAGGATTAAATGAGATGACACAAAAGCTTTTATAACAATAGTAAGATCATAACCAGTGTTCAGTGAGTAGTGTCATACATAAAATGCTCTCTAGGGTAATTTGAATGAATTTCTTGCAACTAAAAGAGCCTAAGGAAATAATTTGCTTGTAGATTCACTTAGGGAAGTGCAGCCTAGTGTGTGGGTTGTGTAATCAGGGTTATTTTAGGTAGTGTGCAGGGCACTAAAAAAAATAGTCTTATTCACCTTGTGAGTAATGGGAATTGGTGTATTTACCCGCGTACCTTCTTTTATTGTATTTTGCTTCATTATACTTCACAAATATTTTGTTTTTTAACAATTTGAAGGTTTATGGCAACCCTGCATTAAGCAAGTCTGTTGGTGCCTTTTGTCCAACAGCGTTTGCTTATTTCTTGTCTCTAGGTCACATTTCAGTAGTAATTCTCACAATATTTCAAGCTTTTTCATTATTATATTTGTTATGGTGATCTGTGATTGGTGAACTTTTATGTTACGTTGTAATTGTTTTGGGACACCCTGAACGGTAGTGAGCTTAATGTGTGCATTCTGGCTACTCCACCAACTGGCCATTGATGTACCCACTGATCTCTATCCATCTGTTGAGGCCTCCCTATTCCAAAAAAATGGGGTATTGAAATTAGGCCAAGTAATAACCCTATAATGGCCTCCTAAGTGTTCAAGGGAAAGGACGAGTGGCACGTCTTTCACTTTAAATCAAAAGCTAGAAATGATTAAGTTTAGTGTGGACATGTTGAAAGCTAAGATAAGAAAGCAGAACCAGCCTTATTGTTCATAGGGGAGAAAGTTTTAGTGATCTGAACAGGAGGTCAAACCACACACTGTTCTATTAGGGGAAGGCCCCAACTCTCTTCAGTTGTATGAACTCTGGGAAGGGCAAAGAAGCTGCGGAAGAAAAGTTTGAAGCTATCAGGAGTTTGGTTCATGAGGTTTAAGGAAAGGCACCATCTCCTTAACATAAAAGTGCAAGGTGAAGCAGCAAGTGCTGATGAAGAAGCTGCAGCAGTAGCCTAACCAAAAGGTTTAGCTAAGATGATTAGTGAAGGTGGCCACAATAAGCAACAGGTTGTCAGTGTAGATGAAACAGCCTTCTGTTGGAAAAAGATGCCATCTTGGACTTGGACAGGTAGAGAGGAAAAGCCAAAGCCTGGCTTCAGAGGACGGGTTGACTCTTGTCAGGGGCTAATGTATCTGGTAACTTTAAATTGAAGCCAATGCTCATTTACCTTTCCCCAAATCCTGTGGCCCTTAAGAATTATGCTAAATCTTCTTTCCCTGTGCTCTACAAATGGCATAATAAAATCTTGATGGTAGCACATTTGTTTACATGTTTGTTTGTTTTTTTTATCAAAACAACTCTTATTGAAGCATAGTTGATTTACAGTGTTGTATTTCGGGTGTACAGCAAAGTGAATTAGTTATTCTTTTTCAGATTCTTTTCCATTACAGGTTATTGCAGGATATTAAGTATACTTCCCTGTGCCATACAACAGGTCCTTGTGTTTCTCTAATTTATATACAGTACTGTGTATCTGTTAATCCCAAAACTCCTAATTTATCCCTCCACTTCCTGTTCCCCTTTGATAACCATGAGTTTGTTTTCTGTGTCTGTGAGTCTGTACTGTTTTATAAATAATTTCATTTATATCACTTTTTTGGACTATATATATAAATAATGTGATATTTGTCTTTGACCTACTTCACTTAGTATAATAATCTCTAGGTCCACCCATGTTGCTGCAAAAAACATTATTTCCTTCTTTTTTTTTATGGCTAAGTAAGATACTACTATATAAATCATCTTTATCCATTCATCTGTTAATGGACATTAGGTTGCTTCCATGTCTTTGCTATTATAAATAGCGCTGCTGTGACTGTTGAGGTGCGTGCATCTTTCCAAATTAGTTTCTGTCTTTTCCAGATATATGCCCAGGCGTGGATTGCTGGATCATATAGTAACTATTTTTAAAGGAATCTCCATAGTGGCTGTACCAGTTTACATTCCCACCAACAGTGTTTATGACATGTTTTACTGAATATTTTAAGTCTACTGTTGAGACCTACTGCTCAGAAAAAAGATTCCTTTCAAAATATTACTGCTCGTTGACAATGCACTTGGTTACACAAGAGCTCTGATGGAGATGTTCAAGATTAGTGTTGGTTTTGTGCCTGCTAATACATCTATTCTGCAGCCCATGGATCAAAGAGTAATTTTGACTTTCAGGTCGTTATTATTTTAAAAATATATTTTGTAAGGCTATTTATTAGTGAAAGCATTAGTCATTCAGTCATTTCTGCCTCTTTGTGACTCCATGGATAGTAGCCTACCAGGCTCCTCTGTCCATGGGATTCTGCAGGCAAAAATACTGGAGTGGGTTGCCGTTCCCTTCTCCAGGGGATCTTCCTGACCCAGGGATCACACCCAGGTCTCCTACATTGCAGGCAGAGTCTTAACTGTTTGAGCCACCAGGGAAGCCCATAGCTGCCACAGATGTAAGGCTGTGGCTGCCACAGATAGTGATTACTCTAATGAATCCGGGCAAAGAAAATTGAAAACCTTTTGGAAAGGATTCACCATTCTTGCTGCCAGTAAGAACATTCATGATTCCTGGGAAGAGGTAAAAATATCAACATAAATAGGAGTTTAGAAGAAGTTGATTCTGGGTGACTTTGAAGGGTTCAAGATTTAAGTAGAGGAAGTAACTAGCAATGGTAGAAATAGAACTAGAAGTGAAGCCTGGAGGTGTGACTGAATTGCTGCAATCTCATGGCTAAACTCGGATGAATGAAGAGTTGTTTTTTATGGGTGAGCAAGAAAGTGTTTCCTTGATATAGAATCTTCTGGTGAAGAAGCAGTAATTGTTGAAATTTTAACAAAGAGTTTAGAATATTACAAAAACTTAATGATAGCAGTGGCAGTGTTTGAGAGGATTGACTCCGGTTTTTGAAAGAACTTCTGTAGGTAAAATGCTACCAGTCAGCATTGCATGCTATAAGAAAATCATTCATGAAAGGAAGGGTCAGTCAATGTGGCAAGCTTCATCTTTGTCTTATTTTAAGAAATTGCCATAGCCACCCCAACCTTCAGTAGCCACCAACATGATCAGTCAGCAGCCGTTGACATTGAAGCAAGACCCTCCACCAGCAAAACGATTGACTTGCTAAAGGCTCAGATGGTGGTTAGTGATTTTTAGAAACAAAGTATGTTTAAATTAAGGTATGTACTTTTTTTGGACATTTGTATACTTAATCGACCATAGTATAAACATAACTTATCTGCACTGGAAAACCAAAAAATTGATATGATTTGCTTTATAGCAATATTCAGTTTATTGTGGTATTCTGGAACAAAACCCAGAATATTTTAGGAATATCCTTTAATTCTTAACCGTTTACTAGTTGCTTGGAACTACTGTAAGTATTTTACCTGTATTAACTCATTGGATCATCACAATAAACTGGTAAAGAAGGTACAATTGTTACCTTCATTTTAAAGAGGTAGAAACTTAGCAACAGTAAGGCTAACTGTCTTGCTTTATGTTATATAGTATGTAAGTGGCAGAACTAAGAATTGAACCCAGGTGATATGGTTGTAGTTTTAGGGTTTTTTTAAAGCCAATTTGTCTTTTTCAGTTTTTATTTACTGTTTTATAATTTTTTTTCTTTACTTTATTGTGTTGGTTTTGCCATACATTGACATGAAACCGCCATGGGTTTACATATGCTCCCCCTCCAGAACCCCCCTCCCTCCTCCCTCCCGATTCCCTCCCCCTGGGTCATCCCGGTTCACCAGCCCTGAGCATCAACCCTGGGCTGGCGATTGATTTCACATATGATAATTAACATGTTTCAATGCCATTCTCCCATATCATCCCACTCTTGCCCTCTTCCACAGAGTCCACGAGTCTGTTCTATACATCTGCGTTTCTTTTGCTGTCTCGCATGCAGGGTTCTTGTTACCATCTTTCTAAATTCCATATATATGCGTTAGTATACTGTATTGTGTTTTTCCTTCTGGCTTACTTCACTCTGGGTAATAGGCTCCAGTTCCGTCCACCTGAGTAGAACTGCTTCAAATGAATTTTTTTTTAATGCTGAGTAATATTCCTATTTACTGTCTTAAATGAAGCCAAGGAGAAGGTTTCAGTTTGTTGCTACAGTTTCTTTTACATTATTTTAGTGCTTCTCTTTTTAATAAAGAGTTAGCATCTAGTTACAGAGTATTAGGTGGGCAAGATAATGATACTAGGTAGTATACTATTGTAAGAGTCACACCATATGTGAAGTGGTACTGTCACTTGAAGTTAGACCACGGTAAGTTGAAAGTTACATACTGTAAATCCTGAAGCAATTCTGTTTTTAAAATGGTTGAAAGTAGTAAGCCATCAAAAGAGGTAAAATGAAGTCAGAGTTATACTCATTTAATTCAAAAGAAGGCGTTAAAAAAAGAAAAAGAACCTGGGACAAATAGAAACAAATTTTAAGTTAATAGACCTAAATTTGACCAGATTGGGAATCATACTAAATATAAATGGTCTAGACAGAGATTCCCAGATTGGGTTAAAAAGCAAGATTCAACTATATCCTTGCCTATAAGAAATATGCTTTATATATAAAGATGCAAACAGTAAAAGATAGGAAAAGATACACTGTACTCAAAACAGTCAGAAAGAAAGATGGAGTGACTATATTAATATTAGACAAAATAGACTTCTTCAGAGCAAAGGATATTTCCAAGAATAAAGGATGTCATTAAAAAATGATAAGAAATAAGTTAATCCGGAGGGCATAACGGATCTAAACATTTGTGCCTTTAAGAACAGAATTTCAAAAATGATAGAACTCCAAGGAGAAACAATCAAATCTGCAATTTTAGCTGGATGTTTCAATACCCTTTCTTGAGAATTGAAAAAATTGACCTAATTAACATTTACAGAATATTTCACCTAACAACAGCAGAGTATTCTTCTCAGGTCTCTTTAAATGTCCGTAAAACATTTTCCATTATGGACCATATTTTGGGTCATTAAATAAGTCTCTATAATTTAAAAGGATTGAGATCTTATATTTTCTGATCACAGTGGAATTAAATTAGAAAGAAAACTTTGGAAATTTTACTAATACTTGGAAACTAAATAGTACAATTCAAAGAGATTAAAAGTTTTGTACTGAATGAAAATGAAGACAACATATCAGAATTTGTGGGATTCCATTAAAGCAGTACTTGGGGGAATTTGTATCACTGAATACCTGTATTCGAAAAATATCTCAAATTAATGACCTCCACTTCTACCTTAAGAAATTAAAAAGCAAATTAAACCAAAGTAATTAGAAGAGAAGAAATGGTATAGACCAATGTGGAAATTAATATATAGAAAACAGAAAAATAGTAGATAAAGTCACTAAAACCCAAAACTGCTTCTTTGGGAATATTAGTAAAATGGATAGTTTTAACCAGACTTTCAGAGTTATTATCATTGCAGATTCTACAGATAGTGAAAAAACAACAGGAAAGTATTATTGACAGTTTTATGTCTGTAAATTTTAGAACAGGAAAAAGATTGTTCAAAGACATATACTCAGGAGTAGACAACCTGAATGGCTATGTATCTATTAGAATAATTGAATTTGTCATTAAAATGTTCCCCCCAAAAAAACAGTCAGGCCCAGATGGTGAATTCTACTAACCATTTAACAAGTAAACAGTTCTATCCAAACACTTGAAAAAATTGCAGAGGAGGAAGTGCTTCCTAATTTTCTTTGTAAGGCCAGCATAACCCTTATATTTAAATAAGATATAGACTTTATGAGAAAAGTCTGCACAAAAATATTCCACATGAAAAAGTTCTAAACAAATTATGGGAAACTGAATGCAACGTTTTATTTAAAAAAATAGAATGACAAAGTGGAGTAATTATTCAGGAATGCAAGGTTAGTTTAACATTTAAAAAGCAATAAATTAATTCACTCTATGAACCAACTAAAAAGAAAAAACATGTAATCATCTCTATAAATGCAAAAATAAAAACATTTAATAGTCTTGCCTCCATTCCAGATAATACCTGAGCACAGTAAGATTAGAAAGGAACTTCTTCAACCCAATAAAGAGCATATCCCCCCCAAAAACTACAGATAATGTATTTTTAATGGTGGAAAACCTGATTTCTCCCTGAAACCAGAAACAAGATTGTCTACTCTCTCCACTTCTGTTCCACACTGTATTGGAAATTCTAGACATTACAGTCAAACAAGCAAAAAAGATAAAAGGCACCTAGCATGGAAAGGAAAAAGGAAAACTATCTCGTTTTTCTTTTTCAAACACAACTGTTTTAGAAAATCTGAGGGAACCTATGAAACTACTAGAACTGCTAAGTTTCGTAAAGTTATGGGATACAGGATCAATGCAGAAATATCAATTGCACTTCTTTGTACTAGCAACAAACAGAAATTGAAATTTAATACAACCAGTACCATTGACAATAACAACATGTATGCAGTACTGAAAACTACACAGCATTGCTGAGCAAAAGTAAAGAACATTTAGATAAGTGAGGAGACAGTCTTTGTACATGGGGTCAGAGACTCATTGTTGCTAAGGAGAAAGCTCTCCCCAGTTGAGCTGTTGATTCACTGCAAGCCCAATCAGAATCTTAGCAGGCTTTTTCTGTAGAAAGTGACAAGGTGATTCTGAAATTCATGTAGAAATGGGCAGGACCCAGAATATCTAACACAACTTCGAAAAAGAAGAACAAAATTGGAGAGCTAATACTATCTGATATCGCATTCATTGCAAAACTAAAGTAATCAAAACAGTGTAGTATTGGTATGAAGATTGAGAAATAGATCAATGGAATAGAAGAGTCCAGGAAAAAGTCCAATAAATATATGGACAACTGATTTTAATGAAGTACAAAGGCAATTCATTGAAGAAAAAAGTCTTTAAAAAATGATGCTGGCTCAATTGGATATTTATCTATATATAAGCAAATGAACTTCATCTATACCATGCACTGTATACAAAAATTAAATCAAAATGAATCATAGACCTCAATGTAAAACCTGAAGTTATAAAACATTGAGACAAAAATAGGACAAAATCTTTGTGATCTTGATTTAGGTAAACATTTCTTAGGTACAACACCAAAAGCACAGCCTATAAAACAACACATTGATGAACTGAACTCCATCAAATTAAAGTGTGTGGCCTTTGAAAGAGATTAAGAGATACTTAGTAAGCACCTGTGGAATTGAGTTAGTTCTTCGGTCCTCCTGGTATCCTGACCTGGAACTGGGGGTCATGGGCTCCTGTCTCTCTTCAGGTCACAACTGTTTCAGTGGCCCTCTCTGGCCCTTATTTTTCTCACCTGTAACATGTATGGTTTGGACCACATGATTTCCAAGGTTCCTTCTAGCTTGGACACCTAACATGTCTGTGAAACAATTGACTTGCAAAGCAATATCTACCATTAAATGTGTATTTAAAAATTTTTTTTAAAAATTCATTTGGCGTAGTAGTTCTCGAATGAGGCAATTTTGTCCCCCAGGGGACATTTGGTAGTAGCTGGAGATGTTTGATTGCCAAGCTAGTTAATGGCATCTAGTGGATAGAGACCACAGATACTACCAGACAGCCTGTGATGCATAGTCAAGTCCTCCTCACACAGAATTATCTAGTCCCAAATATCAATAGTGCCAAGGTTAAGAAATCCTAGTATAGAGTATCTAAAATTTATTTAGCTGCTTATTATTTGAAACCTGTGTTATTACACATTCCCATGAAATTAAAAGACACTTACTCCTTGGAAGGAAGGTTATGACCAACCTAGATAGCATATTGAGAAGCAGAGACATTACTTTGCCAACAAAAGTCCGTCTAGTCAAGGCTATGATTTTTCCAGTAGTCATGTATGGATGTGAGAGTTGGACAGTGAAGAAAGCTAAACGCTGAAGAATTGATGCTTTTGAACTGTAGTGTTGGAGAAGACTCTTAAGAGTCCCTTGGACGACTGCAAGAAGATCCAACCAGTCCATCCTTGAGGAGATCAGCCCTGGGTGTTCATTGGAATGACTGATTTTGAAGCTGAAACTCCAATACTTTGGCCACCTCATTCGAAGAGTTGACTCATCTGAAAAGATCCTGATGCTGGGAAGGATTGGGGGCAGGAGGACAAGGGAACGACGGAGGATGAGATGGCTGGATGGCATCACCAACTCAAACTCCAGGAGTTGGTGATGATCAGGGAGGCCTGGTGTGCTGCGATTCATGGGGTTGCAAAGCGTCGGACACCACTGAGCGACTGAACTGAACTGATGTTGAACATATTCTTGATAAAACAAGTTATGTAATAAAATCCTTTGGAGAACATTGTGTCTTAGATTCTGGGGAATCTATGTAAATGATGTATTTATGAGACTCTCATTTTTAAAATAATTTTTATATCACTGTGGAGAGTTGATCAATTTGGATATGTTGAAGTTTGTGTTCTCATACCATTTAGAAAATATATATATATATATTTTGGAATTCCCTGGTGGTCTAGTGGTTAAGAATCCACCTAGTACTGCAGGGCATATGGGTTTGATCCCTGGTCGAGGAGTTAAGGTCCCACCCACATGCCGCAGAGAAACTAAGCTCACTTGCCGCAGCTACTGAGCCCATGCACCACAACTGGAGAATCCGTGTGCCAGAACAAAGATCCTGCATGACACAACTAAGACCTGACGCAGCCAAATAATTAAAAATAAAAATTTTTTAAATGTTTTTAAAAAATCACCACCACCATACATATGATTTCCCAGCCTAGTCTAGTAGAGGCCACCAGTAGAGCTTAATTTTAATGGATGGACTAAAATTTAGTTTTTTAAATAATCTGAAATTTACGTTTAAGAGTCACTAATTACAAATGCCTACTTAGCTACCTTTTTTGGCCAATATTCCACAGATAGGCTGAGATCTGGGTTCTCAGATTAGAGAATTTCATCAGTTTACATTGTGATGCTTAGATCTTAGTGTTTTTTGTTTTCTTGTTACTTAAAAAAAAGAGAGAGAGAACCTGGGGGAGAGAGAAAATAGGTTTTAGTGGAAGAATGAAGGAAACGAACAGGGATTTGAATTGGGTTGAGAACACTGGCCCTTAATATGCTGCCTTATGAGGAGTGGTATTTTTTCAAATAGAGGGATACTAGGAGTTTTGTATATTCAGTTTGATAAGTAGTTTGCTGCTAGTACAAATATATCTACAGCTGCACCCAGAGATTGATGTTACACAGCTGAATTTGGTCCACGCACAGCCTTCTTCTACATGTTAATCCCACCTGTTGTACTGAGGGAGTACTTTCTGAGATGGAATCTATCCCTGTTTTTGTTCTAGGCCAGGAGTTAGCTGACTTTCCATCAAGGCCCCATATAGTAAATACTTTAGGCTTTTTTTTTTTTTTGTAGGCCATACAGTCTGTGTTGCATCTATTCAGGTCTGCTTTTGTAGCATAAAAGGAACCATAAGCAGTACAGAAATTAATGAGTGTGGCTATGTCCCAGTAAAACATAATTTACAAAGATAAGCCTGGGTCCAGCTTGTAGATCATAGTTTGCCAACCCCTGTTCTAAGCCATCAGCATTTTCTCTTTGGAACATTTGGCATTTCTGGTTAGTTTCCCAGTGGTGGCTGTTTGCAGATGGAAGAAAGAGGTACCTTGTCACTTGCAGCTGCTCTGCTGTATTGAGTGGCTTTTCTTGATGATGGTGTGGGGTAAGTAGATGACAGGAGCTTTAGCTGAAAGAGTTAGAGTTAGCTCTTTAGTAATGAAGGGCTTGGTTCCCTTCTTCATCACAACCCTTATGCAGGTGATCAACAAATTCTAGCAAGTTTACGTTTGAAAAGTTTCTGGAATTAGATTGTGTGTGTGTGTGTTTTAATAGAAGTACTTATAACCTCTTGGCTGGAGCCAGGTAATACCTTCTTATCACTCTATGCTTTTAAGGTTCTTTGCTCTAATCCATCAACTTCCACAGATGTTGCCAGCTACCTTTCTAAAATGAAAGCGTTACGGCACACATTTCTGCCTATATAATTATATAGTGATTTCCAGTCATTCAGAATAGTGGTTCTTAACCACTTTCTATTTCTGAGTTCCTTTGAAAATCATTTGATAGCTGCAGATCCAGGAAAATGATTTTGTCTGTGTGTTTATCACACAATTTTTATACTTTGGGGAGCAGGGCATTTCATGGCCCTAGGATTTAATTTATGATCAGT
Source organism: Antilocapra americana (assembly GCA_007570785.1). Classification (NCBI taxonomy): domain Eukaryota; kingdom Metazoa; phylum Chordata; class Mammalia; order Artiodactyla; family Antilocapridae; genus Antilocapra; species Antilocapra americana. Next base: position 12,468,078 of record ML663557.1, on the reverse strand, counting down.
TAAGAAGTCTTGATTTAGAGAATAAAGTGCATGTTTCTTCCCAGGCTGTCTCCAGTCTGTCTTCATAGGTTATAGTTCATTTCCCTACACACACATGCACGTATACACACACATGCACACTTTTTCTGCAACGCATTAACCAGCATTGTCCTGACGTGCCAATTTCTTCCATTCTTCTGTCTGCAAGTATTACTTCCTCTCGTCAGGAATGCCCTTTCCGTTTCCCTCCATCTGCCCAGTATTTCCTCATTAAGGCTCGTCTCAAATATCAGGTACTCTGTGAAAGCCATCCTCAGTTTACCTTCTTGGCAGACATAAGTAAATATGGAGGAATTGTAGTGACTGAGACTTGCAGAAAATCCTTTCCTTTGGAGGGGAGAGGTGGGATAAGGATGAAAGAAGGAAAATTCTAGGAGAGAGTTCTTTACTCCTAAGAGATTCCTCCTCTTAACCTCCGTGAGCCTCAGTTTCCTAAGTTGAATGCAATATTTATCTCAGGGGGCTGTTAAATGAAGAATGTCCCAATCCCTACAGCACCTCAGTCTTTATGCAGGAAATTCCATTCCTCAGGTCATTGGGTGGCCCCAGGAACTTAGGCAGGAGCAAACATCCTCAGAGATCCAGTACTCTCGGTTCTTAATAAAATGTCTGAATGGAAAATTAGGCTGTAAATCTAGTAATACAAGGTTTCTTGAAATTCTTCTGCCAAAATTGTGGTAAGGTGTGTATTGTAAGCTACAAGTTGCTATGCTAATGTTTATGTTGTTATAGGCATTGCTGTTTTTAAAAGGCCAGTGGGGTCTTTGCTATAAAAGTACATGATGCTTTTTTTGGCTAGTCAGTTGATGCTAGAATAGAGCTCCATCTTTCGCAAATTAACACCTGTGATCTTCACTGTTCCGTGAATGACTGGGAGGGTGTATGACCTGATAATTTGTAATTTTGCTGGGCATATATTTGGTCCTAGTCTGCCACTGGTAGGCACATTTGTTATTCTCTGTTTTTTTGTGTAGTAACTTTTGTTGGGAAGACTGTTTATGCTGCAGGAGGCAACTGTAGTTCTGGTGACCAAAGAGAAGTAGAAGGCAGTACATCTAGGAAGAGGAATTTTGGGTAAATTGTTAAGATTCTGTGGTAGCTTAATAAATTCATGATGTAAAAGAGTCTGCTTTGCAACTTGCTAATAACTAGGGATTATTTCAGCGTTTTTTAGAATCATTGAAAGTCTGTGGAGTAAAAAAAAATTAGTTATACTTTAATGTGCTATATGCTATAGTAACATTCTCAAATTTGGGGACATTTCAAGATGTCTTGAAACAGATTGCTCCTAAACGTTGAGGATCTGTTGTACTTGAAGTAATTATACAGGTACCCCTTTGTTGAGGTTTATGAATTCAACAGGAGTGTCTTTCTATCACTGTGTATGTGTCTGTGTGTATCTTCTGAATGAGGCTTGTAAGATCCTCTAATTTAATAGTCCCATTTATGAGGACTGTCTTTTTATTGCCTCCAGATAAAGTCCAGGGTTTTTTGTTTTTGTTTTTTTTTTTACTGTGGCAAAAGTTGCCCTTTATATACCAGCTTCTCCAGACTCACTTCCTGATGCTTCCCATCATTCTTTTTTACATTTTATCCTCTAATTATATTGTACTCCACTGCTGACGGTTCTCTAAATGCCAGTGCCAAAGGATTTCACTGTCCCTAACCTTTGTACATGGTGTTTTCCTTTGTCATGTTTACCTAATGAACTTCTGTTGGAAGTGAAAAGAGAGAAACCAGATATTTTACCCTCTACCACTCCCACATTTCCACAGTATTTAAACGTCCAGTTAAGGATTAGTAGGAAGAGGGTAATTTGGCATTGTAGAAAGCACCAGGGATTAGCAAATGGAAGGCTTGTGTTTAAGACCTACCTGTGCCTTTAACTAATGATGTGACCTTGGCCAGATCACATGACCTCCCGATCCCATCAGATTGTTGTCTAGCTGTAAAATCTGGAGATTGGAATAAAGCAGGGGGTTAGCAAACCCGCCCACTCCTTTTCTTTACTTTCATCTTTCTTCCCTTCCCCTTTTTATTCTTGCACATTTGAAGGATACATTGCTTTCACGTTGCTTTATAGTAAATTACTACAGCAGTAATTCTCCAAGGGAGTTGGAAGGATAAGGGCATTCCCTGGGCTGAGAGGGGCAGATATTAAAGGAAGACCTGGAGCTTTGAAATGTACTCCACGTGGAGATCTCCAAAGTACCTTCCACCTCTTAAATAATGTTCATCTGTGTTATTCTTGGTAGTAGCATGAGGCAGAAATATTTGAGGGTTTATGTAGCTTAGTTCCAGAACACTGTTCACCAGATCATTTTTGGCTCTGAGGTCGAAATTGACACTAAATAAATGGCCACTAACGCCATCTGTTGGTGAAAAGAGTTATACTTTTTATTAGAAATGTACCTTATTCTTTGAAATTTTGCAAGTTGAAGATTTTTGGGACTTCCCCACTGGCTCAGTGGTAAAGAATCTGCCTGCAGTATGGAGACACAGGAAATGCAGGTTCAATTCCTGGGCTGGGAAGAACGATCCCTTGGAGGAGGAAATGGCAACCCACTCCAGTATTCTTGGCGGGGAATGGACCGAGGAGCTGTTGGACTGCAGTCCATGGGGTCACAATGAGTTGAACATGACTGATCACACATACACTATGATGTGAAGATTTTTAGGCCAAGAAGGTTTGGTATAACTCAGGAGAACTTGTAGGATTCCCTCCACTCTTTAGTTTGAAATAATTTCAAACCAAAAAGAAAATTACGAGAGTAGTAAAGAGAACTCCTCTTTACCCTCTGTGCAAATTCACCAGTTTTCAACATTTTGTCCTATTTACTTTGTAATTGATTTATTTCTCCCTCACACACACATACGTGCTGTTTTACTGAAATATTTGAGATAAGTTTTCATACCTCATACCTTTTTACCTCTTTAATACTTCAGTTGTATTTCTTAACAACAAATTTATATTTTTATATAACCACAATATAGTTACTGAATTCAGGAAACTGATACAGCACTTTGATCTGCAATCTGTATTCTGGTTTTGTGAATTGCCCCAATACCATCTTTATAGCACTTACTGTTATCCAATATACCGAGTGTAGGTGTCATGTGTCTTTGAGTTTTCTTTCATTTGTAATGGTTCCTCAGGTTTTCTAAGTGTCTCATAACAGTGGCATTTTAAAAAGCCTGCATCCATCTATAGAACATTCCTCAGTTTAGGTTTGTCCATTTCCTTGAGATTAGGTTCAGGTTATGGGTGAATTTAACTCCAATGACCGTTATATCTACTACTGTGGGCAAGAATCCCTGGCAAGAAATGGAGTAGCCATCATAGTTAACAAAAGAGTCTGAAATGCAGTAGTGGGATGCAATCTCAAAAATGACAGAATGATCTCTGTTCATTTCCAAGCCAAATCATTCAGTGTCACAGTAATCCAAGTCTATGCCCTGACCAGTAATGGTGAAGAAGCTGAAGTTGAAAGTTTCTATGAAGACATAAAAAACCTTCTAGAACTAACACCGCAAAAAGATGTCCTTTTCATTATAGGAAACTGGAATGCAAAAGTAGGAAGTCAGGAAACACCTGGAGTAACAAGCAAATTTGGCCTTGGAGTACAGAATGAAGCAGGGCAAAGGCTCATAGAATTTTGCCAAGAGAACACACTGGTCATAGCAAACACCCTCTTCCAACAACACAAGAGAAGACTCTACACATGGACATCACCAGATGGTCAATACCAAAATCAGATTAATTATATTCTTTGCAGCCAAAGATGAGAAGCTCTGTACAGTCAACAAAAACAAGACCAGGAGCTGACTGTGGTTCAGATCATAAACTTATTGCCAAATTCAGACTTAAATTGAAGAAAGTAGGGAAAACCACCAGACCATTCATGTATGACCTATATCAAATCTCTTAGGATTATACAGTGAAAGTGAGAAATAGATTCAAGGGATTCGATCTGATAGAGTGCCTGATGAACTATGGACGAAGGTTCATTACATTGTACAGTACACAGGGATCAAGACCATCCCCAAGAAAAAGAAATGCAGAAAATCTAAATGGCTGTCTGGGGAGGTCTTGCAAAAAGCTGTGAATAGAAGAGAAGCAAAAAGCAAAGGAGAAAAGGAAAGATATTCCCATCTGAATACAGAGTTCCAAAGAATAGCAAGGAGAGATCAGAAAGCCTTCCTCAGTAATCAGTGCAAAGAAATAGAGGAAAACAATAGAATGGGAAAAACTAGAGATCTCTTCAAGAAAATTAGAGATACCAAGGGAACATTTCATGCAAAGATGGGCTCAATAAAGGACAGAAATGGTATGGACCTAACAGAAGCAGAAGATATTAAGAAGAGGTGGCAAGAACACACAAAAGAACTACACAAAAATGATCTTCACGACCCAAATAATCACAATGGTGTGATCACTCACCTAAAGCCAGACATCCTGGAATGTGAAGTCAAGTGTGCCTTAGGAAGCATCATTACGAACAAAGCTAGTGGAAGTGATAGAATCCCAGTTGAGCTCTTTCAAATCCTAAAAGATGATGCTGTGAAAGTGCTGCACTCAATATGCCGGCAAATTTGGAAAACTCAGCAGTGGCCACAGGACTGGGAAAGGTCAGTTTTTATTCCAATCCCAAAGAAAGGTAGTGCCAAAGAATGCTCAAACTACCACACAATTGGACTCATCTCACATGCTAGTAAAGTCATGTGCAAAAGTCTCCAAGCTAGCTTCAGCAATATGTGAACCGAGAACTTGCAGATATTCAAACTGGTTTTAGAAAAGGCAGAGGAACCAGAGATCAAATTGCCAACATCTGTTGTATCATCAAAAAACAAGAAAATTCCAGAAAAACATCTGCTTCTGCTTTATTGGCTGTGCCAAAGCCTTTGACTGTGTGGATCACAACAAACTTTGGAAAATTCAAGATCACTTGACCTGCCTGACCTGTCTATTGAGAAACCTGTATTCAAGTTAGGAAGCAGCAGTTAGAACTGGACATGGAACAACAGACTGGCTCCAAATAGGAAAAGGAGTACATCAGGCTGTATATTGTCACCCTGCTTATTTAACTTATATGCAGAGTACATCATGAGAAACGCTGAGCTGGAAAAGCAGAAAAGCAGAAGCTGAAATCAAGATTGCTGGGAGAAATATCAGTAACCTCAGATAAGCAGATGACACCACCCTTATTGCAGAAATCCAAGAAGATCTAAAGAGTCTCTTGATAAAAGTGAAAGAGGAGAATGAAAAAGTTGGCTTAAAGCTCAACATTCAGAAAACTAAGATCATGGCATCTGGTCCCATCATTTCATGGCAAATAGATGGGGAAACAGACTTTATTTTTGGGGGCTCCAAACTCACTGCAGATGGTGACTGCAGCCATGAAATTAAAAGACGTTTACTCCTTGGAAGGAAAGTTATGACCAACCTAGACAACATATTAAAAAGCAGAGACATTACTTTGCCAACAAAGGTTGTCTAGTCAAGGCTATGCTTTTTCCAGTAGTCATGTATGGATGTTGGACTATAAAGAAAGCTGAGAGCTGAAGAATTGATGCTTTTGAGCTGTGGTGTTGGAGAGGACTCTTGAGAGTCCCTTGGACTGCAAGGAGATCTAAGCAGTCCATCCTAAAGGAAATCAGTCCTGAATATTCATTGGATGGACTGATGCTGAAGGTGAAGCTCCAATACTTTGGCCACCTGATGTGAAGAACTGACTCATTTGAAAAGACCCTGATGCTGGGAAAGATTGAAGGCGGGAGGAGATGGGAATGACAGAGGATGAGATGGTTGGATGACACCATCAACGGAATGGATGTGCATTTGCATAAACTCCAGGAGTTGGTGCTGGACAGGGAGACCTGGCGTGCTGCAGTCCATGGGGTCTCAAAGAGTCGGACATGACTGAGCGACTGAACTGAACTATGCAGTCACGGCTAGAGTACTCATAAGTGGTGTGTCCCAGAATATCCCATCAGAGACACACAATGCTGTCTGCTCCTCAGGTCAAGGCATTGTCCAGTTTTGTCACAGTATACTCGCTTGTTTTTCCTCTTGCAGTTAATAAGCAGTCTGTGAGAAGACACTGTTTCTTTGTTTTTTTTTTTTTTTAGCTTTTCAGAAATTGAAGTCTTTTTAGGAAAGTTCAAAATATACCAGTAAGGCAAAGTTAGGGAAAACTTGATGTGTAAACCTGGAGACAGCCACATTTTAGTGTGTGTTGGTACAGTCTCTCTTCTATGCTGTAATGATAATGACAGCCAAAAGGGATTATACCTCAAATACCATTTTGTCACATTGCTTAATTGATTTAACAGTAAGTTGTAGACATTTCTCCATGTATCACTGAGTATTCTGTTTTTTAGTGACTGCATAGTGTTCCATTGGCTATGGATTGTTCTGTGGTGTTCTGTCAGCGTCACATTTCAGATATAAGAATCTCCTGAGTGTCCAGGCTGTTTCATTTTCCTCCTTTTTATTTATTCATTTTTAAAAAAATCTTCTTTGCTGTGCCACATGGCTTGTGGGATCTTAGTTCCCCAACGGGGGACTGAACCTAGGCCCTCACCTATGAGACCGCAGAGTCCTAACCACTGGACCGCCAGGGAATTCCCTGCCCTTGTCTATAGACCCTTTTTTCTTGTGTCTTAAGCGAGGCACTGCTGTACTGTTGCCCCACCTGAAATCTTTGCTTGGACATCGAGTTCTGATGTCTGTCTTGCTCCTTCCACGCTGACTCACCATACTATTTTTCTCTTCCACTGTTTGAATACTTAACAGGCTGAGTTCCTTTCTCTAATCATTTCTAGGCCTACAGTGACACACTTTTGCCAAATACGTAAATGTACTTCTGATTCAGTTGACTTGTCTTTATGCTTTATTTGCTAATATTGTGCAGTATGGTTCCCCACCCCCCAAATAGCATATAGTCTTATGAGTTAAATGGACGTTTACGGGCTAGTCTTCTGAGTTGAGCCTCTGACCAAAATGTACACCCACCCACCAAAACACAAAAACAGATGTTTGAGGGACAGTGTATCTTTTGCTTGGAGCTTTCTTTCTGTTAATGGAATTTCTAGTTAACCTATGTTTATATTTTGGGTCAAGTCATATAGGAGATCTCGGAGCTTTTTTTTTTTTTCTTAATTTACTTATTTGGCTGCACTGGGTCTTAGTTGCTGCACACGGGATTTTCCATATTCCTTGCAGCATGCACAATCTTTAATTGCGGCACGTGGAATCTAGTTCCTTGAACAGGGGTCAAACCTGGGGCCCTGTATTGGGAGCGCGAAATCTTAGCCACTGGACCACCAGGGAAATCCCCTCTCAGACCTCTTAAGTATTAGAATCTTGGTAGATTATCTTTATGAACATTTTATGCTAGAGATTGAGTATAACCTTTAAAGGCATTGCTTAATAGATTTTCCCCCTTTAATATCTAACTTGAAAGCCTGTCCTCCCCTACAGATGGTTCGTTTTAGGCCATTTAGGTACATAGAAATACAAGTTTTCTATGTAGCTATGGGCCAGTTTATAAATGGTTCATCCCAATATATGTACAATTGAGTAGAAATGCAACAAAATTTTACCTGAAAAACTTATATTGAGTCTTTAGATGGGTAGGTTTAAGCGTGCCAGTTTCATTTAATCATTGCCTGTTATATATGCTTCAACCCTACTTTAGGCAGGCTATTAAAGTGGCAATGTACTAAGTGAAATAGTTTTCTGCTATGCCTATCTTCTTCTTCCTAATTTAAGATCTCAGCTTACTTTGTTTTGAAAATCATCTTTCTCACACGTCTTAAATATGTACCTAAAATATTTCTAAATAAAATACATGCCTGGAAAAAAAACATGGAGATGTTTAAACTTAAACAATAATTTGGTAAGTGATCTAGTAAACAGTCTTGCTGGGAAACAGTTTATTAAGTTCTTTTGACAGAAGATTTCTAAATATGTAGATTAGTTTAAATACTGTCTTTTTCTTTCCCCCAACCTGGGTGGTGTGTGAAATTGCTAAACCTGTCTTTGTGGTTGGCTTACAGTGATTGAAGCTTCTCCAGCACATCTTGTTTTTCTTACAGTTTCAGGGTATTCTTGTCCATGTGAATTACTATTGTTTGAAAATGCTTGTTATCCTTTGATTAAGAATTAAGGATAGCTTAGAATATTTTATCACTTATTCTGTACTGCTAAGAATACATGGGGTAATTTCAGAGGACTTTTGAATAAATTTATAAAATAATTTATAACATTCATGTTTAATTTACACTTGGAAGTTAGTCAGCCAGCATGCCAAGTGTGTCTCTCTTAAGAGACCTCTCATCATTAAATGCAGTGATTTAGTATTGCAGACTGTTTGTAGGTTTATCTCCTACTTGTGCTGAAAGATAACAGTTATTATTAACATGTTATACACTTAGAATTTCCAAGAAATGCATATTTTTAAGTAAAATTCTTAATTGTTCAATAAATTTCTTTTCCATTGTACTTGTGTCTTAAAATATGCTTTCAAAATGGTTCATTTAGAGGCATAGTTTACCATTTTTTCCTAATTCATTAATTTATATTGTAATTTTCACATGCTTCTGGAGTTTAAAAGAAGGGTTGTTTGAAATCTGCCTCTTCCTCTCCTTTTGTTTTTTTGTGGGTTTTTTTGGGGGGCGGCTGCTGGTTTTTATGTTTTTTTTTGTTTTGTTTTAAGCCCATCACTGATGGATGGACTTTGAGCCTCTGTCTAAATATTAGCAAAGTTCCTTGCCCAACGCCTTACAGCTGGCTGGCAAGTGCCCAAGCTAGAATTTGAGCCCAGGGCTTTCCAACTCCAAAATTTGTGTTCCTGCTATTATACTCACCATTTCTACATTCACTGAGTTTTGCCTATTTGATTACATTTAACTCTTACAAAATCACTTTGAGGTACATTTTGTTGTTTCTTATGACTATGCATGTGCACTCAGTCTTGTCCAACTCTTTGCAACCCATAGACTGTAGCCCCCAGGCTTCTCTGTCCGAGAGGTTATTCCAACAAGAATACTAGAGTGGGTTGCCATGTGCTCCTCCAGGGAATCTTCCTGACCCAGGGATCAAACTTGTATCCACTGCGTCTCCTGCATTGGCAGGCAGATTCTTTACCGCTGAGCCACCCAGGAAGCCTGTTGTCTCTTATTTATACACAAAGAAATCAAAGTTCAGAGATTACATAATTTACCCAACAGCACATACCTAGTTAAAGTTCTAGAATTAATATTAATGTCTTACGGTTTTCCCACTGAACTACTTTCACTACCCCTCAGGGTGGGTGGAGCCAGTGTTCACAAATTAATATGAATTTTGTTAGATTTTTTTCTCTCTTAAATATCATCTGAAATTGCCATTTTCCCAGCAATGGGGATTCTGAATTAGAAACTGGGTGACGGGGGATGAAGGTGATAGCAGTTAAGGGTAGAGTGTGATCATGGGCTTTTTCTACAACTAGGAGACTAGGCGAGGGTCCTGGAGAGCAGAGATTGGAGAAACCTGGGTAGGAAAGGGGTCTGCACATCATTTTTGATGCTTTGCTGTTCTTGGAAGAAGGTAAGAGTATGTTTTTTACTACTCACCTTCTGTAAAGCTCGGTGGCATACCCCTGGTATGGTCATCCTTGAAATACTGGTTTTAGTTTCCTAGGGTCATTTCCCTACTCAGAAAACTTGAATGGTTTCCTGGCACCTTTCCTTTCCAATCTAAATTCCTCCTTTTAACAGTTTAGAGCATCTGCAGTCTGGTCCTGTCACTTCTTTGAACCTTTTCAGAATAACTCAGAAAGGTTGTCCCCACTAAGCAAGTCTCTCCACATCATACCTTCTCTCTGGGCCACCTTTGCTTTTAAATTTGCACCCTTATTGGTGATGTTTTACTTCCCCTTTCTCTTCAAACCCTTCAACCTGTCTTACTTGGTAAACCTAAAGATCATTTCCTCCTCTAGAAATCATGTGACTCTGAATCACTGTGTAGTAAGTTGTAGTATTCCCTGATTTCTTCTGTTTCCCCTCTAGTCATATTATAAATCTGCTCAGAGAAAGAAAAAACTTTTAGATTCTCTTCTTTGAATCGCTCCTTCCCTCATTTTGTCCCCCTCCTTTGCCCTCTCTTTTTTACCTCCTCCCTCCCCACCCCAAATTTTTGCTCTACCTGTCCATCAGTTTATCCATCTTTGCTGTCTTTTGTTTTTCTGTCCATCCATCCTCTTCCTTTCTGTTTTCTTCTTCTAGGTGCCTGTTCGTACTATGTAAGCTTAGGCAAGTTACCTTTCCACTCATCTCTAAAAATAGGGATATAATGTAATAACTTTGTAGGATTTGTTTTGATTATGGAGTGAATTTTTAGTGGATAAGTGCTTAGAGCAGGACCTACTGAATAGCAGGCACTTCATAAATGTTAGCTTTGATTTGTTACTGTTCCACTCTTGTGTATTTCAGTGTATAAAAAAAATGATAGGATTGTCTATAAAAGAAGTAAAGTTTTGACATAAAAGCAGGTTATTATTTTTAAAAGTTATTAAATAGAGGTTAATTTTAAACTTACAAACACATTGACAATAATCTAAAATCACTAATCATCTTAATCACAGTTAACATAAATATTTATATTTTGATCTTGACAGTGAGAACTTGTTTTCGGAATTCCACATTGCCTGGATTGAAGGAATGTTACTTCCACAAATTTAGTTTCCTTCATCTGCTTTGGGTTCCAGGAGTCTCATTGGCTTGTGTACATATTTTATGTGAATATCTCATCTTGAAGGTCTTGGACCTTGCTGGTAGTATAAATTCAATTGCTGTGTTTATGCTGGAGCATGCCTAGGATAACAGATTTTCATTTCGTAGGCACCCTCCTCCAGCCACCATATTAAGCCCAGGCAAAGACATACAGGCCTTTGTTTTTTTGTAAATCATCTTATCACTGATTGGGTAGACTATCAGTCTTTCTGGTTTTATTCTAGTTATAATTGTGTGTGGATGGGGTAGAGAGGATAGTATGTGTGTCTCAGTCCTCTTCTCTTGATTGCTCTTTCTGATCAACTGGTGTCAGAGTCCAAGCCCCCATCTCTTAAATATCCCTTGGCATTTTTCTGCCATGTTGCTAGAAATCGAAATATTCCTTTTTTAAAAAAGACTACGGCCACACAAGCTCATCGTTGCTGTGCTTAGGCTTTTCTCTAGTTGTGTGAGTGGGGGCTCCTCTCTAGTTGTGGACGCATGGGCTTCTTGTTGCAGTGGCTTCTCTTGTTATGGTGCATGGGCTCAGTTGCCCCACACTGTGGAATCTTCCCAGACTGGGGATCGAACCCAGGTCCCCTGCTTTGGCAGGCAGATTCTTAACCCCCGGACCATCAGGGAAGTCCTGTGTTCATTTAAATGTGTATATCATTGTGTGTGCTGATTATTTGATTGCCATCATGCCTGCATGTTTATTGTTAATTGGACATTTATTTAATGTTATCATGTGAAAAACTGCTTTGTTCAATCATTCATTCATCACTCACAAATAGATGCTTAAGTTAGGCAGTTAAGGTCAGTATTATGTTTATGTGCCTCAGTGCAAAGATGAAAAATCATGGTTTTTCTGTTGTGTTTTGTTTTTGGGTCCTTGACATCAAGAAGCTAAAAGTTCATTATGGAGAGACACATAAATCAGAGAGAAAATACAGCAATAGAATTTTGACCAAAGAGCAGTGGAAGTGTAAAGGAAGGAGACTAATGGCCTCTTTGTGGGAGGCGTTGGGGAGCTCATATAACCTTGGATGATGTATATCATAACCTCTTTCTTTCTATTTCTTTTGCAATAACTTGAACTTGTTATAAGCAAATACCCAAAGATGATCTTGTTTTGTGCTATAGTAGAAATGATTTTAAGAGGCAACCACATTCTTTACTAAACTTCTCAAAATAGCTCAATATCTTTCATGTCAAAGACAAAATTGTCTTTTTTTGTTACTCATTGGTGTTTTTTGATGACTGTAATTATTGAAACAAAGTACTGGGGGATTTGGGACTAATCTCTAATTTTCTTAAATAAAAAAATAAAGAAGGCAGTGAAAGTTTAGCTGTCAGCCATGCTGAAAGTGGACTGTAGCCCACCAGGCTCCTCTGTCCATGGGATTTTCCAGGCAAGAATACTGGAGTAGGTTGCCATGCCCACCTCATTGTCATATAAAATGTGTCTTTAATATTTATTTAAAAATAAATTTTAAAGAAAAGCAAGTGCTGTGACAAGTTATAAATATTGAGTTTCTATTATGGTGTTTTAATTTCACCATATTGCTTTTTTTTCTTTTGAAATTTATACGATCATAATAAGATTTAGGTTCTGTGGTTGAAATTGTCATTTCTGTTTTCATATTTTTTCCTTATAATTGTCTATTTGAATTTTTTAATGTGATTATGTACAAAGGCATCAAGGTTACTTTTGGTTTTCACTATTGTTAACAGTGCTTGATTGAATAGCTTTTAATCTATGTAGTTTTTTTCTTCTCCAGAGTTTTAGTGAGATTAATTTTTGTTACTGAGAGTTTAAGCCAACATGTATAAGCGTATCAATTCTGTATTATCTGAATGTTTCCAAAGAAATTGTACTAATTAATTGCATTTCACTATTTTCCTTATAGTGGCTTAACTCTTCTAAAGTATATTTTGTAAAATTACTGTTTTTAGCATAATATTCCTAATGATGATAGCATAAATTATTTTAGAAAAGAATATGTAACTGTTATTATGATAGGAGACTAATTAGTGAGAAGTTGTCACTTTAACTTTACCCTCTTGGTATTTTTGTTTTAAATAAAACAATTTTCTCTCCTATAAAAATGAAATGAGAAGTATTGGGTTTCTTGGTGGGGATCCTGTTGAGCAGGTGAGAGGTTAGGGGACTGACTGATTTTGCCTCTTATTTAGCAATCTGGTTTGGGCGGCCCTAGTGCCTCAGCTGGTAAAGAAACCACCTGCAACGCAGGAGACCTGAGTTCAATCCCTGTGTGAGAAGCTGGAGAAGGGACGGGCTACCCACTCCAGTATTCTGGCCTGGAGAGTTCCATGGACTGTACAGTCTGTGGGGTTGCAAAGAGTTGGACACAACTGAGCAACTTTCACTTTCTTTTTTTTCTTTCTTTCTTGTGACCTGAAGCGAGGAGCTAAATCTGCACATTTCAGGCTTTCTATTTGAGGATTATATTGCTTGGAAAGAAGCAGTATTGATGTTTGGGGAGTATATTGAAGCACTGTGCCTGTCTGGGGATTTAAACCCTTCTAAAGAACAGATTAACTGCTTTTAGAAGTTTCCAAAGAGAATAGTAGGAAATAATTTTGACTAAGAAAAGTGCTACTGTGATGTTGGTGTTTACTGCGAATGATTGTGCTGTTTATACATAGTACTAGGAAAAGTAAATAATATTAAATCATGTATTTGTCTTATCCAGTTTGAATATTTTTGTGTGCAAAGCACAGAAATGTATTGAGGCACATGTTATAAAAATTAACCCATGCCTGTCTCTTAGGACTTGTAGTGTTTTTATGGTATCATATGAAGCTTTGTTGTGCTTGAATGCTATTAAATACTATTGACATGTAGTACATTTGTAAGTGATTATTAGAATAAGACTTTCATTAAGATATGCTTTGCTATCTTTCACATAATGGATTTTAATATGACAATTTTCATTAGGATATTTGAATTACTTTTTAATTAAACATAGGCAGAGAGAATTATTCTCTGTTAGTTTACAAATGTATTAGTGTTTACTCCTGGTATATTACCTGCCTTTCAGTAAATATTAACCATAAAATTTATATATTTGATATGTAAGTTAGACTAAGGATACATTTAACGATTTGATGAATTTTTCTTAACACAAGGGGGCACTCTTGATTTATGAATTCATATCTGAATTAATCAGGTGCAGAATGTGGGGTAAAATTAAATTGTTTGAAAACATTTCATTGCAAACTGAATGTTGCCTTCAGAAAAAATTCGGATTATCAAGTTCATTTTTCATAGTAGCATACATATAAGTGATTCTTAGTAAGATTCTTAAGAATAAACAAAGTTTATAAAATGAAATACTGTAGATTGGAGGACATGAAAGTATTTCTGTGCTCTATTCCTTTTCACATTGGTTTTCCAAGTGATTATTTTAAAAAGCATTGTTCCTAATACATTTCTAATTTAAAAAATTCTAGCACAGTTATTTGCTCATAGCAGGTACTTAGGATGTATCTGAAGAAATGAAGATAAATTTAGAATGTGACTGAATGAAGGCTGCTACCATTAGTAAAACTTTTTAAGCAGTTGAATACCAGCAACATGTTTTTGCTGCATCTGGGAAACGTATTTTAGGCATTCTCAATCATTGCTTCTGCAGTCAGGATGTTGCTGATGCCTGCCAACATGTGTTTTGTCAGAGGTATATTCATAAGGTTTTTGTTTTTTTTAATTAGAAGATTCTCTTGAATTTAAGTTCCGTGTGGATTCAGTAGCTAGTAGACAGGATGTGCATCATTATAATAGCACTCTTAATGTGTGTCAGCAGTGTTTTAGGTGCTTTGCGTGTATTAATTTCTCATCACCACTCTGTGAAGTAGGTACCTCTATCTCTGTTTTGTAGGTAAGGAGATTGAGCACAGAAAAGGTAAACAGTTCACTGGGTTTAAACTTAGGCAGTTTTGTTCTGTAGTTTCTCCTTCTAAATCACTGCCATATGTTGCTTTTCAGAGAAAGAAAACTTAGCATTTCGAGCAAATTAGTATTTCAAGCTCAATTTGTTAAGTGGGTATAATTTTATAATGTACAACATAGGGAATGTAGTCAGTAATATTGTTAATAACTCTGTTTGGTGACAGATAAGGTGACTAGCCTTATTGTGGTGGTCATTGTAATGTGTAAAAATATCAAATCCCTATTTTGTATAGCTGAAACTAATTAATAATGTAAGTCAATTATACTTCAATAAAAATAGTTACAGTTTTAAATACCTGATTGATAGACACTCATCATTTATCTTCTGGAAATTAGAGGAAGAAATTGCCTCCGAGATAGGTTAAGTTACCAACATACCCATCTAGGAGGCAGTTTTCTTTGTGGAAAGGGATTAGAGTCACAAGTAAACATTTTGAGTTTCAGTAAAGTAGAAAAAATATGGTAATGTGGAAAAAATATTTGACAAGAATTTCACATGGCTTGAACTTTATTCTTGACTCATTTACCAGCCTGTTTCCTCAGAGACAGTGTTTGTGTTATGACCATAATGAAATCTTCCTAATTAGTCTTACTGGTCATTGTGAAGAGCAGTGAGATAATGGATTGAGGCTATTCAATAAGCTTTAAAGCCCTATACAAATAAATATATATATATATCATATATTATTTTTATAACGTGATATCTTTATAAATAATAATTTGTTTTTAATTATTTGTGATATCTTTGTAAACTATCAACTTGTAAACTTTTTAACTGTAGATTATCAGCAATGCTAAACTTATTCAGTATGGTTGATTTAGGGATGTCATTTAGATCTCTAAGACGTTATTTTGTTAGGCCATGTGTTACTTTGCAAGATGTTTTTTGCACTTTTTATTTTCTTAAAGCAAACACTTTAAAATTTTTTCCAACATTAAATGAAAAATTATATCTTTGTTTTGCTGATAAAGAACATAACAGTAGCATGTACTGAACATATGTGTTGAAAGTAGCATAATAGGATTGTCCTCAGACTGGAGTTACTGATTTAACTGAAATGAAAAACAGAATTTGGTAAACTGGAAGTATTTTATTTTGGGGCATGGTGAAAGGTATGGGTTTGTTTAACTTCCAATAAGACACACGGTTAAAGTTTTCTGTTTAATTTTTTTACAGGAATAATAATGTATTTGTGGTCTTGGACGTGAAGTAGTCAGTCTTCTGTTGCTATTAAATAGCGTCAGGGACTGATGTGGGAAGCATGGACCTAATGAACGGGCAGGCAAGCAATGTTAATATTGCTGCTACTGCTTCTGAGGTAAGACGTGTAAGAAGTTTAGTTGTAAAATTTCTTACCTGGCATTCTGATTTTTTAAGCATTATGGTTGGTTACAGATTTAAATCAGACCTTGAGAAAAGTTACAAGCTTTTTAGTTTTTTAAAAAACTATTTTAATTGTACCGTCTATGTGTTCATTGTACATTTTAGGAGTTAATCCCTACCTACTTAATATAATTAGCAGATAATGACTCCTTAAAACCCTTTTTTAGTTTTAGTTTTGAATGATGCATATGACTTCTTTTTAAGGTGTTTTCATGTTATATGAACCTTGAGGGCAGTAGAACAAGTGGGGCAAAGAATGATCATGTTGACACTGTCAGATCCCTTGATTCCAGGCCTGTTGAAGGAGATCGAAGAACCATTAGGCTGGAATGTTGAAAGGGCTCTTCTGGTGATATAGCTCAGACTGTTAGAGATGGAGATGAAAATTGAACTAGATGCTCATCTCTCTGGTTAATGGATTATGATTTTATTTTTGCCCCCTATCCCCCTTCTTTTGCTTTGTCTATAGATCTAGGATACTTGCCTGTTTTCCTTAATACTTTCAGCATCTGGCTTCTATATTTCCCCTTTATTTTATCCTTACCATGCCGCCGCCACTGCCGCTAAGTCGCTTCAGTCATGTCCGACTCTGTGCGACCCCAGAGATGGCAGCCCACCAGGCTCCGCAGTCCCTGGGATTCTCCAGGCAAGAACACTAGAGTGGGTTGCCATTTCCTTCTCCATAGAGGATGAGAAAAAATTATTTGACACTTGTACACCTTGACTTCAGAGTTCCTTGATAATTTCAGCTTCATTTTGCCCAAGCCCATTTACTTAGGCCTTACTATCATTAGAATATTCTCAGTCAGTAGTTTCAGTTATTTTTCCTACATAGATGATTTCCATATTTTTAACTCTAGCTCTGGCTTCCGTTACAAATTTTATTAAGCATTTCTGATGGACCAGACATTTTACTTATAATATGAACAAAATTAGTTTACTTGTTTCTCTTCTGCTGTACTACTTGTAAAGAAAATAGCTCACCCCCTTTCTCTGACTTCCGTTAGTAACATCACTGTTTCCTTAGCATCCAAGTTCAGATCTATAGATTTTTTGCATTAACCTGCTTCTCCTTTGCCCAGCACATCCATTTTCACATCACAGCAGGGAGAGTCCACTAGGAGAACGTAAGTTGGAATCTGTAATGTAATCATCGAGTAACATCTTGGGTCCTGCTTGCACTCAAGTAGAGGGGATTACACAGGCCAGGGACACTAAGAGATAGAGAATGCCTGGCGGCCAGCTTAGAGCCTGTCCATCATACCTTATCTCTGAGAGCCAGTCCTGTTCTCCTTGTTTCTACTAGTAGCATCTTAGTTTGGTCATTTATTGTTTCTTGTCTAGAATATTGTAGTAGCCTTTTATTTTGATCTTGCACTTCTATTCTCTGCTGTTTTTAGTCCATTTGACTATAACTCAGTTTTAATATTCTTAAAATGCAGTTATACTTTATTGTATTCCTGAACTGTCCATGGTTCCTCATTACCTACTAACTAAATACCCATGACATTCAGCCCTGCATTTAAGACTTTTCTCAAAATGGACTTAAATTTTTTTTCTAATGGATTTAACTACCATTGATTCTCTACTAAAAATTTATATTCTAATGAAAGAATACTACATCTTGCTGATATTTGCATAAACCCTCAGCTTTTTCTATTTTAAATGCTATACTTGTACGAAAGTTGTCTCCTGGTTCCCTAAACAGGAGCTTTCTTCTTTTTGAAACTATCCTTTAAAAAAAATTTTTTTAATTATTTTTTCCATAAATTTGTACATAGCTTTTCTTCTTCCTTGAGGCATGGATTATATATGTTTGTAAATATGTCTGTATTGCATGTATATTTACTTGGTATCTTTATAATCATATTTCTTAACTTTGTTAAATGTATATGAGTATATGATGGTATATTTATGACTTTGTGTCCTGAAATATGTGAGGTAATATTATAGGAAACAGTACAGAATTGTTTGTTAAATAAAACAGATCATCTCACTTGTATAAAAAATTAGGTTGGCTTTTCTAAGAGTAGATGAATTCCATGAGACCTCAGAGTAGTATAACAGTATATGAGAAGTAAGGGTAGAAAGCCTGCCTTTTAAATTGTCTTCCCGCTGTGGCAAGAAAATAAAATTAAAAATACATATTTTTCTTCCTTCTCTTAAAATAAAGATGTATTAACATATCAAAATGCAAACTTCTCAGAAATGCGATAACCTTACCCTTCTGTCTCTACCTTTTAGACCTAACCTGTGCTTAAGCGTCTGCTATCAGTAGAGGGGTGGTGAACCTTTTTCATACAGTTAGAAGGGTTGATAGTTTTTAGTCTTTCAGTGGATAAAGAAGGACTGCGGTGCACTCAGTGTACATTATCTCAGTACTGCTTCAGTTCAGCTCAGTCACTCAGTCATGTCCAGCTCTTTGTGACCCCATGGACTGCAGCACGCCAGGCCTCCCTGTCCATCACCAACTGCCACAGTTTACCCAAACTCATGTCCATTGAGTTGGTGATGCCATCTCATCCTCTGTCACCCCCTTCTCCTCCCGCCCTCAATATTTCCCAGCATCAGGATCTTTTCTAGTGAGTCAGCTCTTCGCATCAGGTGGCCAAAGTATTGGAGTTTTCAGCTTCAGCATCAGCCCTTCCAATGAATATTCAGGACTGATCTCCTTTAGGATGGACTGGTTGGATCTCCTTGCAGTCCAAGGGACTCTCAAGAGTCTTCTCCAACACCACAGTTCAAAAGCACCAATTCTTAGGCACTCAGCTTTCTTTATAGCCCAACTCCCACATCCATACAGGACCACTGGAAAAACCATAGCTCTGTCTAGATGGACCTTTGTTGGCAAAGTAATGTCTCTGCTTTTTAATAGGCTGTCTAGGTTGGTCATAACGTTCCTTCCAAGGAGTAAGCATCTTACTTTCATGGCTGCATTCACCATCTGCAGTGATTTTGGAGCCCAGAAAAATAAAGTCTGCCACTGTTTCCCTATCTGTTTGCCATGAAGTGATTGGACCAGATGCCATGATCTTAGTTTTCTGAATGTTGAGCTTTAAGCCAGTTTTTTCACTTTCCTCTTTCTCTTTCATCAAGAGGGTCTTTAGTTCTTCACTTTCTGCCATAAGAGTGGTATCATCTGCGTATCTGAGGTTATTGATATTTCTCCTGGCAATCTTGATGCTAGCTTGTGCTTCAGTGCTGCTTAGCTTATTATCAATACCAACCTATTTATTGGCAGTGGGGAAGCAAGTAGAAGCACATCACTCATAATTTTTTAAGCCCCTGCTAATGGTTTGTAAGAAGGAAAGGAGCAAAATGATTATTCATTTTGATAAGCAATAGGATTGCCATTATGATTTGCTCACTTGTTTTGAATGAGTTAAAAACTTGGAGAAAATTAACAAGTTATATTTTAAATGAATGTATTTACTTGGCAGAATATATTTATTATTTGGTAGTTATTAGATTAGTATATACTGTTTAACTGATATCTATTTGAATTATTGACATGAATAAATTTCTGTGTTAGTCTTGGAATATAAAATAACATTGTTGACATACTGTAAGCTAATCATAGTTACAGAGATCAAACACATGAGATAAGATAAATATATGAAATCCATTTATGAGACTTTGGGTTTCTGCTCAGACACATAAAGAGCTTGGAATTCATGACTCCTGTCCTCACAGCTTGAAAAAAGCTGAACAGACTGAAAACCTGCTTTATTGGAGAATTGATGTCACAGAGCAAATTTACAAGTGATGCCCTGAATACTGGAGAGAAGCAAATACAGAGAATCACTGTTTACCAAGAGCAGAAATCACTGGAATCAGGAAAGGGCAGGAAAACTTACTGTATTGACAAGCAGCTAGAGGCTCTGTGTGGACTAGCTTAAGGATTAAGATCTCCTAGGGGCTTAGTTTTAGACCTCCCAACCCACTTTTGTGAATTTTACCTCCAGGAGCCCCACCAAGTTTTCACAGTGAGGATCATAGAAAAATCCCTTGTACTTCTAGCAGGAAGAGAGGAAAGTAACCATTTTGAAATATGCTAGGGGGAAATAGTCATCCTCAGATATGTCCAGCATGTTCTTTTCTCCACCTGTCCTCAGGGGAAACGTTACCAGATCCTAACCTACCTGGGGAAAGAGAAATACCCAACTCCGAGCCCTCCAGCCTTCTTGTCTTCGTTTCCAAGGGGAATCTGGGGTACTGAGAACCACCTAAGGTCACAGCCCAAGGGCACAGGCTCACCAAAGTAACAGACCATGGGACGGTGGCACATGTCTCCTCTTCCTCCTTCCCACACCTTACCCCCACATCAGCAGGGTTCCTGTATGATAATAAAGGATCACAGCCTAAAGAACTACAAGGCACGCACTCTCCTCTAAGGAGTTTCTAGGGAAACCCAGAGACAAAAACAGGGATGCTACAGGAAAGTGAAGACACCTCTAGCCACAGCAAATAAACAGTATAACTCCTATCTAGATACACATAAACTCTTACACTAAAGGCCTATTTACCTCAGTTTCTGTTACCCACTAAGTCACATCTGACTTTCAACAAATTTTAAGACATACTGAAAGGTAACCAGAAAAACATAGATTGAAGAGGCAAAGAAAACAATGCATTAAGAGTCTCAGGTATGGCAAGAGATTTTGGAAATAACAGGCTGGGAATTAAAATAACCATGATTAATAATGTTAAGAGCTCTAATGGAAAAAAATGGACAACATGCAAGAATAAACGGATAATATAAGGAATATTGAAACTCTTAGAATCAAAAGGAAATGCTAGAAATCAAAAACATGGTACCAGAAAGACTTTGATTGACTCACCAGTAGACTGATGACCAGCAGACATCTAAGGAAAGAATGAGTGAACCTGAAGACATGTCAGTGGAATCTTCCCAAGCTGAAGTGCAATGAGAAAAATAGAACGAGGAAAACGGAACTCAGTATTCAAGAATGACAATGACAGAAGGTGTAGTGTACACATAATGAAACTATCAGAGGAGGAGAAAGAGAAAGGAGCAGAAGAAATATTTGAAGTAATAATGGTGCAGAATTTTCTAGAATTAATGACAGATCCCTTCCTTTGTAATGATTTTGATATTTAGTTGCTACTGAAAGGGAAAGGAAAAGTAAAAATGAAGCATAATGACAAGTGCTCAGAACTGTTGTATAATAGCTGTTAGATTGACAAACATATTATACCCCTGTTATTGATACTTTGGTTAATTTTTTGTGTCATTGACTGTAGCCTCATATTCTACCACCATGTAACAGAACATGATCTGAATGGTCTTACAGTGCTTTTACTCTGATTTCAGTCAATGATTTGCAAAATGCATCTTTATTTTGTAGTATAGATGAAGTGGAAATTTAACAGAAATAAGATTTTCAGAGCCAAAAGCCACCTTTTGTTCTAGATATAGATAGCAACAACAAATTCAAAATTAAGCAGTAACCTTAAAGCAGAAAACACTTAAATTTGTACTGTAATAGGAAGGGCAGTATCAGTTGTACTATCACAGACAGTCACTTGACAGATAAGACTAGGTTATTTAGTTAATAAATTTTAAATGTTTTCCTGTGATTTATGTTAGGAAAATAATTTATCTTTTTCTTAATAAACATTAGCGTTAAAAAGTATAGATGAGTGTCTCTCCCTTCACCCTTTATTTTAATCTCATTTGAAAATCATTGAACTTGTTAAAATCTTTCATTTCTATTGGAAATGGTAGGAAGTCAGGGTAAGGAAACTGACAGGAAAATGACTTACTTGCAAACCTAAAAATCTAAAGTTGAGGTTAAATTTGGGAACTGACTCATTTGAAAAGACCCTGATGCTGCGAAAGATTGAAGGCAGGGAGAGAAGGGGATGACAGAGGATGAGATGGGGCATCACCGACTAAATGGGCGTGAGTTGGAATAAGCTCCAGGAGTTGAGGGAATCCTGGCATGCTGTGGTCCATGGGGTCGCAAAGAGTCAGATGACTGAGCGACTGAACTGACTGACTGAGGTTAAATTTTACCTTGCCCGACCCTTTTCCTAGGGCTCTTCCAACTAAGCAGTCTGTTCGGACTAAATTTTCTACAGAATTTGTTTAACTCAGTGTTCTTAGCTTAGTTTTAAGACCGGTCTGGTTTCCTTGATACTGACTGCAAGACAGTTTTTCAATGGCTGCATTTTTTTTTTAATTTAACAGAAAAGTAGCAGTTCTGAATCATTAAGTGACAAAGGTTCTGAGCTGAAGAAAAGTTTTGATGCTGTGGTATTTGATGTCCTTAAGGTTACACCAGAAGAATATGCGGTAAGTCTTCCACCTCTTGTTCTCCAGTTTTTGCACATAATTTACATATTGGTACTATTCGATTAGAATTTGTAGGCCCAACAGAGGAGATGTTTAAAAAAAAAGAGACAGACTGGATATGGGAATAAATTGGGGAGAGTAGCACAACAATGGAGCAAGCAGAGGAATGAAATGGAGAAAGTGAAAAAAAATCCACTGGTATTTTTAGAAGAGCTTTGTAGGTTACACTATCAACTTGGTAAGTGATAGTAATTATTTATCTTTATGACAATTGCTTTTGTCTCTACCTATACCTCCTCCCCAAGCTAAATGTACTTTATTGATTGACATAGATGCGAAAGAAGTACTTTTACTTTTTAGTAATTTAAAAAATTAAAGTTGAAGGCATTATTGCATTGTCATGAAGGATACCTAGAAAAACTTAATTCTTAACTGACAACTGTTCATTTATTTATGTTATCTTTTTTCCTTTCGCTTATTAGCAGAATATATTGATTTCCTGATATTGAACTACTCTTACATTCCAGGAATAAACTTTAATATATTGCTAGATTTTGTTTTATATCTGTAGCCACAAGAAAGAGAGGTTCATAATCATGTGAACCTTCAATATGAGTTGCCACTAGTGTAGAGTCAGTTACTTTTTATAAATTGGGAAAAATATCCTTGTATTATTATCACATTTTATATTTCTGTTTGACTAGATATGATTTAATAGTCATAGCAATGCCACTGCTTTTATAAACCAGTAGATCCAATTTTTCCTTTTTATTTTGATTCAATGTATGTATTTGGGCTTCCCTGGTGGCTAAGATGGTCAAGAATCCACCTGCAATGCAGGAAACCCAGGTTCAATCCCTGGGTTGGGAAGATCCCCTGGAGAAGGAAATCGCAAGCCACTCCAGTATTCTTGCCTGGGAAATCCCATGGAAAGAGGAGCCTGGCGGGCTACAGTCCACAGTCCATAGGGTCAAAAAAGTCAGGCACAACTGAACAACTAACACAAGCATTGTATGACCATGTTCAAACTTTCAAAATTATTTGTTTATTTTGTAGCTTTACCTCACTTGTCTCACAGGAAAATATAAAAGGCATGAGACAAGTAGAATAATTGTACTTAATGGTGTTAAGGACTAAATTTTTATTTTTTTAAGCCCTTATAAAATTGGGACTTTTTTCTAGTAAAGATCTGAGTACTCTGTATTTTAGTACAGACTGTAATTTTAATTTCAAACATATGTCATATTATGGCATTCCAAAGAAGAAATTGTAAAATTTTTTTTCTTTTTTTTCAGGGTCAGATAACACTAATGGATGTTCCAGTATTTAAGGCCATTCAACCGGATGTGAGTAGTTTAAAGAACTTCCCTTTAAAATATGCAAAATGGTGAATTTTAGTATCTCAAATTGAGAAGTTTTAGAAATGAAAAATTGCACTTTATATTAATTTTTAAATGTTTAAAGCTTTTTGACATTATTCAGGCTTTGGAAACTCGTGGTATTCATAGCTATACACTATTGAGTCATAGATGAGACTGAGTCATTTTGGTTGATTTGGTTTCATCACTTTACTGAAGGGAACATAGACTTAGGAAGGTTGGATGATTTACCTGAGGCTTTGAATCTTTTTAATAGGATAATGGGAGTAAGCTACTGGGTTTTACAACTCACTTCAATAATCTTTTCCCTGGTACCTTAATTTTATGACTTTATAATATGATTGTGTGTTGACACTTTGGCAAGAAGAGAGAGAAGGAAAGCACTTTTTGCTTTTATTAAGGAGACTATTATGTGTCTACTCGCTGTAAGCCATTTATTACACTCTGTGTGTATGTGTGTTCCTATCATTATCACAACCTGAATATGGTAGTATCTATTTTACTGATGAGAAAACAATGACAGTTGTCCCTGATTACAGCTTAGTATTGGAACTGATTTTCAGACTCTAAAAATTGATGCTTTTTCTGCTCTTATCAGGTAAGAATATGCATATGACTTTGTATCCCCAAACTAAGTCATTGATAATACTAATATATTCAGTACCTTAAGACACATATATTTTTAGTTCTTTCAGAACAAAATATAGTGTATTTGTTATAGTATTTTCAAGTCCACTATAACATAGATGTTAGAGAAAATATCTGTATCTTCAGTGTAATAGACAATCCTGTGTTTTTCAGGTTACTTAATGTCTGAGTATCTCAAGTTTGTCACTTATAAAATGAAAGTGTGGGCCTAAATGATCTCTGATTCTTTGTTATATCCACAACCTTGTGTTTTTTTTCCCTTTCTCCACATACCATGGAGGGCACTCTGAAACCATTAGTTTAGCAACAGAGGAAGCAGAACAATCTAGTCTATAAATAAGGCACAAAGAGAAAAATGGCTTTTAGATTTAAATGATAGTAACTGAAATACTCATTTCCTCATGAACAAAAACAAACTAAATTTGAACAAAACAAACTTAAATTCTTCATAAAAAGTACAATGTTTTACCCTGAAGTTCAGTCATCTTCTCTTTTCATGCATGCTCAGGCATTTTAGTCATGGGTAACTATGTGCAACCTTACGGACAGTCGCCTGCCAGGCCCCTCTGTCCATGGGATTCTCCAGGCAAGGATACTGGAGTGGGTTGCCGCGCCCTCCTCCAAGGAATCTTCCCAACCCAGGGATTGAACCCGCATCTTTTATGTCTCCCGTATTGGCAGGTGGGTTCTTTACCACTAGTGCCACCTCTTCTCTTTGGACATTTTTTTCCTTTTGAATAAATTGCAGTTACTATATTTCTAGAAGTTTCATACAAGATTAGTGCCATCCAGTAGAAATATGTGAACCATTTATGTAACTTTACATTTTCTACAAAGTGAAAAGAAACAAGTAATTTAATAATTGTATTTAACTTGCAGCATCCAAAATATCACTTCAACCTGTAATCATTATAAAAATTATTGAGATGTTTTACTCTCTTTTTTCTGTGCTAAGACTTTGAGATTCAGTCTATTTTGTACAATTATAGCACATCTTGCCACATTGCAGGTGCTCCATAGCCATATGTGGCAAGGGGTTGAACACTGAAGGTCTATCAGTGACTGCTTACAGACATAAGCTTGAAGTCAATAGGAATGTTTTATTTCCCTGGAACATCTAACTGTGCTTTGTGAACTTCATAAAAGTGAACCTTAAAAATTCCCTTGACCTTACTTCCTGGTCTAACACTGATCCTGCTGATTTTTTTTTTAACCTAACTCTCTTATTTATCCATTCTGTCTCTACTCTCGACACCCTAATCAAAGACCCCGTGGTAACTCAGCTGAATTGTTGGAGTGTCCTCTTTCCTGATCTGTCCACATCCACCCTGACCCTTCTAAACTTTCTCTACCCAGTAGCCAAGGTCATCTTTCAACATGTAAATCTGCTTTCATGATTCCTCTGTTTAGAATGCTTCAGTGGCTTCCTGTCACTCTGAGGATAAAGACAAACTATTCCAATATTGTCTACAAATCTCTTCAAAGTTTTGCCTCTTCCTACCTACTCCAACTTCATCTTCCACCTTTTCCACCTCTTGTGGTCTAGCTACAGTGGCCTTTTAGCCCCTCTGACTGCTGAGCCTGTGTGCATCCTAGTTAACTCCTATTCATCATTCACTTCTCAAGTCAAGTTTGACTTTCTCAGGTGAGCTTTTTTTTCTTTTCCTACAGGCTCTCCCAGCACTTTCTACTACTTCACTGGATTTGTCAGTTGCAATTTTACATTTATGGGTCGTGGTTCAATAAGTATTTACTGAGTGTCTATTCTATGTCAGATGTTGGTTTATAGCACTGAAGAGACCAAAATCCCTGCCCTTGTGCATCTTACATTTGAGTACAGTGAGCTAGTAGTGTGTCGTGGAAAGTATCAGCCGGCCAGAAGAGGACAGGGCGTGAGGGCCGTGAGAGCTGTAATTTTGCATAGGGTGATCAGAAAGGCTTCACTGCAAAGGTGCCATCTGAGAAGGACCTGCATGAGATGAGAGAGCAAGCCATGTGACTGTTTGGGGGAAGAGTGTTCCAGGCAGGCAGAACAGTGCCAATATATAGTGCCGTGAGTTTCCTTCTTGTTCTTTTGGGAACAAAATACAGTGTATTTAGTTGTAGTATATATAAGTCTACAGTGGCCCTGAATACTTTTCCTTCTACCTTTATTTTATGACTTTATAATATGACTGTATGTTGTATCCTGGAGACAAGAAAAAATCAAGGAAGGCATTATTTTTAAAAGATAAAAATTTTTTAAAAAAATTTAAAAATTTTAGACTAACATTTATTATGCATCTACCCACTGTAAACTACATATTATGCTCACATAAGGGAAAAGATTACTAGAGTGAAGTGTGAAGCCCAGGGCAAAGGCCAGTGAGCTCAGTAGGTGAGTGTGGAAGTCTAGTAGAAGGTGAGATGGGTAGAGAGGGCCAGATGGCATGGGACCTGGAGAACTATTAATCTGAAAAAGATTGGAAGCTATGGATGGGTTTTGAGCAAATGAGTGACATTTTCTGATTTGGGTTTTAAGTAGCTCTTCCTGACTACTGACCAGAGTTTGTGGGGAAGTAAGCATGGGGGTGGGGAGGAGCAGGTACCAAGGACTGAATCAAGGAAACCAGACAGCTACGAAGGTGACTTGGGTCAGGGTGTGAAGGGAGGAGGTGGTGAGAAGTTGTCAGGCACTGTATGTTAAAGAAGAGTCAAGGATAATGGCAAGATTTTTTGCCTGACACCTGATACATTTACCTCATAGCCTTTGAGATGGAAAATGGTTAGTATTGTGTTCATAGCTCCTGGGACTGCCATTTATAGAGAACAGAATATGCAGTGTAGTCTGTGGAGAAAGGCCAGAGGAGCAGATTTTGAAGGAAGAGCTTGAGTTTGGCTTTGAACATGTTTAGTATTACATGTGTGTTGGACAGCCAAGGAGAATGTTGAGTTAGGTAATATATACTGTATTTTATATATATATCTCCCCCCAGTTCAAACTGGAAATGTAAGTTTTGGAGTTGTCAGTGTAGAGATATTTAAAGCGTAGGTGAGATTACCGAGAGTGAATATACTTGGGAGAAAAGAAGGGACCTGTTTAGTGTTGAGGAGGAGCTAGCAAAAGAAACTGAGATGCAGCACCTGGCGATTTAGGAGGAAAACTAGGTTACTGTGAAATTCAGTGAACCAAGTGAAGGGCATATTTTCAAGAAGGAAGGAGTGATCAGGTGTAAAGTGATGTTAATCCTGGGCTTATATATTTATTACTTGCTACTTCCACTAGGTTTTAAGCTACATGAGGACACTTAAGACAGATTACTCTTTTATCTGGCATGTAGTGGGAACTTAATATTTAGAATGAGAAAATGAACAGTGTTTAGTAAGTGTTTGTCCAACGAGAGAATTCAATTTTTTCAAAATTGAAGCAGTAACTCTTGGAAGAAGCAATGTAGCACCAAAATATTCTTGTCATGTATCCGTCTCATATAATCTTCAAGATTACATTAACTCTGGTAGCATCGACAGGACTTTGTCACCTAGCAGAAAAACGTCTTCTGATTTATCCTGGGATATTTAAGACATGTAATAAGATGTAAAGTGCAACAAGATGAAACTCTGTGTACCTACCTCGCCCTATAAGTATATGTTCTCCCATAGCAATATTTGGTTTTGCAGGTCAGATATTTTATATATGGTATCCTGTGGTTTTCTTTTTTGTCTACTTATGTCTAACATTGTTGACTAGCATCCATGTTTATACTCTAGTGTGTTAATTACTGAGTTGTAGTAATTAACATCCTTAAGTTTATTAAATACTGCCAAGTTGTTTTCCATATTGTTTGTACAGATATTATTTATTATGTAAAACTCTTGCTATTGATAACTTTAACAAGATTTTTTTAAGTCATGATATTGTCTAGTCTAATGTATTAGTCTCATTTAATTAGCATAAAATGAAGTCTCTCTTACCATGTAGTCAGAATATTAGCTTGACTACCAAATGAATTATTTTTGTTACATCCAAATTTAACCTCAGGTATGAAAAAACAGTGGTTATCACTGAACCAAATAAATTTATCTTCATGTTTCTGTCCGTTATACTAATGTTCAAGTCTCTATAATTTTATATAATGCTTTAAAAACTATATATGTAATATATAAAATGAAACTATTTAAAAGATCGTTAAGTTACACTAAAACTGTTTTAGTCAAAACTCAGTGTTCTGTGTAATATCCACATGTAACTTTATTTCAGGTGATGATTTATTCACATTTTCTGAAATAAAATGTTCTAAATTTGAGCTTTGAAGAATGTCAATTCTGAATCCAGCTATGTGGTTTAGTGATTTGATTTGCAAGTTGGTGATTGAACCACACAGGTCTCAGTTTTCTGCAAAATAGGCAATTTCTGAGTTACTTGCAACTTATATATTTCCCATTAATTCCATTATCACTGCCTTTCTTACCAGCTTGTGCAATTCTGAATTCCCAAGTCTATTTAAACTTTTGTCCCTAAACTTGTTCTTGACTTGTAGAAAGAAAGTCCAGTTGTTTTCTCAGAATAAAGCTGTTTATCTGCCTGTCTGTTACACTGTCTACCTCAGAATTGCTCAGGAAAAAAAGAAAAACTCTTAAGTTTTCCCCCTGGAAACTATTGACCTTATGTTTGAAATGTCAAAAATTATTTTTTATTATCTAGATACTATCCTTAGTCATCAGTAAAACACTGGCTAAAGAAATCTGGTCTTTAAGTAAGCAGATCTGAGTCAGACTTAATGCTCCATCCGGTTTTTCTCCAACCTTGTGTCGCACTTGAAGTTGCTTGAAAGTGAAGGAAGAAAGACAAAAGAACAAATTTTGCCACTTTGTTTTTTTTTGTTTTAGGATAGAGAATAATGGGAGAAAAACATGTTTACCAATGAAAAGAATTTAATGGGAAAGTTCAGTAATTGTACTAACTACTTAATAGAATTACATAGAAACAATGTTTGCTCTGGTTTTAAAGTTGTCTGAGTGGTTTGCACCATCTGTCTATCCATTTTTAGTACTAGTCGGAAACCTGTGAGTCCTTTTCTCTTCTCCCAATGTCCTCTTTCCTCTGTTCTTTAGAATCTCCAGTTGATTTTACTTCCTAAATAACGTTTCTCCCCTTCTGCTTCCCTGTCAACACTGAATGAAATTTATTGAAAGAGCACAGTATTTTTACAGGGCTGCAGCTCATTGGCTCAGAGAGTATGAACCTTCCCTAGTGGCTGTACATGTTTGTTGGACCTGAGACAGGTTTCATCTCAGTCTGTTACCTGTATCTACTGGTGGATCCTCCTTTACGTGGACACTGCCCTGATGTCCCCGTAGCTAGTGCTACAGAAATCCCATGCCCTAATGTTCCTGTAGCTGGTGCTACAGAAATCCTAAGAATCTTCATTTGCCCGCTGGCCCAAGCAGCATGGCCAAATTTGGAAGCTTCTGTGAATGGTGTACCTCCCATACAAAATCGGGCTTTTCATTCTTCTCCCCCTCCTCCTTGTAAGTAGCCATTCCTTCGTGATAGGAGTGGGAGGGAGCCACAGTGATAGATGGTTGCTGTCACTGTAGTTACACTGATGACAAGGAAGAAAAAAAGCTGGTAGTTCTGTCATCTGCTCTGTTAATACGTCCTTACAGTTCTTAACTACCAGAGTTGCTCACTGTCTTTTTGTTCTCGTTATTCTTTAAATTAGACCAGTTTTGGGGGTAAATGGGCTTTCCTGATGGCTCAGTTGGTAAAGAATCCGCCTGTAATGCAGGAGACCCCGGTTCGATCACTGGGTTAGGAAGATCCCCTAGAAAGGCTACCCACTCCAGTATTCTGGCCTGGAGAATATACATGGACTGTATAGTCCATGGGGTCGCAAAGAATCGAACACAACTGAGTGACTTTCACTTTCACTTTGAGAAGTAAATTGCCATGTATTTTGCTTTTTCTTTTATTTAGTCAGTCCAACATTCACAGCTCTTTATGTGGGTGCTCAGAAAATTCTCAATTACTTAATTTCACTTATTTTAAAATTTATTTTAAAACCCTTTGAATTCCAAAAAATAATTTAGTAGCAAAACATAAAAGCTGAGCTAGAAGACTTGAAATTTTGTTTCAGTTTTGCCATCTATAGAGTGTACCACTAATATAACCTATTTCATGTCATTCAGTTCAGTTAAGTCTCTCATTCGTGTCCAACTCTTTTGCAACCTCATGAACTGCAGCACGCCAGGCTTCCCTGTCCATCACCAACTCCCAGAGTCCACCCAAACCCATGTCCATCAAGTCGGTGATGCCATCCAGCCATCTCATCCTCTGTCGTCCCCTTCTCCTCCTGCCCCTAATCCTTCCCAGCATTAGGGTCTTTTCTCATGAGTCAACTCTTCGCATGAGGTAGTCAAAGTTTTGGAGTTTCAGCTTAAACATCAGTCCTTCCAATGAACACCCAGGACCGATCTCCTTTAGGATGGACTGGTTGGATCTCCTTGCAGTCCAAGGGACTCCCAAGAGTCTTCTTCAACACCACAGTTCAAAAGCATCAATTCTTCGGCCCTCAGCTTTCTTCACTGTCTAACTCTAGCATCCATACATGATTCCTGGAAAAACCATAGCCTTGGCTAGACGGACGTTTGTTGGCAAAGTAATGTCTCTGCTTTTTAATATGCTATCTAGGTTGGTCGTAAGTTTCCTTCCAAGGAGTAAGCATCTTTTAATTTCATGACTGCAATCACCATCTGCAGTGATTCTGGAGCCCAAAAAAATAAAGTCTGACACTTTTTCCACTGTTTACCCATCTGTTTGCCGTTAGTTTTCTGAATGTTGAGCTTTAAACCAACTTTTTCACTCTCCTCTTTAGGCTTTGTTAAAAAAAAATTTAGATGAGTGAAATAAGAGATTTTGGACTACTTGAACTTTAAAATACTCTTTAGGTCTTTGAGGATTCCTGAAAGTAGAATAAGTTTGGGTGGTGACTTCAGAGTAAGAGCTTCAGTTAAGTGTAGCCTCAATCAGTAATAAATAGGATTTTGACCAAAAGTGCAGAAGTCTTGAGAATGGTAAGTGTTGGGTGTGGTCAGAAGTCAAGTTTTTAGAGATTGGGAATCCGAGGTGGGGGTGGGGGTTGTCTCACTGGAACATAAATTCCATCAAGGCAGAAACTTGTCTGCTGATGTGTCTGTAGTGATTGAATAATACTTCTTCGATATTTGAGTTTGAGTGACCATTACAAGGCTTTACGTTGTACAGCCTGCAAGCATGTCATCTCCCATTGTTTACCATGTTTAGTTATTTTCACAAAAGTCTGTTACCCAGTCCAAGAACGTAACTTTTATCAAGTTAAAACTTGTTCTATGGAAGCAGAAGTTTTTTTTCCTCTCTGCCCATAATCCATAACATTTTCTTCCTTAGTGTGAATTCTTCACTGTTCAGTACAGGCAAAAGTTTACCATAAGGTAAACACTCATTGATTTCTAGAATGAATTTTCTGTTATTTAGTTGAGGCTCAACTCTTGTTAAAGTTTTTGCACATTTCTTATGTACCAGGGTTGCCCCGGTATGGTTTCTCTTCTGATCGTGAAGTGTCTTTTTTTTTTTTTCCTTTAGAAGGCTCTTACACATTTACAGGGCTTCTCTCCAGTGTGAGTTCTCTCGTGTTGAGGAAGCAATGACTGTATTCTGAGGAATTTTTCATGTTTATTAATAGGATTTTTGTGTTTTTTTCCTATTATGAATTCTCGGATGCTCTATAAAACTTGTATTTCTTCTGAAGGCATTGCCACATTCACAACACTGATGGGATTTCTCCTCAAAATGAGTATTATGTTACTCAGCACAGGATGAGTAATGACTGAAAGCTCTCTTGCAATCACATTAGCAACTGAGCTTGAAATCTGTACTGTAGTCATTACATTGGATAAGGTTTACTTCTCTTAGAGGTTCCCAAATGTTTATGAAGTGACAGGATCTGACTGAAAGTCCTCTGACATGTATTACATTCAAAGAAGAAAGTTATATGCTTTATTGTTTATTCTGTAGGTCAGTATAATAAGCCATTTAGATTATATCAATAAACAGTAAATACAAAGGATAGATAAAACCTTCCTGTGTAACTGGGATATGCTAGAGATTGAGAAAGAATTCTGGTTAAATGAGGGAAACTACATATAGGTCATTTTGAATCTTACTGAAACATTTCTGAAGAACTTGCAATTGTGATCTTTCTGATGATATATATAAAGAGCTTTCTCTATGCAAAGCCTCTTTCATATGCAAAGAGGCTATCGTCTTGGCCACATCCAAAATTCCAACATCAGGAATATCATAATTCTATCCTTGTTTTAATGAAAAGTATCATATTCATTAGGCTTAAAATAGAAAACTCCATAAATATTGTGGGAGGTTTGAAGAAAGCAAAGAAGACATATGACTTTTCTTCTCATATTTCGTTGGAAGTAAGGTTAGCTGCTTGTGTCAGTTCTCGTTGTTGCTGTTTCTCACTAAAAATTTTCTTAATAAATAGTAAGGTCAGACTTAGAGAACTAGGGAAGGTGAAGAAGAAAGCTCTTGACTAGGAGAGGGGGTGTATCACACCATCAGTGGTAGCAGAAGATAGCTCTTGCCTTAGTCTCTGACCTCACTGTAAGGGGCCGCACTAAGGTGTTGAAAGGAGGGAGGGTGGGGGAGTACATTAGAAGAGTGAAGTGATATTTTTGATTTAACATATTACATTAGAACTGTATAGTTTCAGAGCTTATTCTCTGAGTTAGAAGCATAGGAACCTCAGTAAGTGCTTCATTTGAGACTGCGACTTCTTTCTAAACAGCCATCTAGGCTGAATGGATATACTGGATACACCAGATCCCTCCAGATCTTCCAGTTTTAAGCCTAGGAGTACCTACCTCAGTGGTGATTTTCCCATTGTGAGGACCCCCACCCTTGCAGTCTTTTACAGATTCCATCGCTTTTTCTTTCTTTCCCTCAGTCTCTGTCTACAGCTGGTCTATATTGGCCTTCTCTCTTCTTCTATCTATAGGTGTCCCTACAACATCACCCTTAGAGCAGTCCTTTTAAGAGTGTTGGAACCTACAAGATGAAATTTAGACCAAGAATTTGACTTTACAGAACACACCTACAAGACATAAGAGAAGCTGTGACTCCTGTGAAATTCAGTAATTCTTTCATAGGGTAGGTGGTTGTCAGTCATGGTGTTTGCCTTCCCACATGCTTTCAAAATAATCTGTTTAATGGCTAAAAATGAACCCACAAATATTCTCTCTGATACACTTTTAGTGACCATGAAGAAATTGCCTTTGTATATGTGAGTTACTGTTAGAAGCTTTCTCTTCACTGCCTGTTTTAAAAATTGTAAGTTGAATCCATTTGAGCAAATTTTAAGCATTGAGGCTGCTCTATTTCCTTTAGCCTTTGCTGAAATGAAGGCTTATTTACATAGTGTACTCAACTTGAATCAGTCCTATTCATAAGTCAGACCCTTAAAAAACATCTTTTGAGTCACTAAGTTTACTTTAACTTTTTGGTGTTCATGGGAAGTGGTTTAGTATAGCGTAACTTGAGACCTGGCAGATAACCTGTCAATACAGGATGGTGCTGGTAGGAGAAATTATTTTTCAGCTGGTATGGTCTCACTTGGAGAAAGATTCTAGGGTCTGAGACAGAAAGAGACAGAGATAAAGGGAAAAGCAGTTTTTTTTCCACAGAGATATTTAGTGGCTGTTGATGTAGAGATGGGGCAAGGCAAGATTCCTTTAAGGTCAGCTAACCATAAATGCATGTCAGGGTTTAAGAGGAAAGTACTGAATGAGTCCCAGTGCGGTATCTACTTCATAGTCTATTATATGGGTTTTTCTTGTTGTTGTTTTATAAACTGTTTATTTTGAGGTAATTAGAGATTCACAGGAAGTTACAAAAAAATACCTCAAGGATAATTTTATTTTAAGAGTGGAGAACTCTTTTTCTTTTCCTTTTTTAAAAAATTTCTTTAGCTGTACCATGTTTTAGTTGAGCCATGTGGGATCTAGTTCCCTGGCTAGGGATGGAATCCGGGGCCCCCTGCTCTGGGAACATGGAGTGTTAACCGCTGGACCACCGGGGAAGTCCCCAGAGGTAGTTTTAGATTCACAGTTTTGAAACCAGGAAATAGATGTTTATACAGTACACGTCTGTATAGTCCTGTGGTTTTATCATCTGTGTGGATTTGCCTAACTGCTGCCTCCATCAATATACACATTCCGTCACCACAAAGCTCTGTCACCTGTACTTCCCCTTCATAGTCACACCCATCCTATTCCCACCGCCACGCCCCTCCATCCATAATTCCTGGCAGCCACTATGTTGTTCTCTATCCTTGTCTGTTTGATGTTGTATTAGATGAGCTAGTAATGTTACACTGTTTCCAAGGGGAAATGTTTTCTGAAGCAGAAAGTACTATATTAAAACTTAAAGAACCTCCTTATTTCTTCATGTTTTTTATATGTAAGATGGAGAGCTCCAATGGAATTTTAACCCATTTGCTCCCAAGTAATTTGACTGGATTTTCATTCAACCCCTGCCTTCTTTCAGGTCTGCTTCAGAGTTTTCTTTAAGAGGAAAAGCATTTTTTCATTAAGTTAATGATGTTGCAATTCACCAAAAATTCGATGGATTTTTCAAAACCTCTTAGTGTCTCTTATTTTGAGGAATCAGAAAAGATTTTTTTTAATTTTTAATGTAAAAAAATAAGGCTATAATCCACTGCTACCTTTGTGTTCCTTGTCAAGATAGGGTCAAATGAGTTGATATGTATAAAGCACTTAGAATAGTGCCTGACACATGGTGATCTCTACCTTAGGGTTAGCTTTTATTTTTATTGCTGCTGTTAAGCGGAGAAGGCAATGAATGGCACCCCACGCCAGTCCTCTTGCCTGAAAACTCCCATGAACAGAGGAGCCTGGTAGGCTGCAGTCCATGGGGTCGCTAAGAGTCAGATGCGACTGAGCGACTTCACTTTCACTTTTCACTTTCCTGCGTTGGAGAAGGAAATGGCAACCCACTCCAGTGTTCTTACCTGGAGAATCCCAGGGACGGGGGAGCCTGGTGGGCTGCCATCTATGGGGTCTCACAGAGTTGGACACAACTGAAGCGACTCAGCAGCAGCAGCTGCTGTTAAGACCTATGTTCTGAGGAAGAAAGAACTTTTTAAGCACAGAGTCAGAAAATTAGATCACACAGAAAAGGATGGATGTGTTGGCTACTGTCAATAGTTCTATATGTACGTAAAGGAGATAGGGAAGATGGCTTACATAGCTTTATTCAGGTGGTGAGTTTCTGGGTGCTTTATGGTCCCTCACTGCTGCCCCTCTCCACCTCCCGATTTTCTATTTCACAACCTTATTTAGCAACTGTAATTACTCTTACAGATGGGGAGATTAAGGTATAATATATAGAAAGAGAATTAAGTACACCTAGTTTTGATAAGATGCTTGTGAAACTGACAGTAATGCTAGTATAAATGATTCAGTATTTCAGAAGGGCAGTTTGACAGGTATCAAGACCTTGAAAGAAAGGGCTCCTACTCTTTGACCTAGTGATTTCACTTCTAGGACTGTGTATTTAGGAAATGATCAGAAATGTCAGAAAAAGTGCAAGGATATTCTTTATTTATAATATAGCCTTACTTATGACAGGAAAATGGCTTGTTAAATGGCTAGATAGGCTGAATAAGCAATTTCATAGAGACACTTGGATTATAGCATCAATATAAATTTGGAAATTTTGTTAATTGGTTAAAAACAAATTCAGAGTTGATGGATTTAATCCTAGAAGTTTTGTCCTAAACCTTAATATCTTTATATAGTTGTATAAATATACTGTGATATTTAGGAAGCTCAACCATGTTTTCTAGCAGTTTGATGTTTTTAATATAGTTATCATATGTCATGTTTATGTTAATATAATATCTACCACTAAATATTTTGTGTCTATACAGGAAGATGCTGTGAAATGAGCATATATCTAGGCTGAGTACAAAGTACTCAAATTCCTTTTTACTCTAGATTTGCTTCCGTCATTTTCTTTTCCTTCAGTAATTTCAAATTTGAAATTTGAAAATTCTAGGTTTAAAAAAAGTACTTCGTATCTTTAGAACATTTACTGTCTACCTGTGTTAAAGTGATAGTTGTTGTCTCTTTTTTCAGTATTCCCCATCTCAATTGCTCAAGCCAGAAACTTGGGAGTTTTAGTACTTCTGGATACCTCATTCTTAACTTACACTGTGTGGATCCAGTTTTTGACCAAGTGATATTTTCAATATCCATTGACACTATCCCATTCCAAGGGACATTGCCTTTTTCTTAAAGTGTTATAATATCATCATAACTCCCTCAGTCTTTCCTAACAGAGTTCATTCTTTTTTGTTTTTATTTAATTTTAAAATTATATTGAAGATATGCATATATCATGTCTAACAAGCTAAATATTTCCACAAGAGAGCAAAATATAGCAATATCCTCTTGCTCCCACCCTTCCAACCTCCACCTTTGAGCCCTGCACCCATCCAGGTCTCTTAATTTTTCTTATTTGGAAAACTTTATATAGGTTTTAAAGATAATATATCTAAATGCCTATTGCTTATGAGTTTTCAATTTTGGATATGATTTATTGACTCTACTATGGAAGATGATTTCACTCTATTTTTCTCTTCCTCTCACATTTGCACAATTTATTTCCTCCTCTTTTCTTTATAGTTATGTCACAATTTTGACATGAATAAGTAATCATGGCTCAGCTGTTCTTTACAAGTGTAGAGAAAGCTGAAGAATAGTTGATCCATGATTACTTACTTAAATTTTGTTTTCTTTCAGCTAAATAACTTACTTTAACTTTCTCTGTTTTGGGGTATATGCTCAGTAGTATCCAGCTCTTTGCGATCCCATGCATTGTAGCCTGCCAGGCTCCTCTGTCCTTGGGATTTTCCTGGCAAGAATACTAGAGTGGGTTGCCATTTCCTCCAGAGGATCTTCCCAACCCAGGGTTTGAACCCATGTCTCCTGTATCTCCTGCATTGGCAGGAGCATTCTTTAGCACTGAGCCACCTGGGAATCTCTTCAGTTCTCTCTATGACTTGTCACTAATTTTTCTGCCAGAAGTGAATGTAATGAGTGCATTTTCTCTGTGTTCAAACACTCCAGATAGTGTTTCATCTTTCAGAGATGTCTCTCTTGGAATTTCTGTCCTTGCTATTTACCATCTGGACTATCATTCTTATGGTCTGCTCTTAGCTTTGTCTCAGAATCTCCCTTTACTCTTAATCTGGGAATTTCCCAATTTTCTTTCGGTCTTGGTTCCTTGGTTTCCTGGATCTTCTCTTCCTTTTTCTGACTTTGCTAGTTTGTTTTGATGGAAGACATATTCTACAAGCTCTGTGAGAATAGGTACATAAAAGGAAGATTCTCCAAGACTTTGTGAAAATGTCTGTGATGTACTTTTATATTTAATTGATACTCTTGTTGAATATAGAATTCTAGGATTTTGAGGGCTTTGTTTCAGTTGTCTTCTATCTTCTAGAGTCCTATTGAAATACCTGATACCTTCTGATCCCTTTTTTCTGTATGTTATCTGTTTTTGTTTTGTTTTGTTTTTGAATTGACAGATTTTATTATTTCTTTGTCTCCAGTGTGCTACAGGTTTTTGATGCTAGGCCTTGGTTTAAGTCTTTTTTTTTTTAATCTTTTGTAATGGACACTAGAGAGGTCTTTCCTCATCCTTTAGATTCAGGAGACATTTTCTTGAATTAGCATTTTTTTCAATAAGTTACTTTCC
The DNA here is from genome assembly GCA_007570785.1 of Antilocapra americana. Lineage (NCBI taxonomy): Eukaryota > Metazoa > Chordata > Mammalia > Artiodactyla > Antilocapridae > Antilocapra > Antilocapra americana. The sequence continues at coordinate 12,429,768 of ML663557.1, read as the reverse complement.
TCTATTCTCTCTTGTATTCTCTTAAAATTATTTTTATTATTCAGAAGTTGACTTTAGTCAACTCTTCTAATTAACATATTTTTGCCCCCCATATTTAGCTTATTGTTTAAAGGGTATTATCACCTTTATCTTTCTTGATTTTTAAAAATTCTATTATTATATTTTTCATGTCCAAAAGTTTTGTTTGGTTCTCTGAATCTTTGTTTGTACCCTTCTACTTTTTCGATTTAGTGGGAGCAGTATCTATCTGGAAGTACTAATTACATGGTCTTACCCTTTTCTCAGTTTTCTTTTGTTCTCCACTCTAACTCAGTGTCCCCAGAATTCTTCTTTCTTATGGATTATGTCTCTTTCTGGCCATGGTGGTTGTATTACAGCAAGGTTCCTAACCTGTTTTGACCCTTGAACCCCTTTGGAAAACTGAAGCTTCTGGAGCTGAACCCTTATTTAAAATCCAAGAAAATCAGTTCTAATAACATATACCTATCAAATTATTTTTTAAAAACTGTCCTATGGCTATATATATGCCTCTTTGTTAACATACTAAGTATCTACAGTTGCTGAGATTATAACTTCAAAGTGATGAGTGTAAATGATGATTTTGAGATATCTGTACCAACTGTAATGTGATATGAAAATATCTGTGTTTTTATTAGTGATAAGTCACAAATATTGCCAATTCTTCTACAGTCGGTAGCCTACATGTATAATTAAAAGCAATGTCATTTCAGTTGAAGATTAGTGTAAAACAAAATTTTAATTTGCTTTTTTTTAACATCTAAGTTCTTAAGCTCTTTGAATTCTATTGATAGATCTATGGGAAATCAAACATCCCCTTTTAGGGGTTTCTTCAGATGCCTGGGGTCATTGGCTTTCAGCTCAAAAGATGGAGGTTACTAGAAAGTTGATTGGAAGCTCTGAATGATTGACTGGGACTTGGCAACAAGTAGGCTTCACTTTATGTTGTGGGATGCTCATCTTTCATTATTTGTAGATTTTCCTCTTGGGATTCAAATATCTTCAAAGAACCTATAATTCTGCATATAGAGTATAGATCTAATTATCTATGTTCATATGGATAAGTAATTATGCCCATTTGTATTCTTGTAAAATTTGTTTTTGTGATTTAACTGAATGGTTATACTATTAAATATGTTCCTATTAAATAGTTCTGGGAAGTTTGCTTTTAAACCATTAATGTAACAAGAAAACTGGGCTTTTTCATGAATTTATATTTAATTTTTCAGGAGCTTTCAAGTTGTGGATGGAATAAAAAAGAAAAATACAGTTCTGCACCAAATGCAGTTGCCTTCACAAGAAGATTTAATCATGTGAGTTGCTTATAAAATTTTGATGTTTAGTTTCTGAAATTCAATTCCTCAGTATGTAATTTTTCATTAAGAAATAATTTAAGTTTTTACATCAGTTCTAGAGCATTTTCAACCAATTATCTCTTCAGTGTCTTTCCATATAATCTTTTTTTTTCTTCTGTAATTCCTATTGGAAATTTACTGAAACTTTATGTTCTTTCCTACTTGTGTCTTAATCTGTTATATTTTACATCTATCCCTTTGTGCTCCATTCTGTGTTATTTACTCAGATCTGTATTTCAGTTCACTAAAATAATTCTCTTCAGCTGTGTTAAATCTGCTTCAAATCTGTGTACTTTTTTTTAACACTAGTGTCATTCCCCCTCCCCCCCTTTTTTTTTTCAATTTCTTAAGTCATCTTCAACTTTTTATTTTGTAATTTCTGTGTTATTATCCAAAGTCCTTGGAGTACTAATGCTCTGTATCTGCTAATCCATACTCACAATAGCTTCTTTTCTTATGCATTTTGTAGTTTTGAATTGAGAGCTCATGTTCATTTAAGCTTTAGCTGTGGGAATTTTGCTGCTGCCTAGATTGAGGGTATATACCTTCTTAGAGGCGTTCATATTGTTTGCTTTTGCTGGTACCAAGGGCTGTTAGAGAACTAGGACTATTTTTCATGTTCTGTGTTTTGGTTAGGGAGCATCTGTACTACTCTGTAGTGAAAGTTTAAGCTCAAAATCCAATTAAGGGCAGGTGACAAATTCTTAAGGAAGACTTAATTTTCGCCCTCTTCTGTGTTGTCTGCTCCTGTCAGTGGTTGAATTGTTTTAGTCTAAATTTTCACCAAACTGTAGCTCTCTGAAGATCTCTTAGATAGGAACTGATGGGGGAGAGCAGAGGTGTGAAGCTTTATGTTATTGCTTGGAAGGTGTATTAAATCCCAAATCCCTATGCTCTTGAGAGGAAATCTGCAAACAGCAGCTGTCGTACCCTCTCCTTTTTTTGCCTTTATTTCCTTTATTTTGGGCCTCAAGTGAAACCTTTTCTTTTCAAGTTAGTCATGTGCAGTGCTTAGTCACTCAGTTGTGTCTGACTCTTTGCAACCCCATGAACTGTAGCCCACCAGGCTCCTCTGTCCATGGAGATTCTCCAGGCAAGAATACTAGAGTGGGTTGCCATGCCCTCCTCCAGGGGATCTTCCCAACCCAGGGATCGAACCCAGGTCTCCTGTATTACAGCTGGACTCTTTACCATCTGAGCCACAGCAAAGCCCAAAAATACTGGAGTGAGTAGCCTATCCTTTCTCCAGGGGATCTTTCCAACCCAAGAATCAAATCAGGGTCTCCTACATTGCAGGCAGATTCTTTACCAGCTGAGCTACCAGGGAAGCCTACTTTTTAAAAAATGGTTGTCTTTAACCCAGCGTTTCTAGAGGTTTATAGCAAATAGTATATCTCAAGTTATTTAGTTCACTGCATTACCCAAAATGGAAGTGAGTGGGGGTTTTTGGTTTTTGTTTTCAGCTAGATTAAACCATTAGTAAGGAACCTACAGCACACATGTATTACACTGAATTCCTTATTTAAACTATATGGCAGTTGTTTTAAATTGTTTCTGGAGTGGTCAGGATTTATCATCATGGTAAACGTCTTTCTTTGCCAACAAAAACATTGTCACAATACCCACAAATTTAACTTTAGGTTTTTAAGCACTAATATTATTCTTAAGTAATATTAGTAATAAAAAAGATTATTAGGGTCAAAAACATTGTCACAATAACCACAAATTTGACTTTAAATTTTTTAAAAAATTTTTATTTATTTATTTATTTTCTTTACATTACCTTGTTGGTTTTGCCATGCACTGACATGAATCCGCCATGACTTTAGATTTTTAAGCACTAGTATTATTCTTAAGTCAAAAGATTGTTAGGGTCATATATGTCACCGTGTACCAAAAACTCTTACACTTAATCAAGATTACAGTTGATCTATAATAAAATTCATTACTTAGTTATTTTCATTACTCTGTTATTTTCTCTTACATGTGTGATGGGAAATCTGAAGTAGCAAATTACAAAAGAAGTTACAAGGAGACTTTTATTTTAAAAATGAGTTTCTTGTAGATGGCATATAGTTGAGTCCTTTTTTTGGTCCCATCTGACACAATTTTAGCAGGTAGTTGCTAAAATAAAATCATTACTATTTGAAAGAAAACAACAAAATCCATAATCTCTATAACATATTATCCATAATGATGACTATACAATTGAAAAAATTACCAGACACACAAAGAAAAAGAAAAAGTTGACTGAGTATTAAGAGAAAAAGCATTAAAACTCCAGGAGTTGGCAATGGACAGGGAGTCCTGGCGTGCTGCAGTCCATGGGGTCGCAAAGAGTTGGACATGGCTGAGCGACTGAACTGACTGAGTTAACTCGACTGGGCTCAGACTCTGCATTCTCTTTCTTGTTGGAGAATAGATCAGTTCTTTCCAGATTTCGTCTTTATTTGGGCTTCTTAAAGTTTCCCCTGCACATGCATAGTTCCAAGGTCAACTGGAGATTTGGATGAAGATTTTATATAGATTTGGGAGACTTTTCTTACCTTTCCAGAATTTCCCCCCTTATTGTCTAGCCGATTGTCCTCTGACTCTTGAAGCCATCACTCTTGAAGCCAAGACTGTGGCCTTCTGCTAAAATTCTTGGTGCCCCATATTGTAATTCTGAATGTCCTCAGACACTCAACTTTATAAGTGCAAATCTCATCCAGTGCATCTTACTTCTTTCAAAGATCTGTTCTCCAGTTTATGCCTTCTTTTGGTTCCTCTCTTGTGCTTTTAAATATTGTTTTTATAATTTGTAATTATAATCAGAGGAGCATTTCCAGAGATACCCGTTCCTCCACATTACCAGAAATGGAACTCTCCCACATCCTTTTAAAACTATGCTTTTTTAATTGATTATCAAAACAGTAGCACACATTGCCAGAAAACTGAAAAAATGTAGAAATGTATAAAAGCTGGGGCTAGGTGCACAATCACCCAGAGATGACTAATATTTTAGTATATGTTCTTCCATTCTTTATTTTTTCTTAATCTAATAAAATCATGTTGTACATATAATTTACAGCCCTGTTGTCTTAACATATCATAAAATGTTACTGTATCATATTGATAAAATCACTTTGAGAACATTTTGAGTATCTGTGTAGTCTCCTGTGACTTGACTCTTATCACAATTTTAATATTCATCCTATTTTGGCTATTTCTTTGATTACTTGTATTTATGCCTTCTGGCCAGTGGCTTTTTGAATTTTTTTTTTAATTGAGGGAAAGGTTGCCTAAGTTTTTTTTTTAAATGTTACCTTTAGAGGATTAGATATTTGACTAACTAGAAATTACTGTTTTTAGGAATGATAGTAATTTTAGGTTAATTAGTAATAGTAATTTGTAGAAAGACTCCTTTTTGAAAATGTTGATAGGTGCTATTTTATATTGTCTGTTATTTGCTTCACAGTATTAATGGAGCATTTGAGAGTGGAAGTGAGAAAACTTGACCATAACTTGGTTGTTGAACCTGGTTGATGTGTACTGGGGACTTCATTATTATTATGTTTAGTTCAGTATACGTTTGAAGATTTCTATGATAAAAAATTAGGAAATTATCTTTAAAGCTTAACATATGTTTGGCTGTAAATAAAAGGTTTTCATAACACTTTTATATGATTATAAAAGCTTGAATAAAGCAGCTACGGTTAGAAATAACCTCTGAATAAAAGTTGTCTAAGATTTACTTTTTAATGAAATACTTTTTTCATTCCTAAAATACGTTAAATGTTTGTTTGAATCTTATGAAACTGCCATTTCTGGCCTATGGAACTGGCAGGTTCATATGGTTAATCTAATGTATATTAGGAAGTATTACAATAAAACAACTGTGAATTCACCACTTAAACTAAGAATATTACCAAACTGTTGAAGCATTTTATATGTTCTCTGCTCTGTCCTCATTTAAAGGGTACCTATTATCTGAAAAAAAATTTTTCTCTTTTCTTTTGTTTTTTCTTAATTTGATTTTAAAAATTTTGACTCTTGTTATAATTCCTATACGATAGATTTACCAGAAAAAGTTGCGCCCCCAAACAGCATATTGTATATCTTGCTTTTCATCTTTGTAAAACATATCATCAGACTATATATAGTCTTCTGTGGTTGGCTTTTTTCACTTGTATTTCTCTGCTGTATCCATGATAATGTATATAGTGCTTATTCATTGATTTTTCAGTGCTATCTTCTAGCATTTCATTGCATGAATGTATCAGAAAGAATTCATCATTCTTTTGAGGGTAGACTAATTTTGAGGGTAGACTAATGTGTCTCCTAATTTTTTGCTGTTGTGAAGAATGTTGCTATGAATTTTCTTAGAGTTTGGGTGCCCATGTGCAGTAGTTTCTCTAGTTGGTGGCTTTCAAACATTTTTGCTGTGACCCACAATAAGATAAAATATTTTTACATTGTAACAATATACAAACCAAAGTTTTCTGAAATAATACTTACCTGTATTAGACAATATGTACTTTGGTCTTTGCTTAAAAAAAAAAAAAAAAACGCTGCTTAAACTTACTAAATTGATTACCATAAAATAAGGGGAAAACACTATGATTTGTTTGAAAAATGTGTTCCTAAATACAAAATTTGTGTCAGAGAGAGTATATACATGTTTAACTACATAAGACAGTATATATTTTTAAAAATGATTGTACCAGTTTGCTTTGAGCTTTCATCACTGTGTATCCTTATCAACACTTGGTGTCATTAAACTTTGAAATCTGATTGATGTAAGATGACTCAACTTTTATTTTCATTTATTTAAATATTTACTGGCTCCTACTGTGTCCTGAATATTGGTCTTGATGTTTGAGATATATTAGTGAATAGGGAAAACAGAGATCATTCTCTTCATGGACTTTTTCATTCAGTTCTTCCTAATTTTAATTTCACATTTTTTTTTCATTTTCAGATGTTTTATCATCATATTTCTCTGGTCATGTGTATTATTCTCTTATTTTTTTACTTTAAACTGTTTATTGTAAAATAAAGCATGGATACAAAAAGAACCCACAAAACAAACACATAGTTTAATGAAAGTTTAGAAACTACCCTAGAAACCCCTCCATGTGTGAACTCCATCCCAGTTCACACCCTTTCTTCCTCCAACAATAAGTACTGTCCTGATTTTCATAGCACTCACTGTCGTGTATTTATTTTTATAGTTTTTATCACATAAATATGGGTCCCTAATTTAGCCTGGCCAGTTTTTTTTAATTTGTTAAATGTTTGTGACTTTTTAATTTGCAATTTCTCCCTTTATCCTTTTCTCTTCCTTACTATTTCCTGTGGATGAACCTCTAGAGACTCCCATAGTCTAGACTGCATTTTGTGTAGTTTAAATGTTCTATGTTCTCTGGAAATTAGCTCCTAATTCCAAGGGTTCAGTGGGTTTAGTGCCTTTGGCAAGAGTCTAGGTTGTATGGGGTTTCTTCATCAGATCTTTTTTGTGATATTAATGGATACATTAGATATTAGAAATACTAGAAATATTTCTTAGTGGGGAATTATTTTATAAAGAGACATTTTTCCCTCATCTAGTATTTGTATACCCAGAGATTCCATTTCATACAGGTAAGATAAATATTTGATTTTTTTTCTCTTTATTTAGCAGTTTTGAAAATAATGAATTGGTATTCTGTCATCCTTTAACAATGACAGTAGTTTTTAATTTTTTAGTTTTATTTTAAACTCATAAATGTAAACATAAACATATATGATGTGATTCAGTATTCTCACTGCCATTACTATCATTGAAACTCATATTATCCTATCTTTGGCCAACAGGAGTCTCTTCAGGTTCACTTTCATGACCTTTCTCATGACCCTTGTAATCTTGAACAGTTTCTTTGCTTTTGTTTGCAAAAGACGTTGCATGTTCATTTTGTCCATTTCCAGCTCCCTGCCTGGAATCAGCATCTCTTTAATGAATGTTGGTTTCTTATAGTAGGAAATGGACCTAGGTGCTAAAAATGCTCATTGCTATTACAGTGACCATAGTTTCTAGGCTTTTTCTGCAGATATAGCTAGGATATCTATATGTCTATATATATATCTACACACACACACATATATATATATACCAACTATTTGAAGATAAAATATCTCATGAATTCCTACTAATACTTCTAATTCAAATTCAAGACCAGAGTTTTCCTTAATCTCTTCCATATTATATCTGAATAGCCTTTCTTCCACACCTGCAACCTGGTTTTTCATGAATACAGGGCATGATACAGTATCCTATAAGTTACTCATTTGCCTTAACCTACATAAACAAATAACAGTCTCAGAATAGCAGTACTAATGCCAATAATATTCCTTTAAACAGTTAAGTACATATTTTTGCAAATGTTGTATTTCTTTTATAGTAAATAGTGTCTGAGCATATAGGCATTATATAATGTACTCTGCTTCTTTTTAACCCTTATCATTTTTATTTCTGTGAATGTGTGTATTTAATGTTCACTGTCCTTCTAATGTTGGTGTTTCTCTAGTCATTTGATTTTCTGAAGCTTGTTCTCCAGGTATTTACTTAGGAAGGGCTCATTGGAACAGTAATTGTTAAGTTCTTACACGTTGATAAGTTTGCCTGTCCTTTGTATGAAATTTTCTTTCCTTAATAATATTTAATGTAGTACTCCATTTTTTTCTGGCAAAGTGTTGCTATTGAAAAGTCTGATGATAATTAAATTTTCTTTTTCTTAAAAATCACTTCCTCTTTTCTTAGCCTAAAGATTTTTCCCTTTTAAGTCCAGTAATTTCATTAAACTGTGTCTTGCTGTTGATCGTTCTGGGGCAGTATTATCAGGTGTGATTGACTTTAGATGGGACTGTCGGTTGGGAAGCACCTGCGCTTAGCCTTTCTGTCATGGTGGTCTCAGGGTAGCTGGACTTCTTACATGGTAGTTTAGGAATCCCATAGAGAATGTTCCAACAAGGCAGGGGCTGCGCGTTCTTTTATGACCTTGTCATGGAAGTCAGTACCGGTTTTGTTAATTTTCTATTCCTTGAAGTAGTCATGAACTTATCTAGGTTTGATGAGAGATGACATATACCCCCAACTTTCAGTGTGAGGAATGACAAAATGTTTGTGGCCATGTTTTTAAATTACCATAGTATTTATCTTAAAATTTGACATTAAATTTATTAAGTCAGTGATCATGGAGTTTAGATTGAATCATAATATTTTCTAATAAGGTTGTTGTTGGGCTTCCCTCCTGGCTCAGTCGGTAAAGAATCCACCTGCAATGCCCAGAGAGACCTGGGTTCAATCCCTGAGTTGGGAAGATCCCCTGGAGGAGGGCATGGCAACCCACTCCAGTATACTTGCCAGGAGAATCCCCATGGACAGAGGAGCCTGGCAGGCTGCAGTCCACAGGGTTGAAAAGAGTTGGAAATGACTGCGCAACTAAGTACAGGACAGCACAAGGTTGTTGTTAAAATAATCTTAACTTTAGATACACTTTAGAAGTAAAATTTATTAGAATCAGGGAAAATTATTATCATTAGTAGCTCAAATATAGTAACAAATATAAATATGTCTTTGTAAAATATATTCATTTTACATTTACATATACACTTTGAAATATACAAATTTTGACTTTGTAGATGAAAGTTGCAAATAAAATCTGAAATATTTCTCAGTAGAAAAGGTGGCAGTGGCTTTATTTTTGCATTAAGATTTCTAACTACATCCTACTTTTAGATTTGTATAATTTTAAACCAACTGATAGTGCTCTGATTTTGCTTTCATAGTACCTGAATTGAAATGTTACATAAATATATATTACATACATATTACTCTGTGTCATATGATAAGCACACTATTTTCACCAGAGCATTTTAGTAATGTTACAGACCAATCCTGCCTTCTGATGAATGATATTTATTGTTTTTTAAAAGAAATCTTAAAGATGGTTTCATTGAATTAGAAAGCACTACATGATTTTTAAAAATACAGTCTTGCTTGTAGAATGACTTAGATATATTTTTCTTTAAGTCGTTTTATATTTTATCCTGTTTGTATCAGAAAAAACATACTTGAAATTCTTTACATTTAGGATTCTACTCGATGTAAATAAATGGCAGCATGGGATTACATAGACACAGAAAGACATACTATAAGTAGCATGTTTTACAGTGTCTGATCTTAGAGCTTATCTAATCCTGCCAGAGTGTTTTAAAATATAGCCAAAAAATACTTGTATAGTGTTCTTGTCGCATCATTCTGGTTTTATTTTTTTATCTTTTCCTTCAAATTTTACATTCGCTTTTACAGATGAAAAATCATTATGATGTTTTTGTGTGTCTGTACAAATGTTTATATATGTTTCCCTGGTGGCTCAGCGGTGAAGTATCTGCCTGCCAATGCAGGAGACGTGAGTTCGATCCCTAGGTTGGCAAGATCCCCTGGAGAAGGAAAACCCATGCCAGTAGTCTTGACTGGGAAATCCTATGGACAGAGGAGCCTGGTGGGCTGCAGTCACAGAGAGTTGGACATGACTTGGTGACAAGAACTCACACACAAACAAATACACATCTCTTATCTGTCTGTCTATATATGTGTATGAAGTATGTGCAACATTCGAAGAGTTATGTCCTGGTGGTGAGTCGGGGCAAGAGAAAGTATTTTTACACAACTCTCGCCAAGTAGCCCTTGTCATTCTTTGATCCTGTAAGTAAAGAATCTTACCATTTAGCTGTTTTTATATTTTATTTGCAGGTAAGCTTTTGGGTCGTTAGAGAAATTCTTCATGCTCAAACATTAAAAATTAGAGCAGAAGTTTTGAGCCACTATATTAAAACTGCTAAGGTAAGATAAACTTGTGTTACTCTTTTTGAATTCAGCCAGTTACGAATGCTTGTGAGTAAACATTTGCCTGTGTCACTGTAGTCACTATTTATTGACGCTGGAAAATAAGGCCTACTGATTAACGTAACTTAAGTTTTTAAATTGCATGTCTATGTCCTTTGCCTTTTCTTCTGTTTCTTCTGTCTTCCTCCCCTTTATTTTATACTTTTCCTCTCTTTCTCAGAGAAGCTGAATTGTATTTGGGCAGAGGTCAGATTATGATGAAGTTTAATATTTATAAAATATTTTGGTATATTCTGCAGGTGACTGAAAAAGCCTTATAGGATTAAGTAGGGAAATACATATCAGTCATTTGCCTTTGAAATAGATTATTCTGCCAACCATGTGGAGAATAAGACTTTATTTTTAAAAGAATAGTATAAATGAGGGTGTTAACCAAATACATTGAGTGGCATAGATAATAGATGCAGTAGGAGAAAGAACATGGATTTCAAAGACAGTTAAAATTTAGAGAGAAAGATGGAATAGGGCATTCCACAAGAGGATACAAGATTTTACTAAAATTTGTAACAACTCCAAATTTATGTCAAGTTTACTGAAAAGAGGTATATGGTAGCCACATCCTTCATTATTCTAATAATAAATGCATACCTTATCTCACCTGTGAATGAAGGAAGATGGAATAAATTGAGGATACCACTTTTACAATTGTAAATTATTGTAATCGTTGTAAATATTGTAAGTCATAACTCTTCCATATGTTCCTTGAGCAGCTGGGAGCAGTTGTATTCTAACATTCTGTGGCACTAGGTGGCAGAGCTAACCTTCTTAAAATCTGTTATTTTTTCAGAAGTGTCATAAAAATTTTAAAAACATTCTTTCTGTTATGTTAGATCAAGATTGGGTTTTAGTTGGTAGAATCCATGTCTTTTCTCCATAGATCCTGAATTTTCATATTGTTTTCTGGTGTTTTTGTTCGTTTTTTTCTGTTTTTTAATATATGTTCCACTGAAAACCACCAAATCCATTAAACCTGTCATTATTCTCATCAAATAATCATTTAATCCAGTTTAGACTCATACTTTGAGTTATTTCTGTTAGTGCTTACTTTTACCCCAAGGCCTAAATTCATAATTTTTTTGCCCATGACTATCTCTTCAATCGCTCTAGGGAGTCTGCCTTCTATATTGTTTCTTACAAAGCAGGCAGGTCTTTCTCTTCTTTTAGTAGATGTTTCAGTTAGGTTCTGTAGAGGCAGAAAACACACACACACGTGTATGTGTATAATGTATAAAAGGCTTAAGAAATTATCTCATGTGATTGAGTTGGGAAGAGGTTGGCAAATTTGAAATCTGTAGGGCCAGTAGACAGCTTTTTGTTGTTATCAGTACCCCTACTTATACAGCATTCTTGTGTGAGTCTCTTGATGCTCACCTGCAGGTTAACACACTGGAACTACAGAGAGAAAAGACAAATTACCTTCAAAGAAATGACAGTGAGACCAATAGCTTTCATTGAATCTGATGAGAATGAACATTTTTTGTGTTTTGGTTGTTTATGTTTTTCTCTCCTGAGATGTCTGCTCAAGATCTTTCTTTGAACAGTATTCTCTTATAGTGTTGGTCTTTGATTTTTATAGTTTAAAAAACATAATCCCAGATGCTAGTTTTTTGCTATATTCTTTGCATACATCTTCCTATTTGTGACCTGTCTTACACCTCTTTTGATACAGATACTCTTAACTTTAATAGTCAAATATATTAATATTTAACTTTTATTATCTTATTTACTGTCTTGTGCTTAAAAGAATACCTCATTTAAATCTTACTCTAAACTCTGAAAATGTCAAAGATATTCTTACACATTACTCTTTAAAACTTCTATAGCTTTGATTTTGGTGGTTATTTCTTAAATTTTAGATATAATATATGTAATTATGGATTCCAGTTCATATTTTTCCATATGAATAATCATTCTGGCACCATTTATAAATCTTTTTTGAAAGCTCTCTTTATTTTGTCTAGAAGCGTCTTTCTGTCACCCTTGTTCTTGAAAAATGAGATTCCAAATTCATGATTCATTTTTTTATTTACTCTGCTTGGGATTTCTTGAGCTTCCTCACCCTGGGAATTAGTGTCTTTCAATAATTTGGGAAAATAATCCACCATTACCTCTCATAGGCTACCCTCTCCAGCGTTCTTGGGCTTCCCTTGTGGCTCCGCTGGTGAAGAATCCGCCTGCAATGTGGGAGACCTGGGCTTGATCCCTAGGTTGGGAAGATCCCCTGGAGGAGGGAAAGGCTACCCACTCCAGTATTTTGGCCGAGAGAGTTCCATGAACTGTATAGTCCATGGAGTCTGTAAAAGAGTCAGACACGACAGACCAACTTTCACTTTCACCTCTCATATTGTTTCTACCCCATTATTTTTTTTATCATGTCCTTCTGTAGCTCCATTTAGATAAATATTAGCCTTTTTTCCCTCTACCTTTCATGCCTTTTTTAACCTTTATTTCACATTCTTAAAAAGATTCCTTAGCTTTTGTGTTGCTTTTTTGGATAATGCCTTCCTTTTCATTTCATTCAAAGCCAGTACTTGTTGATAATGTTCTCCATTTGTGAATTCTTGTTTCTTTTTCTTATTTTTCCTTTGAGGCATTTTGTTTGTATGAATTTACATCCCTAGTTTTTATGAATCTACATTCCCTAGAAAAAGAAAAAGCATCCAAGGATTTTCTCTCCTATGTATTTTTGTCTTGCTTCTTCCTGGTCCATGATGACAGCTGAGGTTGTCAGTACAGTGAAACCAAACTGATGAGATGGGAGCAGGCTGTTCTGCCATTTTTCTAGTAATAGATCTTGAGTCACATATCAAATCTGGGACTGATCCCGCCACACTTACTGAGCCTGCCTGTGAGGTCCACAACAATTTTCCCAGCTCTGTGACCGTCAGTGATTTCAGATGCTCTAATGTAACCATGCTTCATCATCACAGTTAGAAACCTGATGACGAATTCGGAGCATGGCCTAATAAGCGCCTGGCTTTTGCCTCTCTTTTCAGCAATGTTGATACTCTTGAAGGCATCAGCCAAGACATTCACACACCCCATTATGGTGGCACGGAAAGATGGTGGAAAGAGTCCTTGTGTTTTTCCCTTTCCCTTTTTTGTTTTTTTAAACTTGAGTTCATATTTCTTGAAATTTTGTGGGAGTTCTTTGAAACCTGAGTTAAGGTGGTATTAGTTAGGGTTCGTCAAAGAAATAGAACCCCTCGCCTTTCCTTGGTTCTCATATTCATAAGAGGCAATTTTTGTCTTCGAGTTTCTTGATGATTAAGGACAGTTTTACATGATAAGACCCTTGAGGTGTAAACATCTGATAATTTGAAGAAATCTGGGGAATTAGCAATAATTTGACAAAAGTAGATGATCTTTTGGTAAACTGATGGAACCTAGCATTAGCATGCATGCACAGCATTCTTCTGCATGGAGGCTATAAAAAGCAGTGTCTTAATACTGGGAAACAGGTAGATGTCCCACATGAACAAGGAACAAACGAATGTGGATTCAGGTGGGAGGGAGCCAGAAATTGAGGAGGGCTGTGAAAAGCAAGCTTGAACCCCTAGACCTGGAATGTTAGGGGTCCTGAGTAGGACACAAATCAGGATCCTGGGCGTGGGCCTTTCTTTGAACTTGGATCATAAGGCAGAACTAGTAACAGTTCAATATAAGAAAGGAAACTGCCTACTAGAAACAAGGATACATACCAGGTAACTTTGATACTGAGCCATAACTTTGGTTTTCTTGATGTATTAGACAACTGGAGGTAGATGTGTTCCCATAGCTAGGAGGGAGTTCTGTGTGGTCCAGAAATCAGCTTACTGTAAACACAGTGGATATCCCCAAAACGAATCTAAACAATGAGGGTAATAAGTATGCTATAAGAACGACCAGTTGCCTAAACTATATGTGTGTTCAAGTTGTCTTGTGTTCATGCTATTTATTTTTTATCTCTCCTCCCCCTTTTTCTTAAATCTTCCAGAAGTTGTATGAGCTGAATAACCTTCATGCACTTATGGCAGTGGTTTCTGGCTTACAGAGTGCCCCAATTTTCAGATTGACTAAAACATGGGCGGTGAGTAATCTTTAGTTAATGATAGGTGAGACTTCCTGTTGGAAGTGAAGATGTTTTAGTTCCTTTTGTAATTCTTAGTAAGGTTAATATTATGATAATAGATAAAGATTTTTTAATTACTTTTACTCTGTTCTTTGAAACCTACATTTTTTCCTCTCCCCTTAAATAAGTATTTCATGAGGCTTGTTAGGTATTTTGAGCTAAAAACCAACTTGGTGCTTGGTTTCTGCTCTTCAGGAAATCATTTTTGTAGAACTTCTTTAAACATTTTTGACAACATAGCATTTCAAGTTTACTGATGGGGAACTGTAAATGTGAAAATAAATTGGATTAATCATGTAAAGATTATGTTTTTGGAAAACTTGAGGGAGATAAAAATTGTAAGTTGCCCCCAAAATTTACTGATTCAAATTTCCATTACAATATTTTTTCCTCGGTAAATTCTTCAGTTTTTTCCTTAGGAATGAAGGAAAATCTGATAGGTAACATGGAAGTAGGCCGTGTTTCTGTGCGCATTGTGATATTGTGCTAATCATACTTGGTTATGTTTAACAGGGTCAGAATGTGAGTTTTTACTTTTGCAAATTTGTGTGTTTTTATAGTTTATTAATGTGATACTGGCCTCAAGCTTGCTGGGTATTTTTCATTTAGATTTTATAGAACTGAACTCTAGATTCAGTTAAATCTGTTCATATAAATACTGTTCTTTAATGTTAAAGAGGAAGATTTTGTTTACTACATTTTGTACAGAGAGTTAGTGTGTTCTTACTGTCCCGGAATAAAGACTTGACTAATGTTAAAACTCTTTTTTACTTACTAAAATATAACTTTGTTTTTAATTAGCCTGGTGTTCTAACTTTTCATAGTATCTAAGAGACAGATGTTTCTCATACTGGAAAAACATTAGTATGGAAGAGCTTATGATCTTTATGTTTCATTTGTATTTTAGAAACACCTGAGTGAACAGTTTTCCTACTCTAAAAATTATTTTTAATAATGATGACCTAATTCTCTTTTATTAAAATTTTAATTTAATGACGGAATGGAAGTGATTATAAATATACAGTTATGAATTCCGTCTTTGAAGTTTTAGGGAAAAGAAATTGTACTCTGGTTTATATTGTGGTTTAGAAATGAGATACATTTCCCTCAAGTTAATTTTTGTTTCCTTGAAGTTATTTTCATTGTCTCTCTCTCATGTCTTGCATCAAAAATAGTTTTGTTTAAATTTAGTAACAGCTCCATTATTAATCTGAATAAAATTTTTGGTGTTCATATTAAACTTGAAAATATGCCACACTTTTGCTAGGTACTAATTGTTTGATGTGCATAGTGGATGATATAGACAAAGTCCTGTTCTTAGAGAGCTAACATTCTGCTGGGAAAAGATAAACTGTAAATATGTAAATGATATATCATAAATAATGATGAATGCTCTGTAGAAAAATAAAACAGAGTAAATGAGATGTAAAATACTTCCCTCATGCTTTTCTGTGATATGCGGTAAGAATTTCTGATAAGTGATTAGACCCAATTGCAGTTGGACCTGGCAATTGAAAAGGATTGATGACCTTGTCAAAGATGTTGGAATGATTGGATTTGAGATAATAGTGGAGGAAAAAAATGGGACAATAAGAATAGAGAATGCCTTTGAGGAATTTTGTTGTGAAGTACTGGGGTGAGGGCCAGCGGTAACTAGAAGAAATGTGAGATTAAAAATTTGTGGGGTTTTGCTTTGATTTTAAAGATGAGATCCATGACAGTATGCTTGAGTGGTAGTATAGTGATCTAATAAAATGAGGAAGTGGTAAGAGAACAAGAAGTCAAGCCTGTGATACCCTAGATTAGCCCAGAGGAGATAAGGTATAGTACTCCAGTGGGGCAGGAACAGTTTCTCCATTTTAACAGGAGAGAAGGGAGTGCGATTGGTTACAGACACAGGTATGTTGGTAGATTTAGTGCTGGGATTCTGCAGAATTCTTCTGTACAATTCTGTTTCATAAGACATAAGAAGCAAGGTCATTAATTGACAGTGGGAGAGGCATTGGAGGTTTGAAGAAAGAGGAAAGGATGAAAGTCATCAAGGGGACTGAGAGAGTGAATTAATTAAGGGAACATGTAGGTCTTAGGAAGGTCCACTTGAGATTTTTTTGGTCATGAACTTAGAGTGAAACTTAGTGTTCAGCATTACCGTGGAGAAGTGCTGAGAATTAATTGTATTTAACCAGTTGGAATTTTTTTTAGGCTTCTTTGTACCACCGAGGGGTCAAGGATAGTACAAGAGATAAAGTACGTAAATATAAAAGTTGTGATAGATGAGAAATCTAACCCAAGTAAAAGGAAAGAAATAATGAACAGTGAAAGGGTAGTATCATGGAAAATCTTGGTGCCCTCAAATACAGGGAATGTACCAAAAAAGACATCACAAATGGGGGAAATATTAGAAACATTCTCTTTAACATCAAGGAAAAGTATGCCATTTTCATTGTTTCTACTCAACATAGAAGTTTTAGCATAGTCACAAAAGATAAGAAATAATAGGATATACCCTCAAAAAATTAAGAATTACATTGAGTTACCATTTATCCCTCAACTCCACTTCTGGGTATATACCCAAAAGAATCAAAGATTGGGACTCAAACAGGCATTTTTATACCAGTGTATAAAAAAGCATCATGATTAACAATAACCAGTAGGTATGAACAATCCAAATGTCCACAAACAGATGGATGAACATACAAAATGTGGTGTAAACATACAATGAAATATTATGCATCCTTAAAAAGGGCTAAAATTCTGACACGTGCTGCACCTTGAATAAATCTTGATGATATTATGCTCAATGAAATAAGCTAGACACAGTAGGACAAATAGTGAATGATTCCGTTTATATGAGGTGCCAAGAGTAGTCAAATTCATTGAGACAAAGTAGAAGGTGGTTCCCAGGGCTGAGAGGAGCAAGAAATGAGGAGTTCCCGTTTAATGGTTACAGAATTTCAGTTAGGGAAGATGGAAAGAGTTCTAGCCATGGATGATTGTAATGATTGATGGATAATGTGAATGTACTTAATGCCACTAAACTATACACTTAACACTGGTTAAAATGGTAAATAGTATGTATATTTTACCACAGCTTTTAAAAATAATCCTTTGAAAGCAAGTCTCTGCTATCCCACCCCAAATTGAATCCTTTCATTCTGATTTGTTATGAAAATTGCAAAATGTGTTATTTTTATACATATCAGATTCCGTGCTTCTTTAGTTTTGTGTTTCAGATATGTCAAAATCAGCTATGAGTTCCAAGTAATTTGTTTCTCCTGATACTGTTACCAGAGTTCTAGAATGATTGACTTTGGAAAAAAAAGAAAAAGATATCATCTTATCCTTGCTGTGTCATGCAGGATATTTTGCATATTCAAATACTTTGTTATGTGGGAAAGAAAAGAATGTTTGGACTTATAGATTGAAGTGGAGAGTTGCACCAGATCTTGAAAGTGCTAATCAAGTGTGTTGAAACTGGGGAGGGATACTGGTCAGACAAGTTTTGTTGTGTTTTTTTTTAAGAGATTATCTGAAGATAATCTGTTATCTTGGAGCCTGTGAAAAATAGATTACAGCATCAATCCCAATTATATTACTTGTAATATTAGAAAGAGTGGTGGATTAGATGTTAGAATACTCTGTCTCCAGGAGCAGACTGAGACCCTGAAAAGCAGGACCTAGCCTTTGTGAGTGAATGACTGAGGAGTGTTGGTGTGTTCTGCTTCTCCTTGGGGTCTCAGTGGCCTCGTCTTTAAATTAGTCCTCTTGACTTTTCTCTTAACCTCGTAGAATTAGATGAGAATTTTATAGGTGGAAGTGTTTTGCCTGCTATAAAATAACAGATATTTAATGACATAAAGTGAAATCTGATTTACAACATAATGAAATAGTAACTTCACATATTTAAAGAAGAGTTTTTTTGTTTTTTTTTTTTTACTTTTATTTGCATTTATTTTTTGCAGCATTTATTCCCGGGCCATGAGTTTCTGTTTCTTCAGTTTCTTCTGGGATATCTTTTTCTTCTGTGCCACCTCCTCTTCTGGTTTAGGAACAATCTGTTCTTTTTCAGTAAGGATCATCTCAATGTGGCAGGGAGAGGGCTCATGTAGGGGTTAATCCGACCATGAGCTCTGTAAGTCCTGCACCGCATCTTGGGGGCTTTGTTCACTTGAATGTGCTCAATGACCAGAGAATCTACATCTAAGCCCTTAAGTTCAGCATTACTCTCTGCATTTTTGAGCATATGTAGTAAAAATTCAGCACTCTTTTTGGGCCACCGACCCTGCGTCCAGCCCCACTGTTTGGCCTGTGCACACCTCCCAACTCCACCATTGTAACGACGGAATGGCACACATTGCTTCTTTAAAGTGACATCCTTCAGATACTTGGTGGCTTTTCGGATATGCATACCCTTTATGGCCTGGGCAGTTTCACGAGTGTTCTTAAAGTGAACATGAAGATTTGAACCTCTTGATTTGCATGATTTTGTGGGGTTTTCTGGGTCAAGTGAATAGCGCACCATTTTTAGGGGTCACCTCAGGCCGCTTACCGGAAAAGCGAGATTTTTTTTTTCCACAGTCTTTGAAATACTTAAAAACATGTATTTTCTGAATCTTTTAGTTAATATTATTTCGGATGACTGTCCTTGCTTTTCTTTTATTCCCCTTGATATCTCCGTTGTTCTCAAAGGGCACGTACTACAAATCTACTCCTCAAGCCTCCTAAAACAGCTGCAGTTGATTGTTCAACTGTATGTAATACAGCACTGGTCAAAGGGATCAAGGGAAAAATGTCAGAAATCCAAGCATGTAAATTGTAGTTTTATAGTACTGACAGGACTAGGTATGGTTAGAGTCATCAAGAAAAATTATTACTTAAATTATGAAATTCAGTATTTATTTCTTAATGCTTATGTAAAAATTATCTATCTTTGAGGGGGCAGGGGACAAGTCATGAAAATATTTGGGCCTTTGAGGTGAATATGAATATATAATTATTTTAAGTTAGGAAAATAATAAAAATTGTTTAACCATTTAAAATAGTAAAGATGAGAAATAATGTATTATAATTTACTACTTGGTAAGTTACTTATTTTAGGTATATACAAAGTATATTGTATTTTATAAATAATAAATTTGGGTTTATTATATTAATAAACATGTCTGGGTTTGTTTTATTTATATACTACCAAAATATAATTAAAGAAAATAAAACTTTGAAATTAAAATTAAAGTTTATAGTAATTGTAACTTTTAAGTCTTTACTATAATAAAATTGGGTACAGAAATAACTTGGGCTTTTCTGTTTGTCTTTTAGTTATTAAGTCGAAAAGACAAAACTACCTTTGAAAAACTAGAATATGTAATGAGTAAAGAAGATAATTACAAAAGACTCAGAGACTATATAAGTAGCTTAAAGATGACACCCTGCATTCCCTATTTAGGTGAGTTATGTCACTGTATATATATATTATGCCTAGTTGTTGCTCTACTTTAATCAATAGTTTATATAAAATTCAGTGTATTTTAAAAGTTTGTGTGTCCTTTAAAGAAATTAAAGGATTCTTAAGTTGAAAAAATTGTTTAGAGGAATGCATTACCTTACTGCCTGGAATGTATTTTCTTTTTTTCTTAGAAATGAACCATATGGTAAAGCAATACATTTTTGCTATTTTAGTAATGCTTTAAAAGAATGAACTAGTAGTTTGCAGTGAAGTTTAATGCTGTGAAAATATTTAACATTAACTTAAGAAACTGATCAAAAGATAGAGTGAATTTATTGTCAACATCATGAGTTCTTGGTTTGTATTATTGGCAGGTATTCTAACAGTGAATTATGAAAAACAGTCTCAATGAAAGTCTTATTGTTTTTCTGGAAGAAATTAGCTGTTTAGCTATGGAAATTTAGCTCAGGGCTGAGATAAATCTGTATTTTACATATTATTACATGTAGTGTATATCTCTTTATTGTCTGTTTTACAGCGTTGATGAATTTCAAGAAGTATTGAACCAATAACATAAGATGTTCACCAAAATATAAACAGTAATTTTTTATTAGGTGTTTGAATAAAAAATGACTGCAGCTATACCTTTTTAATGTATATGTGAATTTAAATACAGAAAAAATGTATACCTAGTATATGCTTTATATTATGTATACCTAGTATATGCATTAAAATAAATTGGCTTAATCCTATGTAGAGAATAATCAAAAGATAACATTTGCTTTTTCCCAGTATCCCCTTTTACCTACTATTTCCACTCGGTCTCTTATGTAACTACTCATACTGGTTTTCACCATAACTATTTCTGAAAATAATGAAACAACTTGTTACTTGCTTAGGAGATTCTACAGTGTCATCTTTGAAGTCTTTATAGTACCAGAGACCAGAACACAAAGTAGGGGCAAAGACAGATGATAACACTGTCATTCAACTGCTCTAGAGCATCACCTTAGTTTGTCAGAGAAGACCTTAACTCATCGTATCATTGTGGGACATTCTCAAATTCCAGTGGGAATAGGAAATGTTGTACATCCTGTGTTGAAGGCAGAATACTGTGCACTGTACAGACAGTGGCCACATACCATTTGTCTGTTTCTTTGATAAATAGTTCAGGGCCATAATAAACATAACTCAGTCAGAGAGACTCTAAGCTGATATTAGGAAAGGCATTCTGCATACGCTCTACTTTCTACCACTACCTTGGCTTTGACATTCTTGAAAGTGGTGAAAGGAAGAATAGAGGACTTTTAAAAGTCATCAGTATCTTCATACTCCATAAAAACATAAACTTTTCATAGCATAAAGAACATTAGACAGAATTTTTTGAATTCATGTTGCTCAGTTGTGTCCAACTCTTTGTGATCCCATGAACTATAGCCTACTAGGCTCTGTTCATGGAGTTCTCTAGGCAAGGGTACTAGAGTGGGTCATCGTTCCCTTTTCCAGAGGATCTTCCCTACCTAGGGATTGAACCCAGGTCTCCCACATTGCAGACTGAGAATTGGGAACTGTAAATTCTGAAATGGCTGTATCATGTTAATTTTTCAAGTCATTGAATGGTCTTCTTTAAGCCTTGTTTTCTTTACCTAGAAGTAGCACACATGTTTTTCTTTAAGGCTGGATGGGACCACAGTGATCTCTTCTACATAAGTCACTTATACCACACTTGAGAAAACCGAAGTCCAGAAAGGTAAAGAGCTGATTCCTAAAACCTAGTTAATGACAGTTCTGAGGTTCTGACCTAACATCTTTCCAGTTATAGCTGCTAAACTCACTCTAAAATTTACTGATTGTGGAATTGGGTTCTTTTTCATTGAAATAAATATTTTTCTCAAATTTCATAATTTGTTTTTTAGAAAAGGAGATTAAGATTATTTTCTATTAAAAGGGACCAACTAGCATAAATCCTTGTGCTGTGATGTCTAGTTCAGGGGTCTTTGTTTATATTTATCCACAGCAGAAACTTCAGTAGAGGGTTTGAAGTTGTCTGTGCATGTGCACTTACGCACACTCTTCTATACCTGTGAGGGTGTGGTGGGAAATCACTGAAAGAGTGGAATCTGGAAATATTTTCCTTCAGAGAATACACCTGTTTTCTCCCAACTCTGATACCTGAAACAGAGTAATTTTCTCCTGTGGGTTAAAGCAAATGAAGAAAACACTGAGGTATAGAAGTTTTTGGTTTGGAGAAAATAATAGAACCATCATCTTTCCTGTGTCTTCAATTTGGTCTGCATTAACTCCTCTTTTCTGTTATTTTCCACTTCATACATTCTCATGACCCAGAATCTTCCTTACTGAAATTCTCTACCAGTAGCACCAGTGTCTCTTGATTTACCTTTTTATTTATGGCTTTTGGTTTTTTGACTCCTCTTTCTCTGCCTTCCTCTTAAATCTCTTCTTCTAAAGGTCTCAGTCCTTACCTTTTATTCCATACGCACACTTAGAGTGGTCTCATTCAGCTTTTTTCTGTATATCACCTGATGACTACCAAATCTTAGACTAGACCTGTATATCCAATTGGCTTTGTAATTCCTGTGGCCTAGAAACATTTTAGGTACTCAAATACTGATTGAATGAGATATCTATTGGCAACTCTTAATTTAGCATGTTCAGAAGTATGTTAATCATTTCCCCCCTTTTTCTATACCTGATCCTCATCTTATCTCCTGGCTTAGTGAACTAGTGGTCACAGTGTTGCATTCTCTACACTGCTCCACCACCCTCGACACTTGATTGTTTTTCTGTTCTTTGTTTTTTGCTTGACTGGATTTCTCCTCCTCCTCTACTTCTCATACCCTCTGTTAGTTCAGTTCAGTTGCTCAGTCGTGTCCTACTCTTTGTGACTCTTTGTTAAGCGAGATACATGTTTGTGAGAGTTATTCAAGAATTAGAAGCCAAAATGAAAGCGTTAGTTGCTTAGTCTGTCTGACTCTTCACAACTATATGGACTCTAGTCCACCAGGCTCCTCTGTCTATGGAATTCTCCAGGCAAGAATACTGGAGTAGGCTGCCATGCCCTCCTCAAGGAGCTCTTCTGGACCCAGGGATTGAACCTGGGTCTCCTGCATTGCAGGCAGATTGTTTACCATCTGAACCACTGGGAAAACCCCATTAGAAGCCAAAGGATAAAGGGGAATGGCAAAAACTTATGCTAAAAATAGAAAACATACACTTTCAGTTCAGTTCAATTTAGTTGCTAAGTCATGTCCGACTCTTTGCGATTCCATGGACTGCAGCACGCCAGGCTTCCCTGTCCATCACCAACTCTCAGAGCTTGCTCAAACTCATGTCCATCGACTTGGTGATGCCATACAACCATCTCATCCTCTGTCATCCCCCTCTCCTCTTGCCTTCAGTCTTTCCCAGCATCAGGGGTCTTTTCCAATGAGTCAGTCCATTGCATCAGGTGGCCAAAGTATTGGAGTTTCAGCTTCAGTATCAGTCCTTCCAGTGAATATTCAGGACTGATTTCCTTTAGGATGGACTGATTGGATCTCGTTGCAGTCCAGGGACTCTCTCAAGAGTCTTCTCCAACACCACAGTTCAAAAGCATCAGTTCTTCGGCATGCACCTTTCTTTATAGTCCCACTCTCACATCCATACATGACTACTGGAAAAACCATAGCTTTGACTAGATGGACCTTTGTTGGCAAAGTAACATCTCTCCTTTTTAATATGCTGTTTAGGTTGGTCATAGCTTTTCTTCCAAGGAACAAGCATCTTTTAATTTCATGTTTGCAGTCCCATCTGCAGTGATTTTGGAGCCCCAAAAAATAAAGTCCTTCACTGTTTCCATTGTTTCCCCATCTATTTGCCACGAAGTGATGGGACCAGATGCCATGATCTTAGTTTTCTGAATGTTGAGCTTTAAACCAACTTTTTCACTCTCCTCTTTCAGTTTAATCAAGAGGCTCTTAAGTTCTACTTTGCTTTCTGCCATAAGGGTGGTGTCATCTGCATGTCTGAAGTTATTGATGTTTCTCCCCGCAGTCTTGATTCTAGCTTGTGCTTCTTCCAGCCCAGCGTTTCTCATGATGTACTCTGCATATAAGTTAAATAAGCAGGGTGACAGTATCCAGCCTTGACATACTCCCTTACTGATTTGGAATCAGTCCGTTGTTCCATGTCCAGTTCTAACTGTTGTTTCTTGACCTGCATTACAGATTTCTCAGGAGGCAGGTTAAGTGGTCTGCTATTCCCATCTCTTTCAGAATTTTCACAGTTTATTGTGATCCACACAGTCAAAGGCTTTGGTGTAATCAATAAAAGAGAAGTAGATATTTTTCTGGAACTCTCTTGCTTTTTCAATAAGCCAGCAGATGTTGACAATTTGATCTCTGGTTCCTCTGCCTTTTTTAATTCCAGCTTGAACATCTGAAAGTTAATGGTTCACCAACTGTTGAAGCCTGGCTTGGGGAATTTTGAGCATTACTTTGCTAGCATGTGAGATGAGTGTCATTGTGTGGTAGTTTGAACATTCTTTGGCATTGCCTTTCTTTGGGATTAGAATGAAAACTGACCTTTGCCAGTCCTGTGGCCACTGCTGAGTTTTTCAAATTTGCTGGCATGTTGAGTGCAGCACTCACAACATCATCTTTAGAATTTGAAATAGCTCAACTGGAATTCCATAACCTCCACTAGCTTTGTTCGTAGTGGTGCTTCCTAAGGCCCACCTGACTTTACATTCCAGGATGTCTTGCTCTAGGTGGGTGATCACACCATCATGATTGTGTGGGTTGTGAAGATCTTTTTTGTATAGTTCTTCTGTGTATTCTTGCCAGGAATATTTATGTATTCTGTACACAAAACATATACTTTAGCATCTACATACTTTTATACATTGGAGTCTCCAAATAATTATTCATCCCTATACCAGTTTGTGAGGAAACATCTGAGATTGTGAGATGATTGCGGAACATTTGGCACAAACATTTGGTAGTCTTGGGACAGGAAAATGAAACAGTGAAATATTTGTCAGACAAGTTCTTGTGATGCAGTTAAGCTCGTTTCCAGCATGAAAATCACCTTTTTAATGTAGTGACAGTTTCATTTTATAGCACACTTTGAGATTAAATGTATTCATCCCATCTATCAAAACAAACATGCTTTTCCTAAGAAAATGTGAAGCATTTCAACTTTATACAACTTTTTGCTTGATTTATTTATATCATAGGCAGCTGGTTCATTTTCTCATTCCTAATCTTCAGTACTAAAGTATATTGAAGAATGAAGATTTTACAATAGTTTATATCCTGTTAATATTTACATCTTTTGTATTTTGTCCTTATTTAAAATGAATTAGGATCATGGTTTTTAAATTTAACTTTTCTTCAGAATTTTTTCCCCACTCATATTAAACTAGGCCTAGTGCCAATAGATACCTAAAATGACAACATTTACAAGATGCTGTACATTTGATTGGAGATAACTTGTCCTGAAGACATTTGAGAAATAATACTCACTGTGCATGTTAGGAGCTTCTAGTTAATTAAGTCCCTCCTCAAGTGTACAGAATTTGCATAATGTTATCCTTTATCCAGATGGCTCCATAGTAAAGAATCCGCCTGACAAGCGGAAGACCAAGGTTGGATCCCTGGGTCCTGAAGATCCCTTGGAGAAGGAAATGGCAGTGTATGCCAGTATTCTTGCCTGGGAAATCCCATGGATAGAGGAGCCTGGCTGGCTACAGTCCATGGGGTCACAAATAGTCAGACACAACTCAGAGACTAAACAGCCACCCCTTATACTTTGTCTGCGAAGGACAGACATTTGGAACAGATGTGTCAACCAAAAGAATCTGTACTGTACAGAGAAAAGGTAAAGGTTAATCACCTATTCTTAACACAAGAGACATCCAAACTAATGGTGTTTTTAGTGTTATGAATTATAAATGGAACCAACCATCATTCTCTATGAAATTTAAAACAGAAAATGGAGTCTTATATGCTGATAAAACTCTTACTTTGATACTGCCAGATTTATTTATAATTCAATGTGGATTAAATTATAAAAAGTAGAAAATGTTTTCTTGGCTTTCAACCCATCATCTGTTGAACTGTTGGTTTGCATTCAAGGTAAAAATTAGTCAGCCTAGACAATATAGTGACAAGTTCTTAGGCTAAGGATACAGTTTTTCTGGAGAGAAATAGTTTGGCAAATCTCAAGGAAAAAATTGTTTTATATGAGAATTATTGCTTTAAATCTGAAAATCATTAACAGCGCTCATTTGTTCTTGTCATTGGAGAACAATCTTAAGGGGCTTATTGAAGGATTTGGCATGGGAAGTTTTGCTTTGCTGGAGAGAGGGGAAAAGAGCATTGTGCAGAAATAATTTAGTTGTTGTAAGAAACATGATAAATATTCTTTCATGTGCGTTTTCTAGACTCATTTCTACTTTATTTATGTAATTTTGGGAACATGCAGTAGCTCAACCAGCTTAGGATGTTTTCTGGGAAGGAAAGCATATGTTTTTAAAACTATGGAAATAAGTAAGTTGTTGCAGTTCTGTACACTGCTTCCTATTAAGTAGAAGCAGAATGTTACAGACAAGTAAGATGGCCTCACTCTGTCTCTTATGGAGACACCCCCAACTTAATTTGTAGTTTTGTATGTTAGAGTTTTAAGATAGTCCCCTCCCTCCCCCCCTTTTTTCCCCCTTTTTTTAAAAGAGAAAAGCTGTCTTTATGTTGGGCTTCTCTAGTGTCTCAAGACGGTTAAGAATCTGGCTGCAATGCAGGAGACCAGCGTTTGATCCCTGGGTTGGGAAGATTCTCTGGAGAAAGGAATGCCAACCTGCTCTAGTATTCTTGCCTGGAGAAGTCCATGGATAGAGGAGAAGTCCATGGATAGAGGAACCGGATGGGCTTTTTTTTTCTTCTCCTTTTGTGAGAATAGAAAAGCTTTCCTTATATTCATCTGTGATAATGAATATAAATTGGACCCTTTCCATCTCCTATCCTCTGACAAGCACTATTTTGTTTTCATTAATCTCTCTGCCTCGGCAATGTTTAAGCCCTTAGTTTGTCTTGGTCCGGGGCTCTATGTTTAGCATCTCGAATAAAAGTGGGCACTTAATATTTAATACTTAACTGGTTGACTTCATTAATTAAATTATCCCTTTCTGGCTCTTCCCATTGTTCCAGCAGTTTTATCTCTGTGTCATTTTTTGTATACAATTCCCTAGCTACTCCCAGTTTTCTTTTGGTACATCCGCTGGCCATCCACTGTTTGCTTACCACTGTTCTTGGTGATAAATGTAGAGCAGTGATCAAAGTGAACTTTGACCCTTCCTTTGTGGAACTTAACATCTCTTCAATACCAAAGACTCTGTGTTGATGGCATTACCTTGTGCGTAACCTCTCCTGTCTCCTAAGCTGTGAAAGAGGTGCATAACATTACCAGGCTGATAGCGGTGCCCTCATCACCGCAAAGTTTGAAGCATGCCTAAACTTGGAAGGACCTTCAGATTTTATCTGATCTTCTTTAATGCTTCAGGAGTTTTCAGCCTATCTTGATTCCTTAGAAGAATACAGTTCTTTAATTTTATATTAGTTTTAGAAATTTTTGCTAATCTGTGTACAAATATTTTCAAAAACAGTAGCTTTTTATTCACATTTCTACGAAGATATTTTGACAAAGTCCAAAGTTTTCTGCAACTCTGTGGGAATGAATGAGGGTTTTTTTTCTTGCCCCTTTGGTAGAATTTTACTTGGTTAAATGTATAAAAGTCTCTGGCACTGATCTCAAAAATGCCTAATGGTCAAAAAATGTCATTGGCTTTTAATATTTTAAGAGTTTTATTCCATTTTCCTTTCTTTGATTTGTAGGTAATACACACCATGGATTACTTTACCTTATTCTTCTCATTAGGATTACATAGTGAATTCTAAAACAGCAATAAAGCATGTTCAGTCATTTTTTTCTGAATCCCGAGAATGAGGTCTCAAATGAGCTCTGACCAAATGGCAGCTAGCCCTAGCTTTTTCTTTAGCCAAAATTACATTCCCATTTTCCATTACCTCATTTATATCCTTTTTTACTCTCATTCTTTTTTATATATTTAAAATTCTTCTAACTTTCTTTAATAGTGTATTTTCTAAAATTTACTTTAGACCATTCAAAGACTTGTGATGTAAAAGGGCTGGGGATGGGGTTATACTGTTTGCTTTCCCATTTTCATAGTTTTTTGGGGTTTGTTTTTTTTTAAGAGCCTATATCTTTAAAATATATGTATATTATGTGTAGAAGTTATGTAAATATGCATTTTAATCTTAAACAGAATCAGATTCCCCTAGTTCCAACAGCTTTGCCAGCAGTGTTACCAACCTCATGTTTTGTAAATTTTTTAGCAAACCTTAACAGGAGGATAATAATAAAAATCTTAAGTAACATTTATTTGCAACTTAATCCCATATGCCCAACATTGTATACTTGACATAAATTTTCTAATTTGTTATAACAGTTTATAAGTGATATTATTATTCATATAAGTGAAGAAACCTGGACAAGGGAGGTTAAATTGACTTGCTGTTAAGATATGCATTAACCATTTCATTTATAGCTCCAAGAAAGCATTATGCAATTATATTAATATTTTGGAAATCTGTCTTTAGTTTTAATTTTAAGTTCATTTTTCAGACTTTCCTTTAATTATCTATAGAATTACAATGTAATAACTAATGACCCCACTGATAAAATTGAAAACTGAGCTTATTTTTCGGTGGCTTCTTGAAGGAGGGATCATGATATCATAAGTAGAATCATTATTTTCTCAGACACTAAAATAAAAGACTAAGAAAACCATTAAGATATAATCATCTTTAACTTACTATTGATTAATTCAAGTATATAAAAATCATATCACATTAGTACAGATTTACAGGTAATTTGAAACATTTTCATAGTTGTAGAAGCTTTTACAGTCTTATTATATGATTACCAGTAGGAGTCCTAACAAATATAATGCCAAAAGAATTAGTACTCCTTGGCTCATAGAGTTAAGTGAACATTAAACTGAAAATCTGATCTTTACACTCACGCAGGCTTGAAGCCTGAGGATGAGTTTATTAGTTCATAACTACTTAATTTTAGAGATGCCAAGTTTCCTTGACATTGATGATGACCCATTGAATGGAGGATATAGAGTCTAAGTCATTGTTAGGATAAGCTTCATATCATTTATTAAAAATAAGTAAACATAAGTAGTCCTTCTATAAACCAGCTCCAGGTTTATAGCTCAATCTTACTGAAGGTAAGGCAACCACATCTTATTCACCGGTAACCTGTAAAGTAGCTAGCTATCAGCCCTTGCCTGCCACACATGTGACTTAACCTAATCTTTCACAAGATTCTCATTAGGCTGAAATCTCTTAGTATGGCTGTTATTTTTTTTTTTTTTTTTTTTGGCTGTGCCGCACAGCATGCAGGATCATAATTTCCCAACCAGGGATTGAACCCTATCCCCCTGCATTAGAAACGTAGAGTCCTAACCAAGGGACCACCAGGGGAGTCCTTTTTTTTTTTTTCTTTCTTTTTTCTTTTTTTTTACGACAGCTGTTCTTAACCTTTCTTATGGCCTATACTCTTTACTATCTGCCATTAACAGGTGACATAGCTCTATTAGGTTTGCACGTGAAGACAGTGGATCAGTGTAATTTTGTGCTGGAAAATTTGGATATTGTTTCTTTTAGCATGTTTGTTACTCACCGTGTGCAAGGCACCACATGATAGGTAATGCAGAAAGTATATAGGTGAGCAAGAATAATCTGGTAGTTGAAGTCTGCTGAGTCCTTACTAGTATCAAGCATTATTCTAAATGTTTTACCACATGTATTACCTCATTTGATTTTCACAGTTAACTGCATGAGCTAGGTACTGTTGTTATCTCCATTTTATAGATATGAAAACTGAGGCAGGAATATATAAATTGACCCCAGGAATATCTAAGTCTAACACATGTACATGGTAGATTTGGGCCACAAATCCAAGCAATTCTGCCTTTAGGACCTATGCTTAGCCATCATATAATATTGCTTCTTACTCCTTAATCTAGAGGAACTCAGTTGCCTAAGTTATTCTGAAGCTTTCCAGGAACTTTAGAGCAAAGCTGTATCACCTCTATAAAGGAGGGCACATTGGACCCCATGGGCAAGCTGCTATTAGCATTCAGCAGTTTTCCAGTTTGTATGTTGACTTTCACATGATTCTGGTGTTAATAATATTCCTCTTCTGTGAAAATTCTCTGAGACTTGTCTTTAATAGGCTTTTGGATGTGTGAGTGAAATGCTGTAGTTCTGCAAATAAATGGAATGCCCTAGTAAAGTTTTGTTCAGTTAAGATTTGATAAAACAATTAGATGCCTAATTTCTCCCAGAAATTATATAGTGGATTTTTATGGTTCTAGGTGGTGGAGAGGGACTTGAAAACCACTCCAAAATGACCATGGATAAAGCAGAAAATAACTTATCTCTATAGGTTTGATGTTCTCTTACCTTCTTTCACCAGAAGTTTTGAGATGTGGCAGAGCAGAAACATTGGACTTGAGGCTGATGGGCTAAAGTTGTGTATATAATTATCTTCAGTTCTGACTGGTTGAGCAAAAGTCTTGAGAGATTCCTCTAAAATTTTTAGTTCACAAATAAGTTAAGGGAAGATCTGCTCTAAGCAGAACATATTTCTAGAAGATAATTGTTCTAGAAGATTGGTAGTAAAGTTTTTAGTTGCAAAGATGAGCTAAAGACACACACACTGGAATTAGCCATTTGGACGAGTGAAACCCCTGCGGATTCCATTCTGAAACTGTTGAGTCTCAGTATTGGAAAATATCTAACAGCTTGTTGAAGTTGTTTTAGCCCCACCCATAAGTATGCAGTAATGCTTGTAAAGCTGTCCAATCTTTCTGACTTGACTAGCAGATAAACTTTTTCTGAGTAATTAAGATCAATAAATTAGGGATGGAAAAGTATTAATAAATAATCTTAGAGTTGTAATTCAGTTCTGTAAAACCACTGACTCACCAAATATTCTGCACATTTGTAATATCAGTGTTTTACTGATATAAAAACATAAAGTAGATTTTATGAAATTTTGGTATTCATATGAAATTCTTTGTTTTTAAAAATATATATCTTGTAGATTTCTTCATTCTTTTTGAAAGTGACATAAAATATATTGTCAGCAATTCAGAATTAATTATTTCATGTGAAAAGCATAAACTCAATTTGAAATAACTTTATTCAATGCAAATTGTTGGCAAAACTAGAGTTTTTTTTCTAATTTCCTGTCTATATTTTTTATAAATAAAATGTATGATGTTGCTGAAATCTTAAAATTATTTTTCCATTGGAAGTTACAGCATTCTCATAAAGGCTTTAAATAAATTGTTAAGGATCTTGACATGTATTGAATTTTGATTTAAAATAAAGCTGAAATTTGTTTTACGTTGTGACAAATAATTTACATTTTAGAAAATAAACTTTGCCTGTATTCAGTCAAAAATATTTTAAAAATAACTTGGATTATAGATACAGATAATCTTCTACAGTATATTAAGGGAAGATGAAACTATATTCATAAATCCCTTTTTATAGTTTACAGTAAAAATTCACTTAAAAAACTAAAACTGTAGAAGTGGATTGTGCAAAATAATATACATGTAACATTTACATTTTTAGGAACTGAAAAGTAGAGTTCTGTGTCATTTAAATTGGAGACTGTGTCTCTTCAGTCAATAGGCTTGATCAGCATCTGAACTGCTCTCAAGGAGTATGAGCCACCTCGGTATTCGGCCCAGAATATCCCGTCTTGGTACTTGCTTCTGTAATGGCCTCCTCTGTACCAGACTCCGTTGAGGTTAGAGTGAGCACAGGCATTGTACCACCATCCTCCTTTATGGAAGTGGGCGCAGTTTCCTGTGAGGAAAAAAATACAGACATCAGAGTAAAAGTTTCTTTTAAGTGTGGGACTCTGTAAACCATCAAAAACTTGTTATACTTTGAGAACAGTCTGAGTTTTTCTTACTGATTTCAGTTAACCTTTATCTTCATAGTGTTGTTTTTTCATTTATTCTGTTACTGTTGCTTGAGTGTCAGCTACTTGAAAGATCACTTGAATTGCCTTTTTTATTTTGCTCTTTGCTTATTAGCACATGCTTTTTTTGTGTGTGTGAGTGATTTTCTTTTCTGGGAGACAGGGTAAATAAAATGCAAGTAGTGTTTGTATGTAAGAGAGAGAGGTCGGAGAGATTGGGAGGGGAAAAGATATGGAGTTACTAAGCTGGCTAAAATTGATTTTCAAGATAGCAAAGAAATCTATAATACTCAATTCATTTCAGTTCAGTCGCTCAGTCGTGTCCGACTCTTTGCTACCCCATGAACCGCACCTTGCCAGGCCTCCTGTTAACAATCAAATGAGTTTCTGTAAATAAGGCATATATTATGGTCAAATCTGTCTTCCTTTTTCCTCTTTTGCCAGAGTGAAATAGAGACCTGTATGCTGCTTGCCAGGACACAGCTCAATGTGAAAATAAACCAATTTTCAGGAGATATCTTTTTATTAGAGCCA
Organism: Antilocapra americana; assembly: GCA_007570785.1. Taxonomy (NCBI): domain Eukaryota; kingdom Metazoa; phylum Chordata; class Mammalia; order Artiodactyla; family Antilocapridae; genus Antilocapra; species Antilocapra americana. Next base: position 12,397,291 of record ML663557.1, on the reverse strand, counting down.
GAAACCTAGGCTAAAAAGGCAAAAAGTGTGGGAAAATTAAAAATTACATTATGTGGATGACATAATTGAGTCTTTCTAAAGAGAATGTTTCCTCCTCTGCATAAAGCTTTCCTGCTGTTCTGTACCCACTGCTGCAGTCGTCTTGCTTGTTGGTTGTCTTTACCAAAAAATGCCTTTACCCCATGTACCCAAGTGACTCGCTTCCTTCGCTCCCTTCAGGACTTTGTTCAGATGTTACCTTTTTTGTCCAACCCACATAAAATGGCACCCGTCCCTGTTCCCTTATTCAGTTTTACTTTTCCTAAAGCACTTGTCACCACCTGAGAAATCCTTTTGTTTCCTTCCAGAAAGTAAGTTCCAAAAGGGCAGGAACTTTGTTCACTGCCATGTTCCTCAGAGCCTACAACAGTGCCTACCACATGGTAGGTGTCTAGTGGGATTTGTTAGCAGTTTTAGGCAGTTGCAAATTTATTTCCAGATGACTATGTTTTGTTTCTCGTCCCATCCCATCAGCTTGGAACAGCAGGACCTTGTTCACAGAGTCCATGCTTTGGGATTGCCTTAGAGAAGAGCTCCTAAAAAGCTGTTCCTTTCATCAGCTTGTATTCCCTTTTGACTGCGTCCAAAACAGCTTTTCTGAAAAGACTTAGGTGGCATATACTTTATAACAGGGTTCTATTTGGTGCATAGAAAGTGGTGATCCTGCAGAGAACACGCATCAGTTTTTCCTCACTCACCTGCATACATATCTTTATCTCTGTCCAGAGTGGTGAACTGTTTACCATTATGCCACATCATGGAATCCCCAGCATTCCCCTGGTAAGTCCCCAGACGCAGTCTATAGAATTCACTTTCCGGTTCCAGGCGGAAACTGCTGTATTCTGCATAGACTTTTTTGTCACTCCAGTCTTCTAATTCAATCAATAGCTTATAATTATCTTGATTGCTAAGCAAATAGATATTTTCCAGTCCAAGCCAATATTCTCCATCAATGTTTCCAAATCCTTTCTGTTATTAAACAAAGAACATGCATACATTAATAAGTGTAGAGATAGTAAGCATTTTATAGATGTTTTAAACACCTGATAGCTTAAAGATATTGACCATTTAAGTGATAAAGATATTGACCAGTTAAGTGGTAATGTAATCTTCCATTTTTGTAGATCACCTGTTCTACTGAAGTCCCACGTAATCACTTTGTTTTGTTTTGCTTTCTCTCATTTGTCAGCATTTATTTGCACAACTAACTCCAAAGTCTACAAATAAGATAAAAGCAGAATTGAAATTATTCATAGAAACTAAAAACATTAACTAGTACACTATCCAGAACCTCGAAAAGGGCTCCTGATTTCTTTCATACTCATACAAAGAAACAAATTTTTGTTCTAAAAGTATATAGGTATTGTTTCCATCATAGTCAAATAAGTAATTCATCCAACATTTTTTATAGTACTCATTAAAAATGGTAATATCTCTTTTAGAACAAATTATCTTCTTTAGCTCTATTAAAAATATAATTAGTAAATGTAAGGTGATTAAATAGTAATCTTCAGAGTCCCTTTGAAAAATTGTAGGTTAATGTTTGAAGAAAGTAGCAAATTAACTATCCTATTTCCGTAAATATTTGCCATTGCAAGTATGCAGCAGAATATAAGTTTGATAAACCTGACCTTAATGCTAAATGTATTTTCAAAGAAGTTGTGTTTCTTCACTTGTTACTTGTTTAGAAATTTATACAACTTCTCACATGGATATATTAATGTCTCATTATTATAAGCAATATTACAGAGCATAGGACTTCCAAAACATGACCTTTTTTCTAAGATTGTTTACCTCTGATTAAATACACTTGATAATGGGTGCAGATGTGGTCATGAACAAAAAAACAGTTGTCTTCCTAGAAAATGAAATTAGGATCAGTCTTTGCAAAGAATTAAATATATGTATAAATCATCCAGACTGAAAGGGAACATTTTAAAATACATCTTTAGTTTCCTTTTTATATTTTAATTTTGACTTGAAACCAAAGATGAGGATTGTCTTTTGGACAAACGAAGGTAATGAAAAACATACGAAGAGTGATTTTTTAGCTGTGTATCTTATTTATTGCATAGAATGACTATTTTTGCAAGAGTTGCTTTGTTCTACCTCTCCCCCAGGGCTGAATCACTGATTTACCTTATAATTTTCCCAGTTTCTGAAGAAGTTGACAGAGCCATCTGTTCTTTTCTGAATAACAGTCCAACCCCCAGGATCCAAACTGTTCTCACACCATAGTTGCATTGGTCCATTGCTGTTTTCAGGTTTGATCATATAAATCCCACTGACTGAATGTCCAGCATCTTTTGCGTGCTGACAGTCTTTGTATGGTCCTGTAATTAAAATTGCTTTGATTGCCAGGAAACTTAATAGGAAAAGAGCCATATTAAAGTATTTTTTAGTCAAGAGTCTTACCGTTGTATCTTTCTTTACAGATACCATTTTTAATGTATTGTGTACACAAACCTCTAAAGGCTAAAGAAACTAAATTAGAAAAAAAAAAAAAAGAATCTAAATAAAGAATTAACCCCCAGCCTGTCCCACTCTGTCTTTTTGTTTCAACAAACATTTCCCTGGGACTACAGTCTCCATTCTAGCACTTACAGTAACTGTAAGACACAATCTTTGATGTTGATAGATCATGTTTACCTCTGCCATTAGACACTGAAATTTCATCTGATTTTTGCTATTATAAGTAATACTGTACATAGTGTCTTCTTTTTGACTTCATTTTTTCATACTTTTGAACATTTTACAAGATTGATCAGCTAGATCAAAAGTGTGAGAACAGTTTTATAGTTCTTCCCATTTTATAGTTACCAAAACTTGATTTTAGTGGATCACACTAGTCCCTTGAGATACTCACTGAAAATGGCATACTACAGTCGAGTAAGTTTTAGAACTGCTAAATATTATATTACCCTTTCAGAAACACAGTATATATTCACATATGAAAGACTGAGAAGCTCTGAAATAAACCAGTCTCCCAAGCTTTTGGAATCTTTTAAATTTTTCCCTCATACAACAGTTCGTAAGAACACATTTCAGGAATGTTGGCAACTTGCCTTTCCAAAGTGTTGTATCAATTTATATGACTAACAGTAATTTTCTTATTTAATCTACACAATAACCTTCTGATAGTTTACAGATGTTCTGTAGATGAAACAGTTAACTGACTAGTCTTTAAACCCTAGACTTAAGCCCATTTTTTTCTAATCCCAGAACCCATGCTCTGAACTGTTATGCTACAGTTGCTCCCAGGTTATCTCACAGTTGTATGAATTCACTCCCTATTTTTTAATCCACTGATAAGTTCTTCATATATTTTAAAATGACAGAACATTTTGTGAAATCGTTTGTAGAGTATCTGACTCTTGAACTTGTGATTTCCATATTTCTGATCTAAAGAAAGATAGCATCTAGTTTACTGAGCATTCTTCAGTTTCACTCTTCTCCAATGTTTTGATGCTTTGAATTTTTTCATAAGCATGTCAAAATATTAAGTGATTCAGAAATAAGAATTACCCGAAAGATCAACCCTAAGTTACCCTACAGAACAACCAAATGAGTATAGAAATTTCAGTTGTCAAATTTTATATTTTACTAAAAATTTTTAAGTTCTGACATGTAGAATTTTTAGAAATTGTGTGAGAATTTAGTCAAGTAAAATTCATACAAGAAAATCTGTACTGTAATGATAATAAGATTGTTGAAGTTGTGAGGAATGTATTTTCTGTACTGTGCCAGGTATATACAAGGTCCCTTATGGGGCCTTATTGGGGTAGAATTAATCTCATTAAATAAATAGTTACGCAGCTACATCACCAGAAGGGATTCTTAGAAACTGTAAACTCTTCCCTCTAAATTATTCCTTAAGGATGGAGACTGTTTTTGTTTTTCTTCTGACTTCATGTCATCAGTGTTTGAACTGTTAAGTAGACTGTCAATTTTTTGTTAAGCAAATGAATCAAAGTTGCTTTCACATTTTAAATACAGGGAAATTGAAAACCAAACAGAAAAGGAAGAGATGATCAATTTCTCTAGTCCATATTTTTATTGTGTTTCATTGGTATTTCTCTGTTTCAGGTTTTAAAAAATTATAATGACTGTAAGCACTACTGATTGCTACTAAAAAATTTATAGAAACTGGAAATACGTAATGTTGCCTTTCTTGGGTTATATTAAGTATTAAATTTCTTAGTTCTAGAGCTTCAACTAGATTATTTTTTATCATTTTTATTTTTCTTCTGAGATTCCAGGCTTGCATTTATTATGGACGTAGTTTCCTTTAAGCTGTAATAATTACTTTAAAAATTCCTTTTCCTTCTATTTGTAGTTTGTTGAGAGCTCTTACCATGAATGGATTTAGGATTTTGTCAAGGCTTTTTATTTGTCTACTGACATGATATGGTTTTGCCTTTTTTATTTGTGAATATGATAAACTCTATTGATTGTATTTTTAGTGTTAAAGCAACCTTTCATTCCTGGGATAACCTCAACTTGGTCATGTCATATCATCGTTTTTATATATAGATTGATTTGTTAAAATTTTTTTAAGAATTTATGTTTTTATAGTCGTAAGGATATTGGTTAGATTTTTAAAGCTCACAAATGGTTCCTTAAGCTAGGGAGGGCTCTTCTAAAAATAATGTTTGCCCTTTTCACACTAGCCGTAAATTAGATCACATTCCATTTAAATGTAATGCGAATTATTTTTACCTATCTACCTTCTCAGTTATTGAATTTAAATTACAAAGTATTCATAGCCTTTAACACAGTGCTTAATAAAATAGTCATTATCAGTAACTTAGTTCCCTTTTCTTCTTTGTTGCTGACCTTTACACATAGTAGTTACTTATCTAATAATTTAAGTAGCTTGTGTAGTAAATGTTTGTTTTATTAACAGATTTAATGTGGCTATTCAAAGATGAAACATGCAGTCATTTCTATTGTAGAAAAATAATGTATTCCTGAAAAACCTCATGTTCTGCAAAATCATGCACTAAGAATAACAGCTAATGTTAGCTGTTAGCATACTTTGTGTTCGTCTGCAGTTACTTGTGGCACAGAACATTACTATGCTGGATAAAATCCCATGTGGACCAATTTGACCACTTTGTTTTACTGATGTTATTCACCATTTTTTTAACCAGTCATGGATGAGCTACTTCGTGTTACAGAAGCATGTACTGTAGTCAAGTCAGAGAAGGGTAGAGAAGTTTAAATGAAGTATGATTTCCAGGTCCAGTCTTAGATTATTTTGTGTAATGCATGGTAACATGTTTTATTTGTTTACTTGTGGGTAAGAACTGTAGTTTTTATATCCAATTTAACTGTGTATCTAGTTTAACTCACTTCAGTGCTCAAATATTTGTTGAATTAAACGATTCCTGGCAGCCACGGTGGTTTCCTTGGTTCTGTCTTTCCTGCATCTGCAATAGGCTGGAAACTGTGTTAGGCTCCAGGGATAGAGAAACAGCCATAGAGTCCAGGGGGAAGAGGGGGGAGACAAGACTCCACTACAGCTTGATGAGTCCTCCGATAGTCAGCAGGGCACCCAGGAAACCTGGCTGAGAGCTAGCTAACCCAGACTTGTGGGGAAGCCATGGTGGTGGCTCCGTCTGCAGAGGCATGAAGACAGAAGAGCGTGATGAACCAGGGGAGTTACAAGTTCAGCATGTCTGAAATGTCTGTGGTGGAGGGTGGCCCTTAGAGCTCCTGAGGTCGGCTGCAGGGTTGAAATTGATTTCTTCAGTCTGAGAATGCAGTTGTCATAGTTGTTTACAAAATTAACCAGATTTTTTTCTAAGTTGTCACTTTCAGAACAGTCAAGAATATCTGAGGAGCACTGCTTTTAAAACTTGTATCAGTATTATAGTTAATGCACACGTGAAGTGTTTTTGTTGCAGTACCTGCAGATATTTCTCTTATTTCATAAGTGTGCTTCTTCTGTGAATGTCATCTTTGTAAAGATTTGCTCTGTACTCATTTGAGTGTAATTTTGACAGTTTACATTTTATATTTTACTATATATATTCACAAGTTGGACTTTCATTAGATTATTTGAATTGCTGTAAAACATTTGTAAGCATCAAGGTTTTGAATCTTGACGGAATATTTGTAGAATGCCATTTGTTTTTCTTCTGCTGTTTAATAGGCCCTCAGATATTTAAGCAAATTGGGGAGTTCCTGGGTTTTCTGGACCCAGATTTGATTTGGTAAGATTTCAATTTATGCAAATTTAAAATTATCTTCAATTTTAATTTTCAACCCACTTTTTTGTAGTGAGTTTCATGTTTGCAGTTTGGATGCCTGTTAGACTTGGTTGATATAAAGGCTTAGGAAAATGTGGTAGAAATTCTTTTCTGAGACATGTGAATAAAATTTGCAGTATTTGCAGCTATTTTTTTCTCCTCAGTAAAGATAATAAGTATCAGAATTTAGTGTTTGTTTATATTTATTTTTATAAGTAAACCATTAACCTGTCTTAGCCCAGTGTATACTATTGATCTTGGCAGAAATATTTTCTCATTATTACTTGCATATCTTATCTATTTTTTGCTATAGGATTAGATTATAGATCATTCTTACATTAAATGTTTTACTACTTTCTCTTTACCATAAAAAATGCTTCCCAGGCATTCTTAAATGACTAGTAAAGCTGGGTGGGAGTTGGTGATAGACAGGAAGGCCTGGCATGCTGCGGTTCATGGGGTCACAAAGAATCGGACACGCCTGAGCAACTGAACTGAACTGAAGAAAGTGCCAGCTTTATTTTTGAGAGGCCAGTTTCCCAGTTTAACTTGCTGGTTTGTGTATTATCAGAAATTAAGTAATTTGTTTATCTATGATATGATTCAGGAATTTGTTATTAGTCATTTACATGTATAGAGTAGGAGTACCTTTCTTTCAAAATAAGAATTTTATTGCAACTTTTTAAAAATTTTTATTGGAGTATAGCTGATTTACAGTGTTGTGTTAGTTTCAGGTATACAGCAAAGTGAATCAGTTATACATATACATACGTCCATTCTTTTTTTTTTTTAGATTATTTTTCCATATGTCTTTACAGAGTATGAGTAGAGTTCCCTGTGCCATACGGTAGGTTCTTATTAGTTATCTATTTTATATATAGTAGTATGTATATGTCAATCCCAGTCTCCCAATTTACCACTCTCCCCCACTTTTCCCTCCTGCTAACCATAAGTTCGTTTTCTGCATCAATGACTTGCACTGAGTAATCTTGAAACAGTTGTTTTCTATGACGCAATTGGAGTCTTCTCAGAGCGTGAAAATGCAATTTTGTATGTTAAATTTAAAGGGTCAGTCTCTTTCTTCCTCAGTTCATTCGGTGATTAAAATTTGTATAAGACTAACAAAAAGTCCAGTTAATAGGTCTGATTCATCACAGAAAGAAAAATACTGACCAGTCATGCCACGTATTTCACAACATGTATTTTTTTAAGAAGAACCCATGTTTTGAACAGAACAGTGGGTTGAAAAAAACAGAAAGATTTCATCCTTTGAATAGCACCTTTACTGGAAACCATTTTTATTTAACATACCTGTCTTCATTCTATAAAGAAATTGTTTAATTACTTAAGTTGAGAGGAAAATCCTTTTCTTTCTGTTGTTGAATTTCTCATTAATTTCCTTACTTTGGCCCAATACTGTGCTCTTTGTGATAGGAGAAGTAGGACAAAAGGGATAACCAGCTTAGAACTTTCAGATAATTGGTCAGCACGTAAAATCTTGACAGGGGTAAATTTTTTAATTGAGTTAAGTATAAGATAAATATACTCAGCATTTCTGGAATGGGAAGTCTGAGGCAAATGCATTCTAAATGATAATAGATTCTTTCTTGTAAAAATATGAATTGCTTTATTAATCTATAAGCTTAAAATGCAGTTAGCAACCTGAGCTCTTATCCTGAAGTTACTTAAGAATATACCAATTGTTTTTCATTGGTTAATAGAAGCGTACTTCAGCCCCTTTGCTCAACCAGTCATCCTCTTTAATTTAGTTTTTGTTTAAGTGTTAATATAAGTATTCCACTGAAACCAACTGCAGTTTTTAAATTTACTAATTTTCAATTGAATTGAAAATTAGCTTATTACTCACTAAAAAGCATGTTTTTAGTTTCCAATGACTGCTTTTCAAATTTAACTTTATAAGATTGCCTTTTATATTCCCATACATGGCAAGGCATATATTGGAAAGTACACTCCAAAAAAATATGACAAGGGTGGTCAGAGCATACACAAAGCTTATTTTCACTTGCATCACCTCATTTAATCATCACAACAAGCTCTTACAGAAGAAGCAACCGAGCTTCAGAAGAGCCTTGCCAGAATCCAGACTTCCTGGTATGCAGTTCTATTCTGTAACATACTATGAAGGAACTTTCTCAACTTCATTTACCTATAAGGAATGAACTTATAAATATGCCATCTGTAAAAGGAAAGTGTTTTCTTTTATTAAAGACTAACCCAGAATGTAGCCAATGAACAACATTACCAGTTAAGGATTTTTTGATAGCAGTCTACCAAGTGTATAGTTACATTCCCAAACATTTTGTTTTTTAGGTAAAGGGAAAGTAATTTTTCTGGGGATTATTTATTGTAAATGAACAAAAATATTCTGTTATTTGCCATAAGCTCATAGTAAGTTTATTCTCTTGAGGTGCACTTTTCTTATCACCATCTTAAATGAAGATATAAAATTGCCTGTCATTAAGACCCCTTTTTAAAAATGCTGGTAAGGTATATATAACATAAAATGTACCAACTTAACCATCTTTAAGTATACAGTTCAGTGGCATTAGTACGTTTGCATTACTATACAGTTAATCCCCGTAGCTCTTTTCCTCTTGGAAAACTAAAACTCTGTACCCATTAAATAACAACTCTGCATCTTCCCCTCCCCCAGCCCCTGGCAGCCACCATTCTACTTTCTATCTCTGTGAATTTACTGTAGATACCTCACTTATATGTAGAATAATTGTTTAGTATTGGGTCTGTGATTGGCTATGATACTTTTTAAATTATACATACATGTTATTCATTTAAAGGGTTTAGAATGACCATGTACCTACATGTGGAGGGCAGTAATATGAAATTCTTGGTGCCAGGAGCATATGTGAGTTCAGCAATAGACATCCATGTTTGCCCTTTTTGTTCAAGTACCCAAACAGCTGACATACTTTCCAGTCTGACATCAGAATAATATGAAAAAAGATTTTAGCGCATTATATATAAAGAAAAAATAGCAAGTTTGCTGTTGCTTATAGTAGTTTATATTTGATAAGAATCACAGAATACTAGAACTAGAAAGAGGTATTAGAGTCTTCCAGTCCCACTAGTACTTGTACAAATGAGAAAAACATACAGACAAAGTGACTTACCCAGGGTCAATAACAAAATAAGTTTCCTTAATTCTGTGCAGTTTCCCTTGTAGCTAATTAATGTCCTTGAGTTTCAGAGACCAACATTTACCGAAAAAAATAAAAAGTTAATGTTTGCTTAGAACAACAAATAAGCAATGAATAACAGAAAAAGTCATGCCCATGCTTCATTTTTACATTAAGGATTGGTTTATTTGGGATATATACACCATTATTTCTTTTAAAGCAAATCTGTTTAATGGGATCTTTGATATGCTAAATCCTTAGCATGAGATTTAACTCTGTAATAGTGGACTTTTTTGGCACTACAGCTCAGTGCCTAGTAAAACCTAGAACTGATGTGTCTCATTTTCCATAGGCATGCTTAGTGTGTCGTATGAATATGTGAATAATCATTTCTTCTAGAACTGGTGATATAACCTTCAAATTAAGATATCCATGGCAGTCATCCCCATACTTATGTGACTATACATCCCATCAATTAAAAAAAAATTTCACACACTTCGGTTATGTTTATTTATAAATTATATATAAAAACTACTGATGTTTTTTTGTATACATTAAAGGCTTAAACAAGACATCCATTTTTTAGGAGAATATTAAAAAGTTTGTTCTTTCTTTATATATCCAGGTGTTCATTCCATACACATCACATTCCCTTGGAAATCAGAGGGCATGGAGATCTTAATAATGATCATCATTTGCCCGATTTACTGATTCGCTAGCCTATTGTTTCTGACAGTTACAACAACATAAAATGAATGGCTACAGTAGAATTAGAATGTGTTAAAGTACTTTCATGAAGGTTTTTGGAGTGACAGTTTTAAGAAGCTCTATAAAAATATATCAAGTTACTCAGCATTTATTTAGCATCTGCAAAGGACACAATATCCACCTACCATGAAGGAGCTTGTACTATAGACTGAAGACACTTTATTTAGGTGTGCATACATAAGTACTGTGTGTACGTGTGAAGATAACCTGATAATTCAGCAGTGAATATAAGAAATATCGTGTCTTTGTTACAGAGTGTGGAGACACTCGTGTAGAAACAGTCACTTCAAGCCTGGGGAAGTCAAAGAGGCTTCAAGGAGGACTTGCTATTGTATTGTGTGGTATTGTAGTCTGAGCCTTACAATTTGAATAGAGAGAATGCATGGAAAATATTTAGAAGACAACAGTTGGTTTATTTTATTGAAGCAGATGGTTTTTGTGAAAGAAATCAATAGAAGGAAAGCTAAAGAAGTGGGATTTATTCTTTTGAGGAGGATATTAATCTTCCCCAGGCTAAGCAAACTGGATGTTTTCTGTTTGTAGTAAGGACCTGCTGGGTAGGCGTGTGGATGGAAATTTGAGGCAGATCTGTTGGCAGTGTAGAATATATTTTGATAGAAAGAGAAAATGGAGTTAAAGAGATGAGTTGGCAAGCTGCTGTATACTTCTTAGTAAGAATAATGCTTGAGTGCCAGGTGCACTGTTCTGATGACTCCTCAAGTGTGGTGAATACTGTTACTATCCCCACTTTACAGATGAGGAGACTGAGACACAGAGCAACCCCTTCCACCCAACTAAGGTCACCCAGCTAGGAATCCAGGACGTTTCTGTCCACTCTCCTGCTTTCACAGATAATGTGGATCTAGGTTGGAGTTCTGGCTCTGAATATAAATGAGGGACACATCCACGAAAGACTGAAAAGCAGTGCAGATAGAACTCAGTTGACTCCATCCGTGGGACAGGAGGGAAGAGTCAAAGATGAGCCAAACAGATTCTGAAATAGGTGGTAAAATATGCCAAAATAGAGAAGTCAGAATCCATTTACCTGTCAGTTGCATTTACAAAATTTATGTCCTGAGAGTATAATTATAGAGGGGAAAAAAGGACAAAGTTAATTTTTAAAGTTACAAGAATATTGGTTACCATGTTTATGGGGGGTGTGGGGGAGAAAGACTTGAAGGTTATTACTGAAGTTTTTTCAGAAGTAAACTACTATTACTGCTGCTGCTACTACTAGTAACTATAAAGTAGTTCCTCAGAAGTAGACTGCTATTACTATAGTTTACTTCTGAGTATTTGGATATTACGCAAGCATTTTTAAAAGTTTGTTAGCATTTTCTAGATTTCCTTCAGTAATTCTTGTTTTTACAACAATAATTGACTTATTTCTGAAAGGAGAATGCTAGCTTGGGGGAAAGCTTGTTTTAGGGTTTAGTTACTAATTTACGTATTCATTCCTCAAGTATGTATTGTAGTGCTTACAATATGCAGAATACAACATGCCATACCTAATCCTGGCTAGATGTTTGAGATAGAAAAATGCAAAGACAGTTCACTTTCTTCCAGAAATGTTCAGTCTAACAGGGAGACAGACATGCAGACAAATAACTTCAGTGTAATATAATGGGAAAAAACATGTTCAAGGCGCTGTCAGCAGTTTGGGAAGGGAGCCTTCTAGATACATTTGTTTGAATAGGTATAACATTTCAGACACTATTTTAGTTAAGCCTTGACATCTGCCAGGTTGACAGATAAGCTGAAAGAAGACATGTCAGTAGAGGAAGCAGCAGCATGTGAAGTAATGATCGAATATCCAGGTGCAAGCATCCAGCTTTGGTTAGAATCAGGAGAGAGAGCTCCACGGAGGAGTTATCTGAGCAGTGGTGATGCTTGTAGCCTTGAAGGAGTGTGAGACCACTAATAAAACAGAGCATCTTCGAGAAAGCCTTTTTAAGTCATAGGAGAAGGAAGAAAATGCCAGTGAAGGACCTAGAGAAGTAGGAAGAGTTAGAGTATTATGATCTGGATACCCAAGAAAGCAGAGATGTGTGAATGGTCAGTGATGTCCCCTGCTACAGAAAGACACGAGCACTTAGCAATGTACATACTTCCAGTCTTTTGTCTTTCTTCTGTGTTTTTTTTAAAAATTATTTCTTAGTCTATACGCAGTCTTTTGTCACAGCTTTTCAATAAGTGAATAAATTACAATTAATTTTTTTTTCTTTTACTTTTGGGCCTTTGGGTCTTTCCCTTTAAGAAAACAAATCAATTTGTAAAAAATTCAGGAGAATAGCTTATGAGAAATGGGATGTATGTGTAAAATAAATGTATTCAGAAAGTTAGCAGTGAGCTTACTAGACTGAAACAAAGGTGACTTATTCATCTTTTTGTGGCGGACACCTTGATCAGTGACTGATAATGAATGAAAGGAGGAAGGGATGGAATTAGAAGTAGAGGTACTAGAATCGGTTCTCAGGATTTTTGTGTATTGAAGACTTATTAATACTTACATGGTTACAAGGTATTTTAGCCTTGAAAAATAGGTGAGATGGATACCTTTTCTTGGGCTTCCCTGGTGGCTCAGATAGTAAAGAATCCTGCTGTGATGCGGGAAACCTGGGTTCGAACCCAGGGTTGAGAAGATCCCCTGGGAGGAGGGCAGAGCAACCCACTCCAGTATTCTTACCTGGAGAACCCCCATGGACAGAGAAACCTGGCGGGCTACAGTCCATGGGGTCACAAAGAGTTGGACAAGCTGAGTGACTAAGCACAGCGTACCTTTTCTTCTTCTTGAGACTGAGAGCAAGAGGCCTGGGTTTTATGCAGATGTTTTCAAGATAGTGAAGCACAGGGAACCTAGGAATGAGCAGACTTAATCTCAGCACAGCAGCAGTAGGTGGTGCATGTGGAAAGTGGAGATAGGAGGAGGTTAATTCTAAGTTTCAGGAGCTGCTGTTGTTGTTTAGTCACTAAGTTATGTCTGACACTTTGCGACACTGTAGACGGTAGCCTGCCAAGCTTCTCTATCCATGGGATTTCCCAGGCAAGAATACTAGGGTGGGTTGTCATTCCCTTCTCCAGAGGATCTTCGTGATCCAGGGATTGAACCCATGTCTCCTGCATTGACAGGTAGGTTCTTTACCTCTGAGCCACTAAGGTGGCTTTAGGAGAGTGAGAACTGTTACACATTCCTTCTGAGGAAGATAATGATGGGAAGAACAGCAAGAGGTAAATGAAAGGGATGTTTAGCAAATGTGAGGACCTAGCTGGAGACTGATAGGATGGCATAGAGGTTAGGAGTGGATTGTGCACTCATTCCTGTCTCTGTGCTAATAACTTAGATTGTAAGGATTTGAATGAATGACGACTTTTTCCACAAAATATACTGTTTCTAGAAACTATTAGACTGAGAGATGTATTTAAGAATAATTCCAGGTTAATAGAAAACAAAATCGGAAAATTTAATATTTTTGTAAAATTACATCACCAAAATGAAGGATAGATATGTATTACGAGCCTTATTTCATAAACCATAAAACACTGACCTCGTACTTCCGTTTTTAGCAGTAAGAGGTAACTCACCTTCATTGATGAAAGTTACCGGTGGTATCTTGAGAGGGCTTTTGGTGGGAGAAGTTACCAGATCAGGTGGCGGCGGCATTAAATCTCTGGGATAACCTGGGTCCCTCTGGATCTCATTGCCTCCCAGCAGACCAGGAGTGTACTGATGACTGTTAGGAATGTGCTGTGGCACGACCTGGACGAGAGGAGGAGACACATGGGGGTCCTGTCGAGAAAATATCCTCAAGCACTGTTCTTCCAACAAAGTGATCATCACAGACTGGTTATTGACCAGATCAGTCAAGGAAGCGTATTTCACCTCCAGTTCCCTGTACCTTGTTGCCATCTTCAACATTTCTGTGGTGACATTGAGGATTTTATTTTCCAACTGGGAAAGTTCAAGTGAATTATCCCTCTTTCGGATGATCTCATGCAGTAGTTGCATATAGAGCTGAGTAACACGAGAGTTCATGTTACGGCTTTCCTTCCTCAGCAGCTTTACCTCATTGACGATGTTTCCATCCACATCCACCACCAACTGCAGGACGTCTATCTCCCGCTTCTGCTTGGAGAGCACATCCTTCAGGTTCTCAAGATCCATCCTGGTGATCATGTCTTTAATGGTACCTGCATCTTGCCCTTTGGTATTGACACATATTGGCCCTGTTATTTTTTGTTCAGGTACCAGAAATGTGTATGAACATTTCTTTGCTTCCTCTTTACCGTCTGTGGCACGAGGGTATCTCCTCTGGGTTATTTTTTTAATTTTGAACTGTCCTCCTCTGCAATGTCCAGTGCCCATTAGTAGGAAGAATAGCACACTTAGGGTCCAGATAAAAGCCTTCATTTTGAAATGAGGTTGTATGCTATCTTTAAAAAAGAAAAAGCAAACCAATGAAGGGAAGAAGTAGAAAATTAATATTAATCTACTTTTTAAGTCAGTAATTAAAAAAGCATCTAAGGGAAAAACTGAATATCTATTGGTGCTAATAAATGGGGCCAGAATTAAAGTTATTAACTTCTTAAATTCAATATTAAGTGCCTTCCTATTTGTTTAAAAATTAGGTTTCAGAGAAGAACTTCCCAACTACCATCTTATGGTAATGCTTTGTGTTCCCCAGCTCAGTGAGCAGATCTTGATACCCCTATGTTGAGACGTATGTTAGATGCTCTTGGGGCATTTGAGACCCTAATAAGACACTTCTCTTACCTTTAAAAAGCTCACTTGTTGTCTTAAGGCTTGGAAAATGGTACATAATGCCTGTAAGAAATTAATTACAACATTCTTCTCTAGTGTGAAAGTTGCCAGTCAGTGTTTTTTCTTTATAGTGTATGTTTTGAATCAATTTGACCTTCTCTAATAAGTATCTTTTTTATCTGTCAAATTAAAGGAACATTTTTAGACAAATGTAAAACCAGAAAGTTTCAGCATCGTAGTTTTTGCTTGTTTTCACAGTATGTCCTTTTGGGATTGGTGATGAGTTTAAGAATGATAGCATGCTCACAGTCATTATTGTGGGTAAACATGTTTCCTAAATCATAATCCTATATATGCTCTGAATTTATATATAATTCAGCAGGTTTGTTCTTCTAACCAAAGTTCTACTGAACTGCATTTTTGTAAAATATTAATAACTTTTTATAACCATTACCAAGGAAAGAAACTCATCTGTAGTTGAATTTGATCACTGGAAAGTGCCTTAACAACCATCTCATATCATCTAAGACTTCTCTGCTCCCATGGGCATGTTGAAGGCCAAGACCACACAAGTAGGCAATATTAGAACAAGGTCTAGAATTCAGGTTCCCTGGCTCTTTAGTCAGTGTTTCTAGCAGTGGCACACAGGCTAGAATGTGTGCTTGGAATGTTTCACTTCTGCTGTGAAAGATAAATGCTTATTTTTTTATGGTATAATCTGTAGAAACACTAGAAAACAATAAAATAGTTCCAGGAAGCAAAGCTACTTCCTTTCTTTTCCATTACCTCCCTGCAGAGTCGTAGCGGTTACAATGAGTAGGATGTGTCATCCTGTCCTTAGGATAGCCCACCGTGCTGCAGTATAGCCCACCTTCCTCTCCTGTAAACTTGATTCCTGTGTGCTGTTTTTGAAGGATGGCGGTGGATATACCAAGAACTTTTCTCTCCCATTTTCCACCCAACTGTCTTTTGATTTGGGAAGCCAGGTGCCAAATCATTTATGATGCTACTAACAAATAGCAATGCAGCAGTAACAGTGGTTCATTTTTATTGGGTGTGCCAGGCATTGTTTAAGCCTTTTACATGCATTAAATCATTTACATTTTACTGCAGCCCTCTGAGGTAGATTATTACTATCCTCATTTTCAAAAGAAAAAACCTGGCATCCAGGTGTTAAGTATCAGTACCTCGCCCAGACACACTGCTGCCTAAGACATGGAGCCAGAACTTGAACCCAGGCAGAAGACTCCAGGGTTCATGTTTTTCATTAACAATTGTATCATATGGCAACATATTCTGTCCTTTTTTCTATCACCAACACTATAACAATCCCTTACATTTATGTAGTGCTTAACTCATACTAACTGTTTGCATTCACAGCAGCACTGGGATGTGAACATATACCATTTTGCAGAGAATAAGCCTGGAGAAGCTGAAACACTCAGATGGGAGTCAGATCTTCTACTCTTAACTCCCTAGACCTGTGACTTTTATCCTAGTCGTGTCATAACTGCAGAGGAATCTTAACTTTGTGTTCCTTGTCTTTCACAGTCTCTTCCTGGTTTGTATCTCTTTACATTGACCCATTACTTAGTTATGCACGAGTACTTGTGGATCATTTTTATATCCTAGTGTTTTCTGCTGCCATTTCTTTCCCTCCATCTGTATTCTATCAGTTGATAGTAACATGTCTGACTTGATTATGAACCCTCCTAAAATTAAAGGTTGTATCAATAAAATATGGACTCTTCGACTAGAGTCATAAAGATGGGCTTCCCGTTTATGACAGGCTTCCCTCATAAAGATGACTACTACTTTCTAAAACCATGTCTCCTTCAGTGTTTTCAAATGAGTAAGGTTTGCAAACTGGAGTGATAATGAAAATAAAGCAAAGAAATGATGGAGTACAGGCAATTCTTTTTCCTTTACTAACTTAGTAAGATAGGAGGGATGAGCATAATAATATTCCATATCTGTGTCAGAGGCCTTCTCTTTGCTGACAGATAGCCGGAAGCACACTTGGATGAGTACTTTTTGTTTTTTGTTTTCATCCTTTGCCTTCTGACATCAGTTGAAAATTGAGACCAAGTGTTATTTATGTTATTTAAAAAAGACTTTTGGTTACTATATAGGAGTTACCTGTACCAAAAACCAGTAAAATGTTTTTTGTTATACTTGCAGATTGATAGGATTTAGATACGGTCTATTTTTAAAACTGCAGACAGTAAAACAGAAGCCATCATCCTCCTGGGTAAATGCACAGCATTTCTCCTGTAGTTAATGCAGCCCTTGTTCAGATGCACTCATTTCTTTCATTTCAGTAATGGAATGGAAATTCTTAGATCATAGAGAATGATTTTATCTAAATAATCTACTATGAAATAAGCTACCAAAACAAGGAAAATTCAGAAAGTACCGTGAAACTTCAAAACATGTAGACTTTTCTAAGCAGTGCTCTGATTGAAGATCTTACATTCCTACCAGACACAGATTTGTGTAGAACTGAGAAGCATGTAATCCAAGTCTGTTGGAACTTTGTATCGGTGTTGTTATGGAAGAACAAAAACGTGAAAATACAAATCTAAATTAAAATAGCTATAGCTTCCTTTTGCTGTATTCTGCCTTGGCTCTTTGTGGGTTCCTGTACGATTAAATCATAAGATGAATCACCGTCTACCATAAGAGAATCTGACCTAGGGTTAACGTTTAAAGGGGACAACAAAAAGTTTGTTTTTTTAAAAAAGTGAGTACAATTTCCTTATCCTTTACAAAAGTCATGATTTTATTGTCTCCTAAAGCTGAATAAGGAACCACATTTCTTAAGTAATAGACTAGCTACGTCATGAGTAAAGAATGAGTTTTTAGAATACATTTACTGTTACCTTTTATGAAAACATTCTCTCATTTAATATTTTCCCACATATGTTCAGTTTTAAAAGTGAAAGATCCATAAATCTGTGTTACCTCATAAAACCCTTCTGTATATGTTAAAATTTTCCTAGGCCCCACGAGAATGTTGTAAATTAGTTACAGTATACTTAAGTTTAAATCTATGTCTGCTTGGTTGTTTTTAGGGGGGAAAAAAAGCCTTCCATGCTTTGAGTTAATTTTATTGGTACTATTTCTCTTCATAGTTGCTACATTGCCAGTTAGTAGGGAGAAGAAATGAAAATCAAGATTTGACTTCATTTCAGATGGTAAATGCATAGAGGCATTTAACTGGCAGTGTCACGCACTAAAAACGGCATGAGGCAATGAAATTAAATTTATGAAGCACAGAAGATACCTTAGATAAAGAACTTCTAGATTGTGAATTATGTTCTGGGAAGAGACACAAGCACGATTTCATCCCCTGGAGATGTTTAAGAAAGGGATAAATAGTTATCTGGGTTTCAAATTAAATGCTTGCTTATGGCTTCCGTAAGAACAAGGTTTAATTGAAGTCCTATATTTTCCATAGCGGCAACAACAGAAAAGAAAGAGATGACAGTATTTCTGATCCAGTATTTCTTGGAAATTTCATCAGAATTTCTTATAAAATATGTTTAACAGAGATTGTCACCATATTTAGAGTTTTGAATCTTTAAGGGAAGGACATGAAAGTAAAGTTGAAGAAATCTTACTTAGCTTTACCATTTTTTTAGCTTGTTGAAGATTCTTACCTTGAATTTCTTTGATTTTTTAAAAGGACAGAGAACCCCCAAATCTTAACAAACTTAAGTGTCTTTGGTTTTAAAGCTCATTGTTGGTAACTAGTAATTTTATTTTTAGTCTAGTAATACAATTAAACAAAGCTCCTAGATAGAATATTTAAAGAATTGTGTGCATTGACCAAAATTGTATTTGTCTAAAAATATTATATACTTTTGGTCTTTTAATTATGTATTTAAGTATTTGTTTCTTCTGAGTTTTTACTTTCTATTATTAATGCTGACCACTTATGCAATACTTCTACCACATATTATTTCCTCTTCTCAACTATAATCTGTAAGGTTTTAGGACTTTTTAATGTATCCATCACTTTGGTTTGTCACATAATTCCAGTTGTAGCAGTTTTAATTTCTGTTACCCAAGTTAAAGTACTGTTATATGTAAACTTAGAAACTACTTAGAAGTTTAAATTTTAACAAGAAATACCATAGACTTATTTTAAAACTTTTATATTTAGGATTACTGAATATTAGGTTATATTTGGTTATGCTGTGATTGGGGTATCATTGCAAAGCCTTGCAATTAATTTGATATCTTCTTAATTGTGTTTGTAGCTTTACTTTAAGATATTTTAACAGTGCATGTGGATCATTAGCATACACACTGTAGCTGTAAAGACAAACTAATCATGTTTACAAATATTTAGTTTGTATCCCTTTGTTTTTATCATTGTGCAATAAATCATATACATTTAATGTTAATTGTTAAAATTTCTAATGTCATTAAAGGACTTGTTTTTTGAAATCCAGAATGTATATACATCAGCCTATAAACATACACACTAAGCATAATTAAATTGAACCTCAAATAATTCATTAATCATCACAAAGTATATAATGACCAGTTTTATATAAAGTTGCAAAACAAAACCTTTTCCAGACAAGGCAAATTGTAGTATGTTCCAAAAGTCTTTGATTAATAAGAGATTTTGAAATTTCTATTACAAATATAAAACAATGATATATTTTAGCATACATAGAATTTTAAAATAAAAATAAAAGAAATATTAAAATACCTTTTTGCATCTGTTGATAAAGCAAGCCCAGAAACTTGCTTCTCTTACTGTTGCTTTTAAAAATCAGTGCAGACGTTTGTTCATCTGTGACTTTAATGGCAACTGCATTTTTGTTTTGGACCGTTGAATCCAAGCTGTAATAAGGAACTTCTTTTTCTTCTTACAGCACTAATCAATTGAATTTGACAAGCCACCTATGTAATTTTAAGTAGTAGAGTGGAAGTTCCTGGTCTGCGGGCTGTCTTTAATCCAGCAGAGAAAGCATTGTGGCTTTGCTCTGTCTGCCACATGGAGAAATGCAGTAAAACCAGCTGCAGCTGACCCAGATTGTATATACAGTACCCTTGAATAGTGATTCCCTCTCTTTCTCAGGAGACTCAAGTTCAGCCCACATATTACGTCACCAAAAATTTGCTGGAGACTAGGGGGGAAAAATCTCCTTAGGATTTCCTTTCTGTAGCCTTAAATAGGAGTGGGGGTAGAGGCATCAGCAGGAGGTTGAATGCCTGCAAACAAGGAGAGACTGTGTGCAGGTTGAAGGAAGGGCACCATCTGGAAACAAACTATCATATTCAACAGGCAATTATAAAACAAACATGTGAGTCTGCTGCCCAGAGATCTTTTAAGTTGAATACTGAAAAAATAGTACTCAACTTCACTTAGAAGTAGTTGCAGGCTGATGAGTTTGTTTTTTTATTACAAAGCTTAGGAGTGAGACTCTGTTCTAAAGAGGCAACCTCCTAATTAGCCCCCTATCGTAATTAATAGAATTCTCTTTACAGCCTGGAAGAATTTTTAAACATTTTACTGAATTTACCATTTTAGAAGGCTTTAAAGTTATAAGAAAAACCTGGTGTATATTTCTAAGATAAAACTGCTCGTTGTATATAATTATCAAAAATAACTGAAAAGCTAGGTATAAAATTATCTCAAATTTAATACATCTTAAATTCTAATGTTGTACAACTAAATTCTGATGTTATACAATGTCACTTTCTCCTAGTCTGCAACATGACCTCACTTGTCTGAAAACAGTTATTCTTATTAGTTTATGTTGTGATTTAAAAGCAAACATAACCCTGGCCTGAGTCATAGGGGAAAGAGAGTTCTGAGCCCCCCGTTGGCTGAGGGAACTTAGACAAGTCACTTTACTACCTCTGACCCGATTCTTCTGCTATGAAATTAGGGTGCTGCTGAGAGAATTAATAATTGTCAGGTACCAACTGTGCTTTATTATTTCTTTAAATCAAAAGTGTTGATTAACTCAGTGGCTGGGGAGACACAGATTTAGACATCTTAGGTAATTTGGCTTAAGACTTCAGCACTAAACTGTAGCACTGGGATGACTCTCACTCCAAAGCATTTGGCCGCACTCTCTCTGATTGGATTATGTAATTGTTGATTGCTGTTTCTAGATAAAACTTGTGGGCTTCTACTTTCTGTACGTGTTTTGTGTGTGTGTGTAAGTCCCTTCAGTCATTTTGTCCCCTTTGCTACCCTATGGACTGTAACCTGCCAGGCCCCGCTGTTTCGTGGGGGTTTTCCAGGCAAGAATACTGGAGTGGGTTGCCGTGCCCTCCTCAGGGGATCTTCCCTACCCAGGGATTGAACCCGTGTCCTTTACGTCTCCTGCGTTGGCAGGTGGGCTCTTTATCGATACCATGTGCTTTCCCCCTGTCATTGCCGTACTTTGTGCCACTTTTCTCTTTCTCGGGCCCTACCATCAATTCTGTGTGTTGATCAACATCCTTTATTTTGAAGTCAGCTTAATTTCTACTTCTTTCACACAATTATTTCTTTAAATTCCTATGACATGCATAGGAATAGCAGGGCTCTCCTCAAAGACTCACAATAAGAATGAAGCAGGTAATGTATAGAGGAGAAGTAAGAGCAGAGGAAAATAGGTTATGACAGACTGACATCTGTAATGATTACTATCTATACTCTTCCAGCTGTACCTCAGCATTGCCAGATCTGCCCATTTTTTTAAGGAAAAGGTCATACAGATGCTTCCTATGTTACTTCCTCATTTTAAAATGATTGGGACAGCTTCTAGCCTCTGATTTATATTATGTAATGCATTACTTGATCTTTCAGTGATCACATTGTATTCACTAATAGCTTAACCTGGAGAAATATGAGATAGTAAACTCATTCAGAGCTTTTTTGTTTAAGCTGTGTAGAGGTTTCTAATTCAGTTCAGTTGCTCAGTTATATCTAACTCTTTGTGATACTAGACTGGAGCACGCCAGCCCTCTCTGTCCATCACCAACTCCCAGACCTTGCTCAAACTCATGTCCATTGAGTCAGTGATGCCATCCAACCATTTCATCCTCTGTCGTCCCCTTCTCCTCTCGCCTTCAATCTTTCCCAGCATTAGGGTCTTTTCCAGTGAGTCAGTTCTTCCCATCAGGTGGCCAAAGTATTGGAGTTTGAGCTTCAGCATCAGTCCTTCCAATGAATATTCAGGACTGATCTCCTTTAGGATGGACTGGTTGGATCTCCTTGCAGTCCAAGGGACTCTCAAGAGTCTTCTCCAACACCACAGCTCAAAAGCATCAGTTCTTCAGTGCTCAGCTTTCTCTATAGTCCAACTCTCACATCCATACATGACTACTGGAAAAACCATAGCTCTGACTAGACGGACCTTTGTTGGCAAAGTAACGTCTCTGCATTTTAATATGCTGTCTAGGTTGGTCATAACTTTTCTTCCAAGGAACGAGCGTCTTTTAATTTCATGGCTGCAGTCACCATCTGCAGTGAGTTTGGAGCCCCCCAAAATAAAGTCTGTCACTGTTTCTATTGTTTCCCCATCTATTTGCCATGAAGTGATGGGACCAGATGCCATGATCTTAGTTTTTGAATGTTGAGTTTTAAGCCAACTTTTTCACTCTCCTCTTTCACTTTCATTAAGAGGCTCTTTAGTTCTCCGCTAATTAGTAGTTCATATCACTGACCAAGTTTGGAAAGTGGAATGGCAGATGTCTAGGGACAAATTATGGTTAGTTTGGCATGTTAAATTGAAAATGAAAGTCAGGAGCTGTGTTATGTAGAGAAATTTGGAAAGTCATAAGCAATCAGGTGATGGTTGAGATCGCAGAAATAAGATAATTCAGAAGTACATGTAGAGTGAGAAGATTAATGATGACAGAACCATGGGGAATACCAATTCCAAGGGACCTGAGGAAATAGAATAATGGAGGGAGGATGGAAGCAAGGCAAGTTCAAGCCAGTAAAGACTGAAAAACAAAGGGAGTAGTACAAATACTGCAGAGAGACTGAGCAGTAGAGAAGAGACCAAGAGAGATGTCTAAAGAATTAGTATGAGGTCATGTATGCCTTTGCCAGAATAAGTTTCAGCAATGAGATAGATGTGAATTTCACATTAGCATGTGTGGATCAGTAGAAACCTATATACTGTTGGTGGGTGTATCAGTTGATATGGCTTTAAAAACCAGTGTGGCACTGTCTTGTAAAGTTGAACATTATATATACCTGCATGTATGTATATATGTGTATATATATCTCCTAGAGAAATTTTTGTACGTGTGCACCAGGAGACATGTATAAGAATGTCTATAGCAACAAAGAGGAAGGGGGCAAGTAACTCAAAACTCCTATCAAACAAAATGAATAAGTAAATTGTGATATAGTTACATATACTTTATTCTCTTAAGGAGTTACGGCTGTACTTAACAATATGAATATGTCTTAGAAACAAAATAGACAAAGCAATCACAGACCATATTTTTAAAAATTTACTTAACAACCACTTACAGATCACTTATTGTGTACCCATTTTAACTTTACCAATATTATCATTTAATCACACATATGAAAGTATGATATTTTAAAAGCGCAAAAATAAAATAAAATATGCAGGAATACAGACAAGTGCCTCAAAAAGAACAAGCAGAATAATCTTAAAATTAGAAATGGTAGTTCCCTCTAGACAGGAGGCAGAGAGATGACACAGGGACAGAACATAAAGATGAGGCAACAGTACTGATATTGTAGCTCTTACATTGATGAGTATTTATTATATTATTCTATAACAACCAATGTTACATGTTAAACTGTTAGTTTTAAAAGATACAGTTATGATTCTCAGATAAAAAATGAATACATGTGAAAGGTTTTGTTTAAATCATTAAGTATACAAGGGAATCAGGAAGATATTTACAACTTCAAGGGAGAAGTCAAGAGTACTACATATACATGCAGGCCGCTGGGAGTGCTGGGATGAATTTACAGATAGTTTCAGAATTGTCAACATCCACAGGGCAATAATCAGTTACATCCCACGGGACATAATTCATTGGCATTTTTATGGACAAGAATTTGTATTATTACCAGTTTTCAACAACTTAAAAAATAGCTCAGGCCAAGAGGATGCACTGGAAACAGGATATACCCAGTAATCTTTTTGCCTATCACAAAGTCTATCACAATTTTTCCTGACACAAGTAGACTTTTATATGTACCAAATATTACATAAAAATAGACTGAATGATAAAAAAAAGTTAATTGTACCAGTCCGTATTTCTCTTTCAAGGTGTTTGTTGAAGACGGCAGGCAAGAGTCCTGTCTTGAGGAGGGGATCAGATTTAAAGGAAGGGTTGCTTTGCTTATGTTTTCTTAAATAGAGGAGATTTAAATGTGCACACTGGCTCTTGGAAAAGAGCCATGGAGTGTGAGTGATAGTGGAGGCAGCAGTGGCTATGTTAAAAGGAGGCAGTAGAGATTACGTTCAGAATCGAAGTTCAGATTTGGAAGAAAAAGAAGGGGATTCTTCTTCCTCTGAGATAGGAGGGAAAGAAAGGGAGCTAGGCTACAGATTTATTGGAAGTCATAAAAAATAAAGTTGAGAGTCTCTAAAGAAAAAGAAGTATTTATGATAGATGGCTTAAAGAATACTGTTAAGATTTACTGGATGGAAAAGGAATGATACTGGAATGAGTAAAAGGATTACCATTGCCAACTTTTTACATTGTGTTAAACATCGGTTGTCTGGAAATACTGGTCAGGATTTGCATTTTTTAAAGTGCAAGATAGAGTAACCACCTGAATGAGCTTATTATCTTAGACAGATAAGATATAAAATACAAAAGATTTTCAATAAAGAGATTAGAAAGTCTTAAAAATTATCAAGTGAATGATACAGATACTGTATGAGTTTGTAACAGTGTAATTAAAAAAAAAAACTTGGAGTACAAGTGTATACTCTGAGATCCATCTCTGTCACCAACAATTCGTGTGGTATTAGGCACTTCCTTAATATCTGTGGACCTTAGAGTGTTTGCCTATGAAAAGAGGAGTTTGGACTAGACAGTTCTAAATTCCTTTCTTGAAATCTGTGAGAAAACTAAAGAACCGTTGACACTGACTTGAATATAAGATCTGATTTAGATGGGCAGAGTTGAGATCAGGTATCAGTGTCACGTATGGATGTGAGAGTTGGACTATAAAGAAAGCTGAGCACTGAAGAACTGATGCTTTTGAACTGTGGTGTTGGAGAAGACTCTTGAGAGTCCCTTGGACTGCAAGGAGATCCAACCAGTCCATCCTAAAGGAGATCAGTCCTGGATGTTCATTGGAAGGACTGATGTTGAAGCTGAAACTCCAATACTTTGGCCACCTGATGGGAAGAACTGACTCACTGGAAAAGACCCTAATGCTGGGAAAGATTGAAGGCAGAAGGAGAAGGGGACGATGGAGGATGAGATGGTTGGATGGCATCACTGACTCGATGGACATGGGTTTGGGTGGACTTCGGGAGTTGGTGATGGACAGGGAGGCCTAGTGTGCTGTGATTCATGGGGTCACAAAGAGTCGGACACAACTGAGCGACTGAACTGAACTGAACTGATCATTTAAGATGGAAGAACCAGCATGAGAGAAAACATAGGGCTTATATGGAAGGCAATAGGTACGTCATTTTGGTTGCACTTATTCTGAGAGTTCATGAATGGGGAGTAATGATCTGAAAGTAGGAACATGTTGCCTTTTACACCTTACACGTGCATAGTTAACTCTCAGGAAATATTTTCTGTAGATGTGACTTTGAATATCCAGAACTAGGACAACTGAATTATTTGGGAGGATTGGGAGGGTGTCTTTAACTTCAGTGTGTAGTTAGTAGAACTATTTCAAAAATCCAACTGTTAATCTTTAATAAAAACAAGACGTTTCTACTAGAATGAGACAGTTTTCAAAGTAAGAATCGAGACTTCTCTGGTCCTCCAGAGGTTAAGAAACTATCTTCCAATGTGGAAAGGGAGAAGAGCACAGGTCCAGTCCCTGGTTGAGGAGCTGGGATCTCATGTGTTATGGGGACAGCTGGGCCCAAGCGCTCTGGAGTCTACACACCTCAGCGAAGAGCCTGGGTGCCACAACCCAGACCCAGTGCAGCCAAATAAATAAATACTTAAAAGGAAAAAAAGGTAAAACTCATGTGATAGCTACCCACTCAAGGCAAGCATGTATAGAGCTAATATTAAGTTAACTGCCCCTTGGCAGGAAAGTGGTTAGGCTGGCTAACTTAAAACTTCTTCAGGCTGTACCACAACTTGAAAAATAGGTACGAGTGGATAGACATAAAAACCAAGGTTCGGAAATTAGAGTAATTATCTTTACTTTATACAGAGGCAGAGCCAGTTTCAGGAGCTCATCTTCTTTCTTTAAGACCCATGGGTAGGTAGATACTGGAGTTTCTAACTTCAGCTTTAAGTTACATGTCTGACCTGGACTCCACAGAAATCTAGGCCTTAGTGGTCATGTTTTAACACAGTATTAATAATGAATATATTTTAAATATGGCATATATTGAAATATAGCTATAAACAAACTATACTCATCCAAACAAGTAGGAAAACACTCATTTATCTTAATTTTGTTTCAGGTATCTATCTGTCTGATTTAACATACATTGATTCAGCATATCCATCAACTGGCAGCATTCTAGAAAATGAGCAAAGATCAAACTTGATGAATAACATCCTTAGAATAATTTCTGATTTACAGCAGTCCTGTGAATATGGTGAGTTTCTGGGAGTAATGCTGTGATTTGTTTATAAAGGTTGATTCATTTACACAGGTTGATGGCCACTTTTCACATAGCAGGGTACATCATCCTAATGTAAAGGAAAATAATGATTATGTCACTGTTCAATGTTTAGCATCCTATTTAAGATCTTGCTTTTAAGGAGTTCAAGTATTTCATATTTAAAATGCTAAGTTTTATCTTTTGCTCTTCTGCAATTTTGTAGCAACTTTGCTAATCTAATTTTCACAATTATTTCCTATTCTCTTCGTCTCATTTGATCTCCCTGATCTATTATGTAAATATTTCTTTTATTTTTCAGTTAGGGAGTGAGCTGAGCAATTGAGAAGCTTTCTTGAGTTCTATGTTGAGTCGATAACCAGTTTTTGTCCAAGACGTATTTTGTGGAGACACATATATGGAAAGAACTTAGGCAAGCCCAGATGATTAGGGAAAAAAAAAAATTATTGTTTTAGAGCGTTTAAATGCTTTCAGTTTGATAGAAAATAAAGAGAGGTTTTTATAGCTATATAATTTTAATGCTGTTTAAAAACAGTTTAAAATTTGTTGTTATTTAACTTTAATCTCTCTTTTTTATCCTTTTCTCAATTTTTTTAACATAACATCAAATTGTAATGTTAAATCAATCTTATTTGAAATTTCTGAGCAGAAGAGAAAAAAACTACGAATGTGAGCCAGGCTTCTTTAAAAACAAAACAACCCTAAACTGCCTTACGTCTTGCACTTAGATAAGGTTTGACTATAAATTACAATGATGGCTCTGATTTTTTTTTTATGAAACTTCTCAAATACGTGGGACTTTGTAAATGTAGCTGTTTTAATCTATACAAGCAGCATGCACCTGCAGTTTTCTAAATTACCTTCAGTTTTACATTAAATAACATTTATCTCAGTCATGTCCTTCTAGAATTAATTTAAATTTTGGTGCCATGTGGCCTTAATTTACCTTTAAATATATTTTTCTCAGCTTAACTTTAAAAATTTTGCCTGAGATGTACTTTATCAGGTAATTATTTGTCATGTTTTGCCTAGATATCCCCATGTTGCCTCACGTCCAGAAATACCTGAACTCTGTTCAGTATATAGAAGAACTGCAAAAGTTTGTGGAAGATGATAATTACAAGTAGGTTGGATCTTGCGAAGTGGTTTGTATAACTGTGTCCTGTCCTCCACCCTTACATCTCTGTGTTCAAACATCTAAATACTGCATCTTATCGTGCAAATACAGTTGTGCATTTACAGTGGTAAAGTTACCTATTCACGTGATTTTTTAAATCAGTCACTTGATGTGATTGAGCCAGTATACAAGTATGTCATCTCTTCTTCTATTAAAAGGCATTGTATGTTTCTCAGCTTGTTGAGAGCTGATGTTTGATAGTTCTAGTTTTACATTTCTTCCTTTCTCTCTCCATTGAAGCATTGAGTCTTTATGGAAATTATCTTTTAATAGACTGAAAAATTAATCAAACAGTCCATGAATAGAAAAATTGCTCCTCTTTAAGGAAATTTTTAATACAGTTTAGAACTTGTTTTCAGTCATTTTTGTGTATTGAGAGAATATTGAACCTTCTGGACTCTGAATTAGAGACATATTAGTATTTGTCCAATAGAACACCACACGTGTCCTTTCCTCTATTCAAGCAAGTCCTTCGTTAAAGGTTTTCAAAACTTACTTTTAAAACAGCTGATATCCCTGTCTTTTTGCTTAACCATTCTCAGTCCTGCCCAGTAGAAAAGGGATTTTTTTTCACTATTAACCCTTTTTATTTTTCTGGAATAGGAAATACAACCCACTCCAGTATTCTTGCCTGGAAATTTTCTTAGACAGAGGAGCCTGGTGGGTTACAGGCCATGGAGTCACAGAGTCAGACATGACTGAGCACACACACATTCGGATTTATTTTTCAGTAATGTGCTCTACATCATGACTACCAGGTTTTTTGTTTTTTGTTTTCAAAAGATCGAAGGATAAAGAGGTTATTTCTCTTGAGACTTTTCATTTTCCTTGCAGCTTAAAAAATTTTTGCTGTTTCTGAGCTTTCAAATTTAACTTTGTGTCTGCCACAAATATTTTTTCCAGTAAAAATTTATACTTTAAATTTTTATCAAAGTGAAAAATAAGGTTATTTTTTAATATTAATGCATTATGTACAAAAATTTTCTTATGCTGTGTGATAGTAATTATCAGCTTCTTTGTTCCATGAGTTTCAACATTTTTTAAAGAATTCTGGAGAACAGAATTGGTACCCATAATAAAAAGCTAGAGATAATGGAAAACGACTGGAAATAAGTTTTCTTCAAATATCAAGTATATTAAGAAGCTCTGTACATATATTTAAAATGTGTCTAAAGCTGTATTTATATTTGAAAACACCTTTATTGCCATCTTCTCCACCATACTGTATCTATCATTAGCACTTTATCTTTCTGTATCAATTTTTGTTTTACAGAAAGTTTTTACAGGGTAATTCATTTGAAAATGTAAGAGGTCATTGCACCAGCTTTTTAATAATCTTGGCAGTGTTTCACAGATCTGATGCCCTAGATTGTAAGTTTGTTGAGTGTGATGGTCTGTGTCATATTTATCACTTATTTATTTCATCGCTCTACTGACATAGCATAAAACACTCATATTTTGTCCAGTTGGGTACAGAAGATTATCTTAAAACTCAAAACATGAGTAAGTCATTATTAAAATTTCTATGTGTGTCTCAAGAAACTTAATGGATTTTTTAAAAGTTAAACTCTTCATTAGAAAGTGAAAGTTGCTCAGTCGTGTCGGACTCTTTGCAACCCCATGGATTATACAATCCATGAAATTCTCCAGGCCAGAATACTGAAGTGGGTAGCTATTCCCTTCTCCAGGGGAATCTCCCCAACCCAGGGATCAAACCCAGGTCTTCTGCATTGCAAGTGAATTCTTTACCAGCTGAGCCACCAGGGAAGCCAAAGCATATTGGAGTGGGTAGCCTATCCCTTCTCCAGTGGATCTTCCCGACCCAGGAATTAAACTGGGGTCTCCTGTGTTGCAGGTTGATTCTTTCCAAACTGAGCTATCAGGGAAGCCCCTTTAGTAGAAGTGAAGTCTAAGAAATTGTTGCATATATACAGAGTATAGTGAATTTTAATACTGAAAGGATAGAGCTAACTAAGCTGTTAAATAGGTTTAGCTGCCTGTATCCTGGCATGAGAGCTTCATTTTGGTAGGAAGGTGGATGCTGTTACACTGATTTTTGTTTTCATGTGTAACTAGAACTCGAGCAGCCTTCCTATTATACTCATTGTGTGTTAGTAACTTAGTCGTGTCCAACTTTTGCAACCCCATGGTCTGTAGCCCATCAGGTTCCTCTGTCCATGGAATTCTCCAGACCAGAATACTGGAGTGGATTGCCATTTCCATCTCCAAGGGATCTTCCTGACCCAGGGATTGAACCTAGGTCTCCTGCATTGTAGGCAGATTTTTACCATCTGAGCTACAGGGAAGTCCCATTATATTCATAAACAAATACTTATTCAGCTTTTGCTATAGATGAATGCTAGCTGCTGGGATTACATAACAAATAATTACAAAATAGTTCAAAGAGTACCATACTAGAGATGTGCCAAGGATGCTATGGGAACATAGATGAGGGGATCCCTAACTCAGCTTTAACTGGGAAAGGTGAAGAGAAAATAGACATGAGCAGCTTCAGGTGACCATCTTACCGTAGTCTGCATCTTAGCAGGTGAGTTCCTCCACTTTGAAGAGTTAGGAAAGGTGTTTCAGGGATGGAACCAGGAACCATCAGTGGAATTGGGTGGGAAGCTATGTTTGCTTAGGTAACTACAAGTCACTTGGTGGTATTGGAGAATCTTACAGGAAGCTGAAGAAGGTAGTGTTTTCCTAAAGATGCAGTTGTAGTGCATGAACCTACTGATTAAATGTGTTGAAAATCAGAGCATTTTAACGTAAGAGCTATTAAAGTCATAAGCTGAGAAAAATGGGTTTTATGATGAAAGATTTAAATAAAAATGGCCTTTCATTTATCCGTAAGCCTCTGTTTTTGGCAGATTCATCTACATTGGCAGCCAGTATCAATATTACAAGTTACATGCATGCGTTTTAATCAGGGTGAAAATCTTTCAAAATTATTTCGTTTTAATACTGAACATAATATCTTTTGGAGAAGGAAATGGCAACCCACTCCAGTATTCTTGCCTGGAGAATCCCAAAGACAGAGGAGCCTGGTGGGCTGCCGTCTATGGGGTTGCACAGAGTCGGACACGACTGAAGCTACTCAGCAACAGCAGCAGCATAATATCTTTTTCTCAGTGAATCAGCATCACTGTTATATATAGTGTTTTGATGATAATATAGGCAACTGACACTGACTATCCTGTGCAGTTTAAGATGCTTCCACTTTTTATATTGCTCTCGGTTATCAGCCATTATTAATAGCAGTGTGATTCTCCCATAGCCTCCATTCTGTTCCTTTCTATTTTGGTTCTGTGTTAGGAAACTTTATTTAATTTGTTTACTTCTTTGTCTTCCACCTTCTAGTGTGTGCGCTTCCAAAAGGGAGAGACACCCCATCTGCTTTAGTCTCCATTATAGTCCAGTGCTGCGAGAACAGTGCCTGAGACAAAACAAGTGTTAAGCGAAAGAATATAGCACAGTCTGAAGCTCACATAATTAAAGTCAGCTACTCTGTAATAAGAGAAAGAGCAGAGAGTTCTGGTTAATCATACATCTGTTCATTACATGTACTTTACATCATTAAGTAATTAGAGTACAATTATATGTGGTCTCTTCTTTAGGATATCAAGAAATTGATAAAAAGTTAAGCACCTATAATAGATTTATTATTATAATATCATTTGTATTGTGCAGGTTCATAAAAAATTTCAGTTGGTAGGATGCTGAAAAATAAAAAGTCTTTATTAATTTCCAGACAAATGCTTAATAATAATAGAGTACACCAAAGTATATTTCCTGGATTACACCAAAATATTTTCCACAACTGCTTTAGTATCCTATTTCCTGAAACCATTTCCACTGATAGGAATTATAACCTCTTTTTGCTGCAGAACTCAAAATTGATACATTGTCCTAAATGGAACTTGTATGTGTGTGTGTGCGCGCCCTGTCGTGTCTGACTCTTTGTGACCCCATAGACTGTAGCCTGCCAGGCTTCTCTGTCCATGGAATTTTCCAGGCAAGAATACTGGAGTGGGTTACCATTTCCTTCTCCAAAGCATCTTCCTGATCCTGGGATTGAACCCAGGTCTGTTACGTCTCCTGCATTGGCAGGCAGATTCTTTACCACTGAACCACCTTAATTTCCAACTAATAAACTCTGACTTAGAAAAGGGATTTATCAGGGATTTTGTAAACAGCCTTTTTATTTGTATAGATAGATCTTTCTTTTGATAATTTGAGTTGGTTGGTTTTTTGGATGGTTAATGTTAAATAAAGTGTGTGTGTGTGTGTGTGTGTGTGTGTGTGTGTGTTTTAATTTTCAGTGCTACAGAGACCATTAGCCCATCCAATAAGAATTCTAGAAAGAATTTGCATAATTTAATGAAATGTGGGAAAGTTACTGAACTTACTTGCCTTGTGTCAATATAACCTCAGATTAAATCACCTTTTAGTCATTCACCAAATAGCTTTAAATGTGTTGAATTGTTTGGCAGTATAGAGGTTCTTGGGAGAACTATCTCTGTTTTTGAATATGAGGTTTTGATGTTTTGCCCTCTCTAATATTTCCTGGAATCATTGTAAAATAAGCTTTGTATGAAAGAGAATGGGGACTTAATTGGGATTACCCTTGAAGAAAAATATATAGTTGAGATTATTTTATAAAAAATATTTTGAGGCTTTTGATAGAAAAATACATGATTTTAATGTTATTTTGTTGAATATTAATCATTTTATGTGCTTTTTCCTTTTTGAAATTCAGGCTTTCATTAAAGATAGAACCAGGGACAAGCACACCACGTTCTGCTGCTTCCAGGGAGGATTTAGTAGGTTGGTGCAGCTTTCTCTTGTTACTGAGTAATAAACCAGATAACCTAATAAGAAAGAAGGGATATACTCCAAAGTGAGTAAATGCTTAGCACATTTTATTCTGCCTGCACAGTTTTATTTTTGGTATAAAAATATATCTTTTTCTGTTTTTTCATTAAAAAGTTGTCACATATAGTTTGTCAGTAATATGCAAATAAATATGCCAAGTAATCAAGAGTAATAGATATAGCCAACAGAAAATAATAAGTGTTTATGAATTATCAACTCTTTTTCATTAAGCATACACTGTATGACGCAGTGAGGGTTAATTATGTTAGAAACTTCTGTGGCCTAAGTGAAAAATTTACTAATTTGAATAATTATAGGAGTCAGTTTTAGTGGCTTAATTTTTTTTTTAATTTCACTCTAATACTGGACCAAGTACTGAAAAGAATAGTCATAGTCTCTTAATTTATCTGTTGCATTACAATTGGTATTTATATGTATATAAATAATCTAAAAACATAAAATTGAAGAGAATTTTTTTAAAGAAATCATAGAGAATACCTTGTTTAATATTCCAAATACAGACCTTGGCACTAAGCTTTGTGTTATTGTATATCCTAAATTGGAGGCCCATCTAATAAGGTATGAAGGAAATGAGGGAACAAAACCATGACAGTATCTACAGGGGAGAGTGTTCCAAGCAGAGGAAATCATTTCAGGCTATATCTATTTAAATTTGCTTTTCTTTTCATTCTTAAAGTGATATTTTGCTTGTAAAGCAACTGTACACCAATAAAAAAAGTTCTTAAGTGTTATTTTGCAGATCTATGTACTTTCAAGTTCCATTTTTTTAATTTCCAGAAACTTGAGCAATCAATATAGATTTAAATTATAACTTGAATCCTTGACCTACCCTACACATTCTGTATCTGTGAAGAAGCTGAAACTAAGAGTGAAGAAATAATGTGTAAAATTAAATGAGCACTGAACTAGGATTCAGAAGACCTGAGGATTTAGTCCAGGTTTTATGTGTGATATGAGACCCTTAGACCATCTCTTCTAATTACACTGCTTCCTCTATAAATAAGGAAAATATTTATACTGACTACTTAGGGCAAGTAAAATAGAGAGAAATTAATAGATATTGTTTGTTTTGAGGTTTTGTGTTTTATAACTCAGAAACTAAATATTTCTTATGTTCAGTCAATTAAATAGAATTAATATTACCTTAAACCACAATTTTTATTTCATACCAAAGGATTATAGATAAAGCAGTCTTTCTAAACCATTTAACAGTTCTGTCTGTCTCTCTCTCTTTGTGTCTCTGTCTCTCTCTTTTTTAATTTAACCCTTAAGGTCCTGAAGTAGGAGCATCTCCACAAAGTGGAAGAAAAAGCATGGCAGCTGAAGGAGCCTTGCTACCACAGACACCGCCATCCCCTCGGAACCTGATTCAACATGGACATAGGAAGTGCCATAGCTTGGGTTACAAGTCAGCACTTTTAATTTTATCTTTCAAATGTTTATGTATTTAATTGGGTTTATTTTCTACTTAATTTACTAGTTGAACAGAAAATAGTGTCCTTGCATATTTTTATTTATGTAACAGTAGTCTTTTTCTGATTTAGTAAAATATCTTGTTTGCATAAAGGCATTTATTTCTTCCTTACCTTAATTTGGAAATGAGCTTTTTCCAATAGTGCTTTCATATTTGGAGGCATAAAAATGAACATTACAGATCATCATCATAAATAAAATCAGGAAAGCAAATACTATTTCCATTTTGAATTATAATTTATATCATGAGGTATTGCTTGTCTTAACCAAAACAAGTCACCATAAATAAAGCATATGAAAACTGTTTTTATACAAATTAAGGGAAACTGTCTTTTTGTTTAGCTTTACAAAATTGTTTCCTCAAAATGGACCCCAAGGTTCACCTTTGCCATGATTTTTGTGAAAATTTAATAGACATTTTCCAAAAGTGCATGTGAAAATAATTTTTAATGAACCCAAGCATCAAGATAAAGTATTTTCTGTTATATAGGTAGATGTAGCCTGGTTTTCTAAAAAGATTTTCCCTAAACTGTTAGCTTGAGGCTTTCGTGGTAAAATCTGTGTGTTCATTAGTATGAGAATTCAGAAGTAAGTTCAGGATAGCAGGTACATCTTTTATATCCTGAATCTTTATGTAAGAGTATCTTTTATATCCTGAATTAGTAACAGTAATGAAAATATATGAAAAATATTTCTCTTTGTTTCCAGTTTCATTCATAAAATGAACACAGCAGAATTTAAGAGTGCAACGTTCCCAAATGCAGGGCCAAGACATCTATTAGATGATAGCGTCATGGAGCCCCATGCACCATCTCGAGGCCAAGCTGAAAGCTCTACTCTTTCTAGTGGAATATCAATAGGTGAGAAATAATTCTCTGAGAGGGTTCCAACTTTATGTAAAATAAGACTTCTAACAAAACCCAGCTGGAAAAGCATGATTAACCCTACTACAAGTAGAAAAAAAATAATTGATAAAGCTAAGTAGCAAAGTGTGGATATAAGATCATATTACTAGGAGCAGCTAAAATTAATAATTCATGATGGTTTGAAAAGTGCTTGATGTTTTTGACTTCAAAAGGGGAGGCATTTGAGGAATGGTGGGGAAGAGGACACGCACTGGTTGAATTGGTTGCGGCATGTAGTTGGGATGTAGAAATGAGGAAAGGGGCAGAGGAGTTATGATGCCCAGTTTTTTTTTTTTAGATTAAGCAGCTAGTTAGATGGTGGTGCTGTTACCTAGGCAGAGAACATTAGAAGAGCAGCCATTTGTAGATAGTGAGGTGTTTGTAAAGGGTAACTAGGTTTGGGGAATTACAAATTCCGTTTTGGATGTGTTTGGACCGTATTGAGTTGTCAGGTAGGTAATCAAATGTATGAATCTGAAGCTTAAGGAGGTAAAGTCACATCTATAGATACAGGTATAAGAATTAGCATATTTGTAGTGTTTCGAGCCATGAGACCAGGTAAGGTCACTGAGGAAGAGGATATAAATAAATAAGAGTAGACATGCTAACATTTAGAGGTGTCATATTTTTTTTAAATGATCAGCCATACAAATGAGGGACCACTGAAGTAGGGAGAAAAACAGTGTGGTATCACAAAAGCCCAGTAGAGGAAGGATCTCTGAAGGGAAGGATGTGTTGAATGTATCCATATCAAGTACACAAAAGAGAAAATAAGATGAGAACGGGAGTTGATCGCTGAATTTGGCAAGATAAAAGTCACTTGGTGACCTTGACTAGATTTGCTTTATAGAATACTGTGGGCAAAGCCCTGGCTGGAGTAGATTGGAGAATGAGAGGTAAGAAAATAGAGATAGCTATTATGAAGAAAACCAGGACTGGAAAAGGACATGAAGTTAAGAAGAATTTGTTTGTTTTTACTTCCTAAACTGTTATTTATTTTCTGAACCTTCTAGCTGAGCATAATTTCTTTGGATAGTTAGGAAATCTCTATACGATGCTATTTTTATTTTTAAAAAGAAATAAAGGCGGAAAATGTCTTCTCTGATTAACTGCCAGGGTTGCTCAGGGGCTTAATCTATTACTCTTAATATGATCATCTCAGTATTGATGAACAATCAGTAGAAAGAAATGTAGTAGTTCATTTTCTTGAACATATTGACTTCTTTTAACCCTTGAGAGTTTCGAACCCTGAAATTGCCTTGGAGCTGGAAAGCTCCATTCAGCAGTTTTATTCCAGTAATTCCCTTTTTATAAATGCAAATGATAACAAAATTTACAAAACAGAAGACAAGTTAGTCACCTGAAATATCTCTTCATTAATACTGTAAATTGCCTATATGCAAATATTAGCCTCAATCTGAAAAATAATACACAGAATAATTTTGCAAAAGAGAGAGGAAGAAGCTTTTTCTGGTTAAAAATGTGTTAACAGTTCTGGAATCTAGCATGTTACTTTAAGCAAAAAAAAAAGTAATTTTAAAAATTATAGCTCTCAATTTAGTATAAAATATTTGCCTTTTCTGTAATACTTATCGTAAGTATTATAAAGATGATTATTCTCTATTTGTGACTTTTACTTTCCATAGATGTTCTTTTGGTTACCACAAGATAGTTATCTAATTATTTCATTCCATTACAGTTAATGTCTTATTTTAGAGAACTGTCTTTTAGAACAAGATGGGGCTAATTCAGTTTTTGCCTTTGTATTTATTATTTAATTATTCCAAGGCTAAGTAGGTAAACAATAAGGATTGTTATATCCTTGTTTATAAATTAAGAACATTAGACATAGGCATTACTTTCCAGGGTATTTCCTTTAAAACTTCAACATTCTGAAAAGAAAGTTTATAACCATAACTGGTAGTTATTAATATACACACACAATCCATAATAACAAAAAGATTTTTTCCTTAGCTGTAACTTTTACATACAATATTAATTTCTCAGAGCCTTGGAGGCTCTGAGAAAGTACCCTGGAGATATTAACCAGTGCTTGGGACTGTGGCCTCTAACATTTTCTAACATGGCATATATGTCCTGGATAACCCAGAATCCCAGAAAAGTCTTGCCCAGCTGAAGGAGGCAGATCTACTTGAGGTCCATGCTTCTGGAAGAAACTTTTGTTTTCTACAAATAAGTCATACTAATTATGCTTAAATTTTCAGTGTTTATCACATGATATTCTACACGTCAAAAATAACATACAAGCCTCCATTACCAACAGCAGATTACCTCCGGTTTCTAATCTGAGCCACACAACCAGAAAATTATTTCAATAACTGTTAGTACTACCAAGGATGGGACATAACTTGTACCGTTCTACATGCATGGAAGAGGTGTTAAATCCATTACACATAATGGGTTCGTTACAGTATTCGAATTTGAGCCTCTCAAAGAACCCTGGTTGTGAAAGTCTAATAGATGACTCACTGTGATACACAAAGGACAAATTAATTATTGATTATCTTCAAAATAAATCTTAAATCAACCTAAGCTGTTTTGGACTCTCCCAAGTTCTTTCCCCTCCAATTAAGCTAATTTAAAACATTCTACTTTAACTGATATTCTGGATCTCTAAGAGAAAGTTTACATTGTTATGGTACTTTTTTTTTCCCTTAAGGATTCTATCCTCTTCTGCCTTGCCTTTAAAGACAAAAGTTGATTTTCATTGAGTTTTTTATCCTTAGGACACTAATGGTTTTAAAAAAAAAAATGCAAAAGGAAGTATCCCATGAACTTCTAAGGAATTTGTAATTATATTGGTCTTAAATTATGACAAACCTAATAAGGAAAAATTGTGTACTTATATGTACTTATATATGTACTTGTTCTCTGATGGTAGAAAAAGGGTTTTAAAAAGTAAAATCTAAACTATAATTATGATGTTTAAAAAAATAAGGTAACTTTTGATTTTAGGTAGCAGTGACGGCTCTGAACTAAGTGAAGAGACCTCATGGCCTGCTTTTGAAAGGTAAGAACAATTGTCCATTTAAACTGTTTTGAGTTAATTTTGTTTTTCTCTAAGTATATGATATTTCCCAAGTGATTCAGTGGTAAAGAATCCGCCTGCCAATGCAGGAGATGCGGCTTCAATCCCTGGGTTGGGAAAATCCCCTGGAGAGGGAAATGGCAACCCACTCCAGTATCCTTGCCTGGGAAATCCCATGGACAGAGGAGCCTGCCAGGTTACAGTCAACGGGCTCTCAAAAGAATTGGACACGACTTGGGGACTAAACAACAACAACAAAGTATATGATAATGTGAATTTTAAGACATAATATTTATTACATATAAAAGGACTATTTAGGCTTCCTGCTGGTGGCAAAAATTGAAAGTTAATACTTAAGCCTAGAATTCAGTATTATCTAGTAAATACATTTTATTTGGTGACTTGACACATATTTTTAGTACATTTTAAATTGTAACTTAAAAGTAATAATAACCAGGGCTTCCCTGGTGACTCAGTGGTAAAGAATCTGCCTGCCAATGCAGGAGACACAGGTTAGATCTCTGATCCGGAAGGATCCCACATGCCTCAGAGCAACTAAGCCGTGCATTACAGCTACTGAGCCTGTGTTCTGAAGTCTGGTAGCCACAACTACTGAAGCCCACGCATTCTAGAGCCTAGTGCTCCACAGCCAGAGAAGCCACCACAAAGAGAAGCCTGCGTACTGCAACTGGAGAGGTAGCCCCCACTGTCCACAACTAAAGAAAAGCCTGCACAGCAACAAAGACCCAGCAGAGCCAAAAATAAATTTTTTTAAAAAATAAAATATGAAAAAATGACAAAAAAATAATAGCCAGTCATAGCTTACCTACTTACATGTACAAAAGTAAAATATTTTCCTTAAATTCTGGTTTACTTAAGTAATTTTAAGGTATTTAGTGAAATGATCAATTTCATTCTCTGCTAATTTATACATTTTAAATTATACTCTAAATAAGTAGATAAAAGTTTGAATTTAAATTGTCACTAATTAAAAAGTTCCACAAAGCACACAGACACATACTTAAATAATGT
Organism: Antilocapra americana; assembly: GCA_007570785.1. NCBI lineage: Eukaryota > Metazoa > Chordata > Mammalia > Artiodactyla > Antilocapridae > Antilocapra > Antilocapra americana. The sequence goes on along the minus strand of ML663557.1, from coordinate 12,357,992 downwards.
AAGTCATATTCTATTCCCTTTTTCTCAATGCTTTAATCTATAAAAGCTGTCATCTGATTGTAGCAAATATGCTGTGTTGATCTTTCAGTATAAAATTTTTCTAAAAATGTAGACAAGCAGAGCAAATAATTGTTATTTAATAAATATCCATTAGACTTTTGCTGTCTTTGATCATTTTAGTTCTAAAATGTCATACTAAATGCTATTGTCATACTAAAATATTTGAACCTTGAGCAAAATAATTGTTCCTTTTGTGTATACACTAAGCAGTAAGTTTCTGAGCAATCAGATTAGGTTGAATTTTGAATGTCATATTAAAGTTGATGAAGTTGAAAATATTTAGTTACCTAACTCCCTACCAGTCGCTTTTTACTAGAAGCAGTTAGACTCACTATACATCTGAAATTGAACTATACATATTTGAATCGGTTAATTTCATGGTGTTATTGGAAATTAGGTCCTTGTTCTTGAAGCTTCGTGAAGATTTCTCACCATGGTGATTAAGACTTTACTTGCATATCCAATATTTCAAAATACTTTTGAGCACTTCTAATTACCAGTGTTTTGAAGTTTTATTCTCTTTGTTTTGGGAAATTTTTAACAATTTGTTTTTACATACTATTTCTCTTCCAAGTTTTTATTTCAGTCTCTTTATTTGGGTTTGCCTGAAACAGGAAAATCGCAAGAGTTGCCTCTGGCATGCTGTCTGTAAAAATTGTTTTGTTAGTTCTCTCCCTCTAGTAAGAACATAGTATCACCAGAAGTTGATTATAGTGTATTATATTTAGATAAAAAATATTGATGAACAAAATTGTTTACCATGTGGCATGACAAGTAATTAAGTAACCAGAATGGTGTTGTGTTAAATAATCTGTTCTTATCCCACCAAGTTACTTAAGGAAGATGGTATTTAACGGTATTACCTTCACATCTCAAGATAGTATTTGTCTTTTGACAAATGTTTTGCTTTGCAGACATTTGCAGCCAAAAATTTCTACTGTGCTTTTGCCAAGTTTAAATCAGTGGCTCTTTTGAACACTTTGAAATCAAGTCAGTGCTGCCCAGCAAGATTCAAACATGAAATATTAAAAAGTGAATAAAGAATTGGAATTTAAAATACTGTTGTACTTGTGGATAATGAACTTTGAAAATAGAGAGACATCAAATATTTTGCCACTTAAGTTGCTGAAATAAAACGTTGTTTTAAATATCATTTATCAACAGTGCTGCTTTTGGCTTTTTCTAGGCAAAGGGGTATCAGTGTTTCTGTGTGTGTGTGTTTATTTCCTTTGTTAGTATCACATGCCATTCTGGATGAAAATTAACTCATACCATTTTTTTTTAATCATTTACTGGCTTTATCGCGTGTTTCTTGTAGTTGATGTGAAAATAAAACAAAGCCTGTATTTTACTCAGCTTATCTATTTTAGTAGGTTTATTTTTTAGATTTAATACATAAAAGAAAGGAAAATAAGGTGTTTAGATCACATTGCTTTTAGGTATCTTCATAGGGGCATATAATAAAAAAATTATTATTCCATAATCCAGGTATCATATATAAAGTGGAATCCAAGAACTGGAATATAAACAAAAGGATTTCAGGCTTTGTTTGGATATAAATACTTCTTTAATTATTTTAGTAAATTTGTGAAAATGAATGTGTATATAAATTCTTGGTTTAAACTAAGAAGCAACCTTAAGTACTTATAGTCAATAGTAGAATAAAATAATAATTTAAAATCTGTGCTGCATGCTTTTAAAAAAAAGGAGCAATCATATGCTATCCTTTTGTAGGGTTTAGAAAGCTGTATTACATGAAGAAATTACTATACTGTTGTAGGTTGTTGATGATGATTGTGTGAATAAAAGTAATATATGCAATTTATAATGGAATCCAACAGGAACAGATTATACCATTCTCTCGGCCCGGTGACAAGAGTGGCACGAAATGGCTATCGAAGCCACATGAAGGCCAGCAGGTACAAATCCCCCTGCATTCAGGGGTCACAGAACTCCCCTCTGGTGGTGGTGATGACTGGCTTTCATAGGTGTGGTCTCACATTACTTCTGTTCTTTCTCAGCTAACTGGTTTCAAAGCTAAATAAAATGCCCATGAACACTTTTCTTTCCACGATTTAATCTAGAGATAAATTTGAAGTATTCTTTCTGATCCACAGAGCTAATTGCTAAAACTTGCATCTTCATGTCGCATTCTTTAAATAATCCAAATCAGTAGCTTTTTAACTGCACAGGTCTTTCTAATGTTGCTGATTGTTAGAGGAACCGTGCCAAAACCCACTTGTTTTTCAAAGGCTGCGATCAAAGAATTTACCGCTTTCAGTTTGTCTTTTTTAAGGATTTTTCAGATTAACTGCAGGTCTGAATTTAAACAAGTCTGTTTTATGAAATAATATTTGTGTATGTAACGCATGTTCATTCGGTTGTTTATCTAGTTAATCCTGATCTCCTTCTGCACTACATTAGCTGCTGAAGAAAATAAAGATGGTAGATTGATTGGGGTCTGGAGGTTAATGGTAGTGAATAATCAACCAATTCTCATAAGACACTCCAATAGCAAACATTTTAAAGTTAATTTTATGTCAGTTTAATAGTATCTAATCTCCCTGGATATAAGTAGCTCCAGCATGAAATTTCTAGTGGTTTCTAGGTTTTTGAGTCATTGAGAACACCTAAACAATCAAAAAGAGAAACTGGCAAACTTCAGTTTTCATCACTGTTGTAGGAATTGTGCAGCTCACGTCAAATCACTGGAGAATGACAGGTTTTTGGGTTTTTTTTCATCAGTGTATATGTTTTAATTGACTCATAAAATTGTTCTTATTTTAACTATAGGACCTTAAATGAGTTTGGGGAAAGATATTTAAATGTTTGATTATTCTGTGATGGTTTTCTTAAGATATAAGAAAAGGCAATCTTGAGTTTTAGTTATTCCTTGCTTGCAGAGTTGTTAAGCTATAATCACTTAGATGCATTGATGACATTAAAATGTCATTAAATTTTATTGCAGAAAGTTTGATTTTTTTTAATATGTTGTTAATCGCCTTTTTTACTTCTCTTACCTATTTTAGAATTGAGCATGGGTTTTCTTCTTTTTCCTTTTTTGATTTTCTGATATTTTTATTTTGAGTTTTATATGCTTAAAAAGACTTTTAAGCATTTCACCTCACCTTTCCTACCAGGACTTGAGTTTCTTCTGGGGAGAAAAGGTTTCAGCAAAGCTGCAGTATGGCATGTTGAGAAGAAAAGTCTTAAATCCCTAATTTACTCTTTACTAAAGTGAATCACTGTATTCTGAATTATGCTTGTTCAGACATGCAGTAAAATGCGTTTTTAACCATCTGCTGACTTTAATAACTGCCTGATTCATTTTTTGACAGCTTGTAAATTTCAGATCAGTAAACCTTTATAATTGTCAGTGTCTTCTCATTCTGAATAAAGGAACAGTCTTAAAATTGAAAATAATTACATTTTATTTAAATACCTACTTGATAATTACTCAAGTGCTTATATGTTCTTTTCTTTTCATTTTTATAGTTCTGCAGAATCAGAGGATTTGGCAGTACATTTATATCCAGGGGCTGTTACTATTCAAGGAGTCCTCAGGAGAAAAACTTTGTTAAAAGAAGGCAAGAAGCCTACAGTAAGAATTATTTTATATTTTAAAACATGTTTAAAAATAAGCAAATGAATAAGACCCTAAAAAAATATGAAGACAATTGAAATAAAACCCAATATATAATACACTTGAAATAATTTAAAATATACCTTCACCTCACAATGTTATTTAAAGTGTTATTATACCTGCCACATATTAATAGATTTTAGTTAAATTATACACTTAAGGTGTTTAAATCAAGATACTCCTGTACTTCTCTTTGCTCCCTAATATAGTTCTTGGAGAATCTTGAAAGTATATCCTGTTAAGGAGTGTTTTTAGTAGTAAGTTTAGAAGGAATAGAAAATAGAGAAAAGTCTAAAAAACAGAATTCATCCAATTTTATAGAATATATCAAGTGAACGTAGAATGTATCAAGTAGACATCGTAAGAGTATTTGAGATAAAGATTTCAGAAGTGATAAAACTCAAAGCTAAGGTGGTGGAAGTGAAGTGGAGCTAAAGATCTTTGGCAGTGAGGAACAGTCTCTTCTTGACTGAGAAGCCAGTAGCATCCGAGTGGTATATTCACGTGTCTGTCTTCTCCAGGTAGCGTCTTGGACAAAATATTGGGCAGCTTTATGTGGGACGCAGCTTTTCTACTATGCTGCCAAATCTCTAAAGGCTACAGAAAGAAAACATGTAAGTATTCCTGTTCCAAGTCGTTAGCATAGTTTCATGGCCTCTATATGGTTGTAAGCAAAGGAGTCCTAATGGGATGTGAGGGTTTAGGGGTTTTTTCCCACTTTCTAACCCAGAAGCTTTTAGACTTTCTTTGTATGAGTATTGTAATGGAATTGTTTTTGTTAAGTAATACCATCCCAAGAAAGGTCTTGGAATAACTTCCATATTTTGAAGTTTCTTTTTTGAATGCTGTTTTTTCTTTGCAAATGTCAAAATTGCACCCTGCCGTTATCTTATCTTCATGTCCAAGCCCTCCCAAACCTGGGGGTTTTTGTTCAGAAAAATGGTTGAACAAAAAATGACACTTGGAGTGTCATTTCCTGATTCGTAAAGTATGAAAAATTAGGACCAGCTTCTGCAGTTCTTTCCACCTCATTCTCTGATTGAGTGATTTTTCCAGCAGTGAAGAGGAATAATAGTTGCTATGGTCACTTTCTTGTGCTTGAAAGAAGCCTCAAAAAGCTCTTTTCTTGTAGAATCTTGCTGTAAATCTTCTTTTGCATGCTGCTCTGTTTTTGTATGCCAGTGATACACTATTTGAAAGAAAAATAGTTTTCCATTTTGCATTATCTCTTGGAGAGGAATTTATTTCTAAATTGTGTATTTTGAGGGTAGGGGGAATTCAGTGGTTTACCATATTGAGGAAAGGTAAGTAAGCCACTGAGAAAAAAAATTAAGTTCTTTTACTATTTATAAATTACCTACTGATACTGTGTAATTTAGAAATGCCCCTTTTTTTTCTTTTTGGCAATTATCACTTTATGTGTTTTTTTTTTTTCCAACAATGGCTGGCTCTTAAAAACAGTAACACATACATATTGCATGTGTACATTTTAATATCAGGTATAACTTCACCAAATACTTTGACTAAATTTAGTAGGATTTGGTGTTTTATTGTTGTTTTGTGTTTTCCTTTTAGTAAGAAAATCCCTAGTTTGAAGTTTGGTTGAATGAGGCCAGCTATAAGTTCAACTTCAAACATTATCATTATACAGAGAAGCTTTTCTTTATTCTCACAGTTTTAACCCTTTAATCAAACCAGGGATAGAGAAGAATACAGTTTTGGTGTACATGAATGTGGGCAGTGCTGTAATAAAACAGCATCACCTGCCTTTCTTTATCAGCTGTACCCAGACCTATTACTGTCCTGAATTTGTAAATCATTGCCTTGCTTTTCTTTAGAGTTTCCCACTTAGGTTTCCTTAAATGATACATTGCATAATTTTTTAATTGTATCTGGATTGTACCTAAAAGGCACCAACCTTTTTGCTCAGTATTATAAATGTCTAGATGTAGTCCTCATATTGAGGTGAAGGACTGTTTTTTTATATTCTAGTCAGATAGGCTAGAATACCCACATACCTGACAAAGCTACAGTTTAGTTTCACTAGAATGTTTTGCAAAGTAATCGCCTCTGGTTAGTATTGCTGTACTCAAAGAAGGGGAAAAAAAGAGGTTAATATAGCTAAATTATCATCTTCAGATATAGTTAACTGTTCACTTAGCCACTTTAAGAGACTTGGCTAGATTTCACTTAGTTGACTATTATAAGGAAGTAAAATGTATAAATTTTTTTGTTTTTTCCCCACTTTAATTAGAAGCCAAACTTGAGAATTGATAAAATAACTGAATTTGTCGTCTAATACATATGTTAAATATCTTCTTATGTTTGGTGTCGGTACTTACACAGCTAGTTTGGGTTTTTAATTACATGAAGTGATGAACAATGCCTCTGAGATGTTCGGATATTAGAGCCTAGGAGGCTGTCAGGGAGCCAGGCTGAGTGCCAAGGACATGGACTGTGTGCTCATCTTTTCTAGTTTAAACTGTCAAGATTAAAGAAAGAATTACAGTAGCAAAGCAGTATAGAGACAAGTCCATGTTTATATTTATTCAATTTTAGGATAGAAAAAGGGTACAGAACTAAAAGCAGTGGTCAAACAGAAGTTAAAATGCAAATTGAGTTTATCTTTGTGTATGGTGTTAGAAAGTGTTCTAGTTTCATTCTTTTACAAGTGGCTGTCCAGTTTTCCCAGCACCACTTGTTAAAGAGGTTGTCTTTTCTCCATTGTATATTCTTGCCTCCTTTGTCAAAGATAAGGTGTCCATAGATGTGTGGATTTATCTCTGGGCTTTCTATTTTGTTCCATTCATCTATATTTCTGTCTTGTGCCAGTACCATACTGTCTTAATGACTGTGGATTTGTAGTATAACCTAAAGTCAGGTAGGTTGATTCCTCCAGTTCCATTCTTCTTTCTCAAGATTGCTTTGGCTATACGAGGTTTTTTGTATTTCCATACAAATTGTGAAATTATTTGTTCTAATTCTCTGAAAAGGACCTCTGGTAGCTTGATAGGAATTGCATTGAATCTATAGATTGCTTTGGGTAGTATACTCATTTTCACTATATTGATTCTTCCAATCCATGAACACGGTACATTTCTCCATCTGTTTGTGTCCTCTTTGATTTCTTTCATCAGTGTTTTATAGTTTTCTATATGCAAGTCTTTTGTTTCTTTAGGTAGAAATACTCCTAAGTATTTTATTCTTTTTGTTTCGATGGTGAATGGAATTGTTTCCATAATTTCTCTTTCTGTTTTCTCATTGCTAGTGTATAGAAATGCCAGGGATTTCTGTGTGTTGATTTTGTATCCTGAAACTTTGCTATATTCACTGATTAGCTCTAGTAATTTTCTGGTAGAATCTTTAGGGTTTTCAATATAGAGGATCATGTCATCTGCAAACAGAGA